>JAFJYJ010000008.1:10605000-11115000 GCA_019022615.1 Acacia melanoxylon
TACCTGTACCCGAAACCGACACAGCGTGGGTAGTAGAGAATACCTAGGGGCGCGAGACAACTCTCTCTAAGGAACTCGGCAAAATAGCCCCGTAACCCCGGGAGAAGGGTGCCTCCTCACAAAGGGGGTCGCAGATGACCTGTGCCCGAGCGATCGTTTACCAAAAACACAGTCTCCGCAAAGTCGTAAGACCATGTATGGGGGGGGCCGACGCCCGTTGTAATACCCTAAAAATCATAGTTATAATAAGTATCATATTTTAGTAAATAATACCTATTGGAAATATGTGAATATGTGGTCTCAAATTTTGTAGAATAAATACTTGGTTTTTAGGGCAATTTCTATTGAAAGTAGAAGAAATAAAGAGTCAAAATCCCTAAAATACCCTTGTTGAGTCATAAAATGCCCTGAAAATGTTATGATAAATCCTAAGAGGCAATGAAATATTTGTTAAAAATTAGAGAGTATCTGTCTCTAATTTAGGTAATTTTGGGATTAATTTCCTTGGAAAATAATGAGGCAAGATTTAATATTATTTTGGGGAGCATAAGTTGCCCCATGATTTTTAATATTTTACATGGAGTATAAAATACCAATGTCAAGTAATATAGTTGTGAGATAATAATTAATCTCAATTAAGAAAATTGTCAACAATTAGTAGGTGATTAATTAAGTAATTAATGGCTAATTGTTTAAGCTTGATTAAGAGAATATTCAAGGTAAATTATGTAAAACCCTTTATTTTAAATGTTTATGGCTAAAATTAGCATAAAATATACTTGCTAATTAATTGGAAAAGATTAAGAAAAATGTATGAGATTAAGTGCATGAAAACCCTAAATCCTAAAAGATTGCTAATCATAGGATTAAGGCCCTAATTAAGCTTTCTAATTAAAGTATAAACACTTGATTAAGGGAATAAATTAAGCTTCAATCAGCCCAAATGTCAAGCACGTTCAATTTGAAGGAAGAATGATAAATGATGAGGATTTTAATTCATAAGAGTTGAAAAGTCAAATTTAGCAACTAGCCAATTAGGTAATTGAGTTATTAGTCATTTAGTTAATTAAAAACACATATTAAATGGCCAAAAGTGATCTGCATGTCGGCTGAATTAATATGGGAAAGAGAATCAAAGATGATGAAATTAAAAGCATTATATACTAATGTTGAAAAGTCAAAAAATAAAATAAAGTGACGCATGAGTAAAGCAGATGGAATTGTGCATTGAATAATCAATGTTTGGCAATTAGAAGGGCTGCATGTCGACCAAACAAAGTAGAGGTGGAGATTTGTCTTCATAAAGTGGTTTTTAATCCAAGGGTTTAGGTAGGTTTTAGTCAAATTTAATTGCCAATTGGGTCCTTGATTTTTCTCTATAAATAGAGACCCCCTCCTTCACAAATTCTCACACCAAAATCAGAGCATAACTGATCAGTTTAAGTGATAGTAAACCGTGAGTTTTGAGGCAAGAAGGAAGGAAGCAAAGGTTCAAGCATTGGGTAAGCTTCTTGGTCTCAAACTTTTTGAGTTCTTAGCATAAATGTTATTTTGATCTTTAATCTTCCAAGTATGATTTTGTTTTCATGTTTTTATGGTTACAATTGTCTTTATTTCGAAAAATTTATGAGGTAGAAGTTATAGCAAAATTTTTGGAAGATTATGGTCAAAGTAACGAAGTTCGCGAAAATTTGTCGGTGGCCGATTCCTAAAGTCGGGGGTAAAAACGTCAGTATTTTATGTTGAAGATGAGGTTATAAAATTTTGAGCAAATTCATGGTAAAAGTAAACATATATAGCTTTCCAAATATACCTATAGCATGTCGTTTTGAATTTTATGCTAGGAGATAAAAATGGTTGAAAATAGGCTACGAATTATGGGCGAAATTCTGGGCAGAGGTTGGAAACAATTAAACTGGGATTGATTCACAAAATCTGGGCAAGAACCAGTATTTTTTCCTCAAAAGTAGACATCCTAAGAATTCCGAGGAATTTTACGGATCCTCGTTTCGATACTTTTAGAATTAGTTATGATTTTCCAAAGTTAGGTGAAAAATCAGCCTATATGTTAAGTAGCGTTTTTACGAAAATAAGATTAAATCAATTGGAAATAATTAATCCAGGGGTAAAATGGTCATATATAGCCAAAATATCTCTTGAGATACTATTTATGAATTAATAGAGGCGATATTACCCTTATAGGATATCTGTGATCGCCTTCCGACCGTCAAAACGTACCGTGATCCGCGACGAAGGTACGTTCGCGTACTGTAACACTAACTCTGATATTTATTGTATGCTTATATGTGATAGACGACTATACGAGTGATTTGTATAGATAACTTTACATGAGATGTGTATTGTTAGCATAGATAACTTTACATGAGATGTGTCTTGTTAGCATAGATAACTTTACACGTGATGTGTCTTTGTTGTTATATTAATCTTTCATCTCGCTATATACTTATGTTTTGATTAATACCGTGATTGTCTTCCATATACTTGTTTATATAAATATGAGGTTAACCGTTACCCGAGGTCCGATATGCATTTGGACCTCGGCTTCTCAAATAGCTTCGTGGTCGGGAGGATCGAGAGCCGAAGATATGGGCAAGCGAAGACGCTTAGGGTCTCGCCGCAGAATTTCGTTGTTGACACGGCATGGGCATTTGGGAAGACACTTATGTTGTTTTTACGTTGAAAACTCTCGGTCCTTTTGTACCGCTTTTGTAATCAGCCGACTTACGGCATTTTGAATACAATTCCGCGTTACTCAATCGCTCCCATGCTCTACTCTGATGAAAAAAAAATTATACTGCTTTTGAAAATGGGATGTTACACCAGTGCCGGAAGGTCAAAGAAGTTGGTGACCTGATGACAGGGGAGCCGGCGACCGAAGCCCCGGTGAACGGCGGCCGTAACTATAACGGTCCTAAGGTAGCGAAATTCCTTGTCGGGTAAGTTCCGACCCGCACGAAAGGCGTAACGATCCGGGCACTTGTCTCGAGAGAGGCTCGGTGAAATAGACATGTCCGTGAAGATGCGGACTACGCACCATGACGGAAAGACCCTATGAAGCTTCACTGTTCCCGGGATTGGCTTTGGGCCTTTCTGCGCGGCTTAGGTGGAGGGCGAAGAAGGCCTCCTTAGGGGGGGCTCGAGCCATCGGTGAGATACCACTGGAAGAGCTAGAATTCTAACCTTGTGCCGGGACCTACGGGCCAAGGGACAGTCTCAGGTAGACAGTTTCTATGGGGCATAGGCCTCCCAAAAGGTAACGGAGGCGTGCAAAGGTTTCCTCGGGCCAGCCACTAATCCCTAGATACATCTATTCCATTTTGGACTTATTCCGAGTATATGGATTTGTGCTAAAGATTCAAAACCCGCATTTTCGTCTTATTCCGAGTACACGGGTTATGGTTTTAATAAAACCGTTAAGTTTTCCTAGTGCTGAGGACACGACTGTACATCGTGGCACTGGTGAATAGTGCATACTGGAATAACATACATATTGCAGGGGCTGTGTTTTATTATTGCCTGATATATTGATATGAAATGTGATTTTATACTGCTAAATGTGATGGATATCTTTCATACATATATTGTTTACATAAGCATGAGGTTAACCATTACCTGAGGTCCAATGGGCATTGGACCTCAGTCTTAAACTAACAATTCAGGAAAGGACCAAGGATCCGAGAAGGCACTAGTAGATGGAGCTGTAGAAAAACGCCGATGGACAAAGCCGTGAGGAGGCACCGGTCAAATCAAAGAAAGTTTATAGAACCTACCTTCTGGCATGAATCTAGTAGGGTTACTTCATACCATTTGGTGCTTAAACTAGAAAGGGTCGTCTATGTGGTTCAGTCAATCAGTCGCCGTTAAACTTAGGGAGACTTCCACTATACCTTACCCAGCCTGGCCAAATGGGTTGATTTAACTGTGTTAAGTTCTATGTCCCAAGTCTACTTAAGGCTTGGATGAAGATGGTATAGTTACATGTAAGAGTTGTAATTATACAAAGTTTTGTATTAATGTATCACATGAATATTTCCTCGGGAAATTTGAAATATACCAGAATACGTCAGGCATCAGCATATGTCCGAGTGTTTTATATCAGTTACTCGTTGTTCAAATTTTTAGTACATGCTCTCCGTTTCCGCAACACGCTGAGTTGTAGCACCTCAAACTCTGTCAAATTTCTATAAAACCACGTGTCACCGGCACGATTTATGCTACAGAACTTGGGGTGTTACAAAAATGGCCCTGAAAGTGATTTTCCCAAGGATTTATGTGGTGGGGGTTTAAGACTGAATGTAAAGTGTAAACCAAATATTATGAAAATCAGATTACATGTTCAATTAGTCCTATTGTATAAACCAATAATAGTTGATAAAATGAGAGTAGATATTTACGCTAGTTTTAACTATTCTTTCATCTGAGTTTAGAATGACTCTGAAACTAGCTCATATAACATCTACACAGTCTAAGAATGTTTGGGAAAATTCTGCGAAGGCAAAATGGAATGGCTCAAATACTGAAACTTTCTTGAAAGTTTGTGTTGAGGAGGTTGAAGCTGGTAATAGGCCTCATACACATTTTAATTAAGAGGGGTGGGCCAATCTAGTTAACAAGTTTAATAATATTACCAGGAAGAATTATGATAAGAAACAACTGAAAAATATATGGGATGCACTGAAAGCAAAATTCAACATGTGGGCAATGTTGGTTGAAAAGGAGACCGGTCTTGGATAGGACTCAGTGAAGAACACTATAATAGTACCTCTAGAGTGGTGGGCAACCAAGGGCAAAGTATGTATTGCCAATTAATTACAACATTGCAAGTCTTATGCTTGTATTAGCTTGTAATTTACTTATTAATTGCTTATTCATTTTCATTACAGGAGAATCCAAAATATTTGAATTGGAAGGAAGAAGGTCCAAAATTCCCGAGTTTGATGGAAATAAGTTTCAAAGATGTAGTTGCTACGGTTATGTTGTTTTTATGCCGCACAAACGTATTTAGCCACCTGAGGAAGCCATAGATGATGAGCCAATTAATGATAATGATCATGCTTTGGAGGATGAATGGATGGGTGAAGGGGATACTGAGGAACATCCCTCATATCACAATCAGAGGCCAAGTGTAGGAAACAATAATCTAAGAAAAAGGAAGAGAGGGAGGAAAGGAGAGAAAAGACAAGGGATAGATGATTGATAAGTATATATTTTATAATTTAATAAGTATAGATTTGAGATATATTGGATTGAATTTATTAATATTTTATACTTATGTAATTATCTTTATGTATTTATCTATCTTTTAATTAAATATAGGATAAAAGAATATTATAACGAGAAAATCTATTGATATCCTATTTACTTGTGCGGGGAGAAATTATGTGATCTAAGAGAGGAGAAAATATAGGAAAAACAATAAGAGCAACAAATTAAATTGAAAAAGATATGATATAATAAATTATTATATTATATGATATTAAAGTGACAAAAGATATAAAAGAAAAGGATCATGATGACGTGGGCTGATATATATATATATATATATATTCAAGAAAGGGCATTAAAGAGGAAGACGGCCGAAGAGCAGAAAAAATCAGCGTAGGCGTAGGAGAGACATTCGAGCAGATAGCAGCGGAGACACAGAGAGGCAGAGACGCAAGGACGACGTGCACAAAGAACGGGAACTGAAGGATTCTTTAAGAGTCTTGATTTCTCTTCTCTTTTCCTGTCTTATTTAAATCTTGATTTTATTCTTTCATGGATTTTAGTATAGCCATGTGTGGCTAATTTTCTTTTCAACCTAGAGAACCTATGAACTTGTTTGGGTTCTAGGTATTATTTCCCACTATTAGTTTTGATTAATTTTAGTCAGTTTATTTATTCTTGTTTTTCTTGCCATTGCTTATTAATTGGCCACTAGTAAGCATGTTTTGGGATTTAGGGTTGAACTTGGAAGAGGAAATTCTAAATTGATCTTGGGAGTAAATAATGTGGAATTAGGTTCAAATTTAATAAGGAATTAGGTTTTGATTTAATTTGCGTCTAGGATAGGAATATACCTAGAAGCTCCGCATAATCAAATTAGAGTGAACCCGATTTAAGAACGCATCTTATTTAGTTGTGTAAGGCATTACATAATTAATTAAGGTAGGTATATAAATGGACCGGAAGGCATTTATAGACATTAATACTCTAGATTAGCTGATTAGGTTAATTCAAAATTAATTTAGTGGGGATAAAATCTAAGAAACCGACAAGGGATTAATGACTCTAGGTTGTACTTCTCGAATTAGAATTCACTCTTTTGCTATTATTAGTTTCCTATTTAATTTTTTTTCTTATTGAAAACAATTCTAACTCGCTCAACTTAAACAGAATAAGGGAACTTATATCTAATCACTAGTTTATTGAGTTCTCGTGGGAATGATAACTTTCTTATCATTTTATTACTTGATACGACCCGTATACTTGCGGAGTCTATAGGCTTAAAGTTTTGCCCTATCAAGTTTTTGGCGCCGTTGCCGGGGACTCAAGGCAATTGGTGACTAGTATTAGAAATCCTTTAGTAGTTTTAGTTTGAGTATTTTTTATTTTTATTTTATTTTTTTATTAAAAAAATCTTTCTTTATTTTTGTTTTCTTTCTAATTTCTATTATTACTTTGATACTTTGAGATTTATTTGGTTTTGCGGGTACTCAAAGTACATGTCTCGTAGAACCAAATATACTAAAACGCCACAGAAAACAAGGAATACACAAGAGCTTTTGGAAGCCACAACATCTCAAATCCAAGAGGAGGAATTGATTCGGGACCGGCGAAGAAATGGTTGCGAGATGAAAATGATCCACTACAAAAAAAAAAAAAAAAGTTTTTTTTTTGCGGCGGAAAAATTCCCTCGCAAAACGGGCATTTTCCGTCGCAAAACTGATTTGCGACGGAATTTACTGACGGAAAAAGTGCCGTCGCAAAAAGAGCCCTCACAAAACGATTTTCTCTCGCAAAAATGCCTCTTTCCCTCGCAAATTCAGAATTTTGCGAGGGAACACTTTTCCCTCGCAAATCCTGGAATTTGCGAGGGAAAATTTTTCCCTCACAAAATCCAATATTTTGCGAGGGAACATTCTTCCCTCGCAAAAGTTGAAAATTTTGGATTTTGCGAGGGAAACATCTTCCTCGCAAAATTGTGGATTTTGCGAGGGACAAATGCCAATTACTATTTTTAAAAAAATATAAAAAATCATAAAAAATAAAATAATTACATAAAAAAATATATTAAAAATTAGAAAATAAAAAGACTTGTATATCATAAAAATAAATTGTAACAATCATAAGAATTTACATAGCAAAAACAAAATATTACAAATTATAATATTTCGACCAAAATGAACTAAAAAAAAGTTTAAACTGCAGCAGTCTGGTCATGATCATCACCAGTATCATCATTGCCACCAGAGTGTCCATGCATGCATGACAAAAAGGAGTTAATATTTTTTATGTTTTTGTTGTTTAAATATAAAATCTTCTACAAAAATTACAGAGGAACCGAACAAAGCATTAGTGAAGTATTTGTATCAAGTATAAACCAAACTAGCTACTACCTTTCCAAAAGTTTCATCGTAGTTGTCTCATCCAATACATCCTTGGAGTCACCGAGAAAAGCACGGAACTCTCTAATGATTGATTGCTACTACGAATTGTGATTCTCCCTAGCGAGTCATCCTCCAACAATGATCGATTTATCTAAAGATCAGATATGAACACCAAATCAACTTTAAGATAAAAAATGTCATAACTCAATAGGTAAATAGAATATTTGAAGTAGCGCTCTAATTTCCCAAAATCTCAAAGGAGTCTCGTAAATTGCACTCTTGCATTTCCTATTTTTTCCAACTATTAAAACAAAACCTAAAGCTGGTACTAACTACTAACCAATTTACTACCAATCATAGCAATTTTTTCATTTCATAGGGATGGTTTAGATGCTTCTCCAACAAACAATAAACTTTCATATCTTCATACCCTTTCGACATGGTTATAGCTACAAAATCAATATTTGCAGCCAATATAGACAGGTGACAATGTAAATGTTGAGAATACATGTCAAGTAAAGGGATCCCGATATTATCTGCAGCATCCCATCAAACATGATTGCCTTTTAAGCCTGATACACAGAATACGCAAATTAACCAAATAATTATACACAGGACAAGCGCATCCAGGTAAAGCCAGATGTAGAATTAATCATTAAAGCCTTACCTTGTTGGCTATATTGTTTGAGAGCCAGTCCAGTCCCTCATAGAGTCCTTCACCAGAAGTGGCACACGTGCATTGGATGTACCTGAAATAAAAACAAAAAAACAAAAAACAAAAACCAAAATCCAATAATCTGAATCAATAACGTAGATAACACAACAAAGCACACGAGCTTCGAATGCTCAAGGCGGTGGACAAAAAATCAAATGCATCAAAATACCGGTGGCGCGACGGAGAGAATGAAGGCCAAGCTTGTCTCCGTGATTTCGGCAAAGATTCATAGCATTTGGTAGATCTTGCTTGTTGGCAAATACAAGAAACGCATCTCTCAACTCGTCCCGCAAGTTAAGAACATTAGAAAACATCATTTCCCCCATAAAGCTTCTAAAACCCAAAATCCGTGGTACATGCCAAAACACAGCGTTGAGAATCTTTTATTACCTCATTCAACATCCGGTGAAGTTCATCTCTGGCCTCAACAACACGATCACGATCATTGCTATCAACAACAAAGATAAGCCCTTGTGTATTTTGGAAATAGTGTCTCCATAAAGGACGAATCTGTAGTCACACCATACAAGAGTCAATGAGGAGGAAAAGGTTTATGGCGCATTAAGCACGTTAGAACCAAATGGTGGAATAACAAAATCAAAAGTTAACCTAATAGACCCACTCAAGCCAAGGTTGTAAATGCTAGTTGCCTAGTACCAATCACAAGAGTAACATAAACATATTGTGTTTTTGTATAGTGTATAAATGAGTAAACCTTCAATGAGCACAATATGAACCATAAGCACATACTATGATGAAAACAGATGACTTGAACAAGTAAATGATTGGAGATTACAAATGATCATATGTTTGCTGCATGTTTAAAACAGACCTTGATGACCCCTAATGTCTCAGAAAGAAACATAATATGATTAGATGGCCTCCAATATAAATAACGGATCTTGTGTTGGGTGCTAATAAATAGCCTCTAATTAGCACAAGACCTAAGCCCACGTGTAAACACAACAGAGATTACGTGGATTAGAGTGCATATCACACAAGTTCACTCTTGTTTTAAAGAATGTTTTTTAAGCACTCCATTGATGGGAAACACAGCAGTACAAAAAATAAAGAATTATGGTAGAATTAATCATTCAGATTATTACCAGAGTTAAAAAAAATCTGAACAAAAAACCAACTACCAATATGATGCAAATAACAAACCTTGTCCTGGCCACCAACATCCTAGACGGTGAAGCTAATATTTTTGTATTCCACAGTCTCTACATTAAACCCTGCACAGTAGTGAATATACGTATCAAATTGCAATTGCAGTTTTTTTAAAATCATAAATACTTTAGAACGTGAAATTGGATTAGACAAGGCAAGCAAAGATCACCAAGAAGCACTAGAGCATAAAATTCAATAACGTAAGCAAATGAAGACATGCGAGATATAAGAAAATAAGGAGCATACCAATGGTAGGAATGGTGGTCACGATCTCTCCCGGCTTGAGCTTGTATAAGATGGTAGTCTTACCAGCAAAGCATCGAGACCTACCATCGAATACGCATCTCTTTCTTGGCAAAGAGCTAAAAAGCTTACCGAAAGACAGGCCCATCTCTTCTTTCATTTTGCAATAGGGGAAGACTCGAGTCAATTAAGAGATGAAATCGCAGATTCATTCATCAATCAGTTCCCATCAACAAGTAAAATATCTCACGAATCACGATCATTCTCATTACCACGGAACTAGAAACAAGAAACGAATTCAAATCCATCAAGCAACGATAACGACGCTTAAAGGATTCGAGTTCGGACAAAAGATCTTCGTGGCGAGACTAAAACCTTAGTAGGAAAACTATTTGAAATTCTGTTTCGAAAATCACGTTGAAATCTAACAAAAGCGCACAAAAGACTCAACACCAATTGCATGTCACTATTTTGCAAGGGAAAAATAGTTCCCTCGCAAAATGGGGGACATTGGCGGGAAATTTTCCGCCAATTTCTGTCAATTTTGCGAGGGAAATATCATTCCCTCGCAAAATTGGGGACATTGGCAGGATTTTTTCCCCCAAATTTTTGGCAAATTTGCGAGGGAAATAGGGTTCCCTTGCAAAAGGTCATATTTTGCGAGGGAACCGGTTTTCCCTCGCAAAAAGGTCATTTTTTGCTAGGGAAAACTGGTTCTCTCGCAAAATATGACCTTTTTGCGAGGGAACCCTATTTCCCTCGCAAATTTGCCAAAAGTTGCGACGGAATTAGTTTCCCTCGCAAATTCCGTCGCAAAACTGACATTTTCTAGTAGTGATCGTTTATGTATTAATGATTTTCTGGGAAGACAATCTCGAGGATATCAGTCAGGAATCAGAGTACCTGAATTTCAAGCCAACAATTTCGAAATCAAGCAAACTATGCTTAAGATGCTTGAACTACATGGTCAGTATGCAGGGAACAATTCAGAAGATCCAAATCGGCATCTGGTACAATTTCTTGACGTTTGCAACTCATTCAAGATTAATGGAGTTCCTGATGGTGTAATTCGCCTTTGGCTTTTTCCTTACTCTCTACAAGGGAAAGCCAAAGAATGGCTCAACAACTTAGAAGAAGGCGCGATAACCTCTTGGGAGACAATGGAAGAAAAGTTCAAATCAAGATTTTTTCCACATAACAAGATGGTGGATGCAAGAGTAGCTCTTACTAATTTCTGTCAACAATTTGGGGAACATCTTTATGAAGCACAGGAGAGGTTCAAGTTGCTTGTTAGGCGAGCCACAGTCACAATCTAGAGAAGTGGGTCTTACTTCAAATCTTCAGTACCCGGTTGACTCCTGAATCTAAATCAGAATTAAATGTTGTCACTAATGGGGGAATTACAAAGCAACCGGTGAATCATGTCTGGAATTGATTGGATGACTTATCCATTGACTTTCTACAGAACAACAATGACAGACGGCCGATGAAGTCAGTTGATAAAATCATTGAAGACCCTTCTTCACAACTGATGGCAATGTTAAATACAATCAACAAGAGGTTTGATCACTTAGAAGCTCAAGTAACTCGATCTAATAGTAGACACATGGGAGTCAATGCTATTCATGCCCCTTGTGATTACTATGGAAACGATCATGAAAATGGACAATGCCTCATATCTCAACAGATAGAGCCAGTGAACTATCTTGGAAACTACCATGGCAACAACAGAACAATCCTTACTCGAACACCTACAATTCGGGTGGCGTAAAAATTCTAACCTCTCTTGGAAATATGGAGCGACTCTTAATGAAACATCAACCTCAAGTACAAAACAAGTGCCACCTCCTGGGTTCTATCGATTTGAAAAGGAAGTCATTCCTACCCAAGAACCTAAATCTAATCTAGAGGCAGTGATATCTCAGCTTGCAAGTTTTCAATTAAAGAATACTCAGGAGCAAGCTACTATTAATGCAAGAGTAGACTCATCTATTGCAAAAGTAAACTCATCTATCAAGAATCTTGAGGTACAAGTAGGACAAATTGCAAATACTGTGAATGTTTTACAATAAAGAGAATTGCCAAGTAATACTATCCCTAATCCTCGTAGAGATGAAAGAGCGGAGTGTAAAGCCATTGCCCTTAGAAGTGGTGAAGAATTACCTGAGATACAACAACCAACAATGAAGCCTTCATGTTCTAATAGCGAAGAAAATCTTGCGGGCCTTATAGGAAATGATGAAGAGTCTACACAAAAGGCTAAGGGGGTAGATGGGGATCATGAATCCCAAAAGAAGAAGGTAAAGAAAAGGGAAGCAAGTACTGAGATTCCTAAATGGAGACCGCATCTACCATTTCCTCAAAGATTTCAAAAGAAGACATTGGATGAACAATACAAGAAATTCTTGGATATTTTCAAGCAATTACACATTAATATCCCATTCATAGAAGCTTTGGAGCAAATTCATCTAAGATTCGATTTTTAGCTAATCCCCATCCAAAATTTGAAATAATTACTGATATTTTTTTGATAATTAATGAGATTTTTAAAGTCATTCGATCAATGAGTTATTTAAGACAAATTCTTAAAGTGTATGGCATTTTTAATTTTGAATCAAAATGTCTTATTTTTTCAAGAATTAATGGGGATAATGAAGGGAGGATCAAGGCTACAAATCGTGCAAAATCAAGAAGGATCTTTTCCGGATAAGTAAGTATATTAGGAATAAATATTTCGTGTGGGTTTGAAGAACATATATTTGGCACATATGTAGATAGAGAAGAAATTGTTTTAGTCCACTATGATTATAAGTCACATGCTCACATTACATTTCGTTACTTTTTTTCTGGTAAAAAATATTTCACTTTGTAGTTGATTTTTAATCACTTATTTATACTAATTAAATAACGTATTATTAATTTAAATGTCTCTTTATTTTATTTAAAAATAATTCGAGATTCTACTTAGGAGAATCATCTTTTTGATCTTTCAACTTTTTATTATAGGTTACATCCACCATTCTATTTTTTTTTAAGTGCATCCGGTGTTCTAAAATATATTATAGTTCACCAAACAACATAAAATATTTTTTAGGCCTTCAATGTCGTCCATCACCCTAAAATACTTTTTCATAACTTTTTTTCCTAGTAAAAATATTTAAATTTTTTTTATAATGAAAATATTTAATTTTGATTTGATTTTTAAACACTAATTTATATTGATTAAATAGCATATTATTAATTTAAAAGTCTCTCCTATTTTATATTTTAAAAAAAAAATATTTGCTAGATTCTGTATGCTAAGGAGAATCATCTTTTTTATCTGTCTACTTTCTTTGTTTTTATAGGGTTAATGTGTATCCAGCTGAACTATTTTTTAAAAAAGTGGATCCACTACCCTAATGTATTTTATGGTGTATCTAACACCCTGAAGTATTTTTTTTTCAGGATGTCCATCACCGTAAAGTATTTTTTCGTACAATTTTACACTTAACAACTTAGATAACAAGCTATATCTCCTCGCGCATTACGTGACTCAAAGTGCTTTCCACCATCACATCTGCTTTGCTGGCGGTAATGACCTCACTTTTATGAAAATTATTGTATGAAGCTAATTAATATTATATTATGGAATTTTTATTAAATCTAAAGCAAATAATATGTGCTTTAATCTAATTGGCTAAAAAGGGATAATTATTGTGAGAAGACATAGGAAGATAAGAGATGGTTTAAAAACATGGACACATGGCAAGCAAGAAGACTATTAGCAACAAGCATTTATGCCTTTGAAAATGACATATACACATGGCAAGCTTAGGGTGATTATTAGAGAAATATCTTTGACCTTAAGATGATGGCTTTATTGATGATGCTATTAATAAGAGACACATGGGCATGCATTTAAGATATGAATAAAAGAGCATATTATGCCCCTTCAATTCTTGAAAAGTGGCACATGAGAAGGATGAAAATGGAAGAAACAAAAATCCTTATCACATGATTATTAGAGACATATCTAGAATGACTCCACATGTTCCCTTATTAATTAAAGGATTTCTAGAAGGGGACACATATGCTTAGTGAATTAATTATAAGGGACACCTAAGCTACTAAGTGTCCAAATAATATTGAAAGAAAATTAATTAAGGACACATGTGCACATTCAATTAATTATAAGGGACACTTGTACATATTTGAATAATTAAAAGAGGACATCTAATCTTCTTCTCCATTAAGCAAAGAAGTTGAACCACAAGTTAGAGATAAAATTGAAGGGACAAGTGGCGTGACTTGGAAGAAGGAGAAGGGAAAATCAGAATTTTTTTCTCAAGGAATAAAGAAGAAACTAGAGAATTTCAAGAGGCAATGGAAGGGCAAATTAGTAAAAATACAAGGGGATATTTTTGGAATGCCTCACCTCTATAAATTGGAACACACTCTTCTTCATATTAAAGGTAAGAGGCGCCACACACCCACACACATAAGGAGAAGAAGAGAGTAGTGAGCTTAAGAAATAGCATCAAGAAAGAACACAAGAAGAATTACAAAGGAAATTGAGGTAAGGGAGTTATGAAAATTATCTTATTTCTTTCAATTCATACAAATATGTTAGAAGTCTTCAATTAGTGATCTTGAATAATATTGTTGGAGTTCTAGCTATAACTACAAAAAGGTCAAGGTGAAGAAGCCAAGGAAGTTGAAACTTCAAGCAAGTAAGTTCCCTTTTCTAACTTCTTGGAATTTCGCAAAAGTTTAAGGAAATTTTGGTCAATAGATAGAACTTGGTGATATAATTTTATTTTGATGATTTTGATGGTTTAAAAGTATTTAAAATGGAATTTTGTATGAGAAAGGGGATGAAGAATAATTTTGAAAACATAAAGTATGGAAATATGCAAATAAGGAGGTAGAAAAACCAACAAGGGCATTTTCATAAGCTGGGTATGATTCACGTGTCTCTGGCCCTAGCAAGTATTTTTAGTCAAAAATACACATGTCAAGGTCACGTATACTTTTGGAACACCTCAATCAAACTTTTCTATAATTAATTATGAATTTTTGAAGCGAGTCAAATTTCATAAATTTCAAGCATCTTGTGCAAAAATAAAGGAAAATTTACCAAAAAAGAAATACTCATTAACAAAGGAAATTAATTAGTTTCAAAATTAGAAAGACCCTTTATGCAAGTATATAATTACCTGACGAGTGGAGTTATTGTAATGACCCAAAATATTTTTGAATCCTTAAAATGAATAATAAAAAAAAACAAATGAAAAAAAAAATTTGGGGGGAGGGGGGGGGTTTCGAATTTTTTTTTTAAAAAACCATCATTTGATTTGGGTTCACATTACATGCTTATAAGCATGTAATGTTTAAGTGCTTATACCTCTTATAAGAGGTATAAGCATATTTTTTTAATTTTTTTATATATTGTATTTATTTAAATTTAAATTATATGCATTGTTCGATATTTTTTTTTGTAGGTTTACGAAATTAATTAATTTTCAGTTCTACATCTATCATATAATAATTAGGTATTATGAAAATTAATTAATTTGAGAAAATGGGTGCAAAAAAATATCGAAAAATGCATATAATTTAAATTTAAATAAATACAATATATAAAAAAATTTAATTTTTTTTAAAAATATCTTATACCTCTTATAAGAGGTATAAAGACTTTTTAAACATACATCATGCTTTATAAGCATGTAATGTGGATTCCATTTGATTTAGCCATTCTACCAACTTCAAAAATCAAATAAAAGGGCAGAAGTATCTAGAACCTTGAATCATGAGAGAGCCCTTCGTCCTTCCTCTTTGCTTCGCCTATTAGTAGGTTGTCGGATTCCGACCGCTGTTTTTCACTCCTTATTGCCGTTCGTCTCTGCTGCTCCTCGTCCCTCTTTGCGAGCTCATATTTCTGCCATCTTACGCCGCTGTTTCTTTACTGCTATGTCCTTCTCAACCTCTGCAACTTCATTTTTATTTTTCTTCTCCCTTTCGGTTCATTGTTGGATTCAAAGTCATGTACTGAAAATTCTCTTCTCCTCCTTGTCGTTGGCGTGTGCGTGTGGATGGGTGTATGTAAACATCATCCTCTTCTTCCTCCTCTTGTGTGATGGTATGGTTGGGTATGTTCAATGATCCTTCTCTGTTTTTTTTTTTTTTTTTTTTTCAGAAAGTTGCAATTTCTTTGTAAGGTAGTATAATGCTTTATTTTCCCTGTTCGGTATGTGTAAATTGGTAAATTTGATGGGTATGTGATTGAGCTATACCACATTTTGATGATTAAATAAATTTATTCTGATTATAACTAGCATACATTAAGGTTGGTGCTGTAATTTTAAGAGGAACTCTGTTTTAGAACTTACAAAATTTAAATGCACATTAGGCGTTTGTCAAAATGTTTGTAAGGGAGTTTGTAATCAAATAAGTAGCTAAAGATAACCCTTTCGGTTTATTTATTTATTTACTTTCCCTTTCTGTAATGTGATAATATGTTTTGGGAGTAATACATGGTTGCTGATGTTATCTTAGCTACTATAACGTTTAACTTCTTGTATTGATATTGGTTGGGAAGGATTCATGCCTTTATGGGATGAAATTTGTTCTAGAAGATTATATTTGGATGGAAACATAGGGAAATTGTTAAAAATGCAAGAGCCGCCAAACCTGACTTTTATGTACATATATGCTTGTGAGTTTTGTAAATTGTCCCTTTAACTCTTTTCTAGCTCCCTTTGCCGGCTGGAATATCCAGCCAATAGGAGCCATCATTGTTAGTGCTATTTGGTTGTTTGGGGGTAGGTTGTGTTTGTTAAGTAAATGAGCTAGTAAAAAAAAAAAGAGAAAAAGGATTGACACGAATGTGGCAACATCATAGTGTATGCATTAAGTTTGGGAATTTGGTTTTTAGAGGAATATGTTTGGAGCTTGTCAAAATAAATGCATATGTGATGTTCGATGAAATGATTGAAAGAAGAATTTAAAGCAAAATATTGTTATTGAATGAAATATAAAGAATTTCGTTAAACTACTTTGATGTTTGAGTGTTATGTGGTTGTTAAATGGTGGAGTATGATGTTTGTTATATGTTAAAAGTTATTGAGAGATTTAATTCAGGTGGCTTTGTGATTTAACAAGAATGTTTAAAGTTGCTTAGTTAGCAATGTTAGATTATGGTCATTGTTATATGACTTGATTCTAGAATGCCCACAGGGTGTTAGTGAAATTGTGTAAGAGGAAAATGGTTAAATTTAGATTCTTCAAGTTTATGAGTTGATTTTGTGTGGAATGCATATGAAGTGCTTGATTAAATGTTTGAGAAGGAATTTTATGGAAAATAGCATGACAATAGTGCTGCTTTGGATATTAGGGAATTAAAGAGCAAACATGATTATGAATGTGGCTAAGTACGGAAAGAGTTCTACATTGTTAGTTCTCTATGTGTTTTGATGATAACTGACATTTGTAAACACAAGTTGAAGTTTGTCTTTGGTAAGTTGAAAAACTTACTGTCAAAGGCAAACTCGAGTATTGGTCTCAATACTCGAGTATTGACTTGACAGAGAGTAGCTCAATTTATCAAACAAAGCAATACTCAAGTTTCCATTTGGAAACTCAAGTATTGAACTTACATAGAGCACTCCAAGTTTTTCAACCAGAGCCAAACTCGAGTATTGGTTTGAATACTCAAGTATGGATTATACAGAGACTCCTTCAATATTTCCTAAAGATTTCAAAATTCAAGTATTTGTTTTGAATACTCAAGTATTGGTCTTACAAAGAATCACCCAAGTTTTCAACTTGAGAATACTCAAGTATTGGTTGGAATACTTTCGAGTATCGGATTTGAGAAAACATTCAAGTTTTTCACATATCTTTCAAAACTCAAGTATCCATTACAATACTCAAGTATTGGTGTTACAGAGAGTCACCAAAAAATTTCAACTTGTGAATACTCGAGTATGAGTGAGAATACTCGAGTAAAGGATTGTCAGAAAGTTTTCAAATGTTTACACATAATTTGAATACTTAAGTATTGACTTGGGATAAGATTTCACAAAGTTTTTCAAGTGATTTGCATACTCAAGTATTGAGTCCAAAACTCGAGTAATGAAATACAGAGAGCTTTGCTCATTTTTTAATAATTTGAAAACTCAAGTAATGAAATGAAAACTCAAGTATTGAGGTTTTGGACTTAAATTTATTTTCATATCAAAAGTTCAAAACTCGAGTATTGAATTTCATACTCGAGTATTGCTCATATTTCAAAGATATGGTTCAAAGCTCAAGTCACGATGCTCCTCTAGTAAGAAGAATACTCGAGTATCATCATGGATACTCAAGTATTGTTATAAGTGCACAGTGAGTATGTAATACAAAAAAATTGTTTATCTTAAATATTATATTTAGATAAACAATATATCTTAAATATTATATTTGGATAAACAATATATCTTAAATATTATATTTGGATAAATAATACCTATTTAAAATAGGTGAATATGTGGTTTAACATTTTTCTATTATGTTTATTTTATTTTCTAGGCAATTTCTTCCTAGAATTAAGGTGATTGAAGATTTAATTTTCTAAATCTTATTAGGGATCATAAAATATCCTAAGATTATCATAATCAAGTATAATCTTAACTATATCATAAATGCAATCAAATATCATCAAAAGATGCCTAAATCAATTAGGGAAAATTAACAACAATTATTGGGCAATTAAATTTGCAATAATTGAAATATCTATGTAATTTTTGAAATTAAATAATAATTAATTTTAAAAGGGCATAATTAAGAATATATCAACTTAATTAATATCCAAATGATATCTAAAGGCCAAAATTAGTACATAAGGGTTTTTAATCATCAAGATTAATATAAAAACCTATCAAATTTTGACAATTAGGCATAATAACTCCTAAAATACTATATTAGGAATATTAACCAAGATTAATTAATCTTCCCTAAATTATATAAAAGTGGCGAAAATTACTAATTAAAGAGGCTAAGTAATTGTATTAATTCTTAATCCGAAATCATTAACAAATATCATAAATAGTGTTTAGATTTTTCCAACCCAAATCAAAGGTTTGGATTAAAACTAATAAAGCTAAATCCTAAGGCTTTAAATAAGTACCATAAAGCTAAATCCTTGTGAAAATTTATCAACCAATGAAGGACCTAGTGTGATATTGGGAGACAAATAAAACACAAATCCAAGAGGCAAAACAAAGAAGCAAGTCACGGTTGAATATGGCTTGAAGAAGAAGAAATAAATTGTTTAATAATTAACCAAAAACACATGCCTAATGGATCACAATCAAAGCAATTAATTCAAGATAAAGGGGTAAAGTACTTCCAAGACTTTTGAGGCAATGGAAGAGGATAGGATTGAAAAAAAAAAGATGGAGCCGGGGGGGCTATTTAGTATGTGAGATGGCGATATCGGCGTGAGCAGCATTAATTTCCCGCCGGAGATCAGCAAGTTTCTGTCTTATTCGCATCAGCGCATCATTAGAGGAAAGAGAGAGGGGTCGGCGGATGGCGCTGGGAATAACCGGGTCGGAGAGGGGGACCAGGAACCTCTTCATGATCTGAAGGGTGGAGCAAATGCTGCTTGAATGTTATAAAGACTTAATCCTATCAAAACAAATTCCCCGAAAAACTATAAATACACCCGATGAATTTCGAAATCTCTTGTTAAAACAATCGAAATGTTAGAGTAAGTATGTATCAAATACTTACCAGATAGTTTACCCCCAAACTTTAATGAATTCCATGGTATTTTCTGTATTTCTCGGTTGAAGAAATATCACCTAGACCGTGATCACGAGATAGAATACGAAGTAACGAAACACACAAAATCGATATTTGTATAGTCAAACAAAAACGAATTCTCATCTTTAAGAGAAGTAACTCGAGATAGTAATATCCCGATTGAAAAGATAGTTGAGAGGAGATTGTCTCCGAGCGAGACAATTCGGGGAAAACGGTAGTGGATATATTCTGAAGTTATAGACTAGAAGTCTAGTTGGGATATAATAAATTTCGGGGACGAAATTTTAATTAACGGGGGGAAATCTAATACCCGGATATTTATTTAATTTAAATATTATAAAATAGGTGAATATGTGGTCTCAAATATTGAGCATAAATTATTTTATTTTCTAAGATAAATTGTCGAAATTAAAAGAGATAAGGTGCCAAAAGGGCCAAAAAAAAAATACATTTTTAAGGCATAAAATGGACTGAAAATATTATGATAAATCTTAAAGGCAGTAAAATAATTATTGAAAATTAGGAAAAATATTGTCCCTAATTATAGCAATTTAATAAATTATTTCCTTGGAAATAATAAGAGAAAATTAAATATTAATATAAAAACCCTAAATTAGGCCCCAAGATTTTTAGTATAATGCATGGGATATAAAATACCAAAGTCAATCAAATAGTTGTGAGATAATAATTTATCCTAATTAAGAAAATCATCAACAATTAGTAAGTGGCTAATCTGGTATTTAATGAGATAATATAAGATGATTAAGATATTAAGTAAATTAATTAAAAATAATTAAATAAATAATTAAGGGGCGAAATTCATAATAAAAATAAATCAAAATATTAAATATGTGTGTGAAAAGGGTTGTGGTTATTTTAAATAATATCTAGATATTTGGAATTTAATAATAATATATTTGGTAAAGAGCCAACGGAGAAATGAGAACCTAGGTAGAAGTAAAATCCTACCTTAAAATATATGAACTAAGTCTTTAACATATGGACTTTTTATAAACCAAAGTAGAATTTTATCTCGGAGTGGACTATCTCCGAAGTCATTTACGAAACCAACGAGTCATTAAGAGACAGGATAAATAAGAAATAGGGCGAGATAGTAGAAATGAGAACCAATATAAAACAAGACCGTTGTGACAAACCGGGAACTAAGTTTTTTAGGTCGGGACATATTATGAACCAGCGAATTTTTGTCCAAGAGCTGGTACTTCCGGAAGTTATTTCCGTATTCGATGGCGTCTGTTCGAAAATGTTCAGCGGGCAACATAATACCCTTAATGAGATCAAAAATTTAGTTAACCCAAGTGGTTTTAAAGAGAAAGAATAGAACTTCGGTGCCTTGTTCCGGATTTTTGGGATTCCTTAAAATTACGCGATTAGACACCGAACCAGGAACTTTATCGGTGTAGGTGCATAAAGCACATGGGTGACATCATGGATGATGCAATCTTCTTCTAGAAGGATGACATGGGCATGAGGTCGGCCAAGGCATTGGAAGGCCAAGATTGAGCCACGTGTCAAAATTCGATCCGATCCAATTTGAAATCTGTCGATAAAGCATGAATAGTAACCTTCTCTTTGCCTATGAATAGAAGCCAACCCTCTTCTCATTTCTCACACCAAAACCGTGTTCTAGAGAGAGGTTAGAGAGAAGGAGGAGTCCGGGGAGAAAATCTAGCGAAGCTCTGGGTAAGTTCTTCGGTCCTAGTCTTAAGCTTTGGTAGTTTTTCGGTAGATATAGTAGAAATGCTAGATTTATCTTTAAATTTCCAAAATAGTTTAAATATCATGTTTAGGGGTAAATATGATATTTATTTCGAAAATATATTGGGAAAAGAGATATGTCAAAATTCTGGAGAGATAGGGTCAAAGTAGCGAAGCTCTGGCGAAATTTCGCCGATTAGTCAAACTAGGGGCAAAATGGTAATTTGTACCTAAAATGACTGTTATACTGCTAGATATTGATAAATATTATCCTTATAGGATATCGAGATAATCGCATCATTTTGTCGTACCTTGTTGTGCCGTTGTTTGCACCGCTGTCAAAAATTACCGTTTTTCGTAAAACGTACCGAAATACCGTCAACAAAGGTACGTTCGCGGCGTACTGTAATACTGACTCTGATGCTTGTGTTATGCTTATATATGATTGCTGTGTTCCTATACTGAGACTCTGTCTCAATTGTTTTTGATGCAATCATGAATATACACGGGTTATGGTATTGTTAACACCGTTGAGAGTTTTCCTAGCGCTATGGACACGACTGTACATCATGGCACCGGAGAGTGTGTAGAATGGGATAACAAACATACTGCGAGGGGCTGTGTATTGTTATTGCCTTACATACATTATTATGTATTTCCTACATCTGTTATGGGCTTTTGTAGTGATTATTGTGAAAATGTCATGAATACCTGTCATACATATATTGTTTACATAAGCATGAGGTTAACCGTTACCTGAGGTCCGATGGGCATTGGACCTCAGTCTGAATGGATAGACAGGAAAGGGTCATGAACCAGAGGAGGCACCAGGGGATGGAGCCGTAGATAAACACCAGTCAATGGAGCCGTGAGAAGGCACCGGTCAAAGGAAATGCGGGAAGAAAGTCAACAGAACCTACCTTATGGCATGAATCTAATAAAGTTACTTCACATCATTTGGTGCTTAAACTAAAAGGGTCGTCTATGTGGTTCGGTCAATCGGTCACCCTAGCACGGTGAGACTTCCACTAGACCTACCCGGCTGGCCAAATGAGATGATTTAACGAGTTAGGTTCTATGTCCCAAGTCTACCTAAGGCTTGGCGGAAAAGGGTATAGTTACATAGAAGAAATGTAATTATAGAATTTTGTATTACTGTATCACGTGAATAATTCCTTCGGGAGATTTTGTAATATATATCAGTATACGTCAGGCATCGTCATATGTCTGAGTATTTCATATCAGTTACTCGGTGTTATACATGTTGTTCAAATTTTAGTACATGCTCTCCGTTTCCACAAAACGCTAGTTCGTAGCACCTCAAAACTCTGATGAATGTTTATAAAACCACGTGTCACCGGCACGATTCATGCTACGAAATTTGAGGTGTTACGGTCCTCGCAAAATTTGAAATTTGGGAGGGAAAACTTTTCCCTCGCAAGTTTGAGAATTTGCGAGGAAACCTATTCCTCGCAAATTCCATAATTTGCGGGAAGTTTGTTCCCTCGCAAATTAAAATTAATTTTTAAAAAAATATAAAAAAAATTAGATAAAATATAATAATTACATAAAAAATATTAAAAATTAGAAAATAAAAAGACTTGTATATCATAAAAATAAATTGTAACAATCATAAAGTTTACAAAGAAGAAACAAAATTTACAAATTATAATGTTTCGACTAAAATGAACTAAAAAAAAAGTCTAAACTGCAACAGTCTGGTCATGATCACCACCAGTATTGTCATCACCACCAAGACCCTTGTCCAACAATAAGAACTGGAGAAGTGCTCGCATCTCAGTAATCATCTCTCCTTGCTCCCTCACCTTCTCTTCTAACACCTTTACCCTCTTATCTTCTGCAAAACCAACATTACGAAGTCAGTTTATTTTTTGTACTTCATTTAAATGGACGAGGGAATAATGGTTTGCGATTGGTAGAAAAAGTATTACGTCTACCTGCAGGAACACCTCCACCATTGCTGGATGAGCGCTTCATAGACAACTTCAGTTCGCTGGCAGAGGCACCCATCTTCAAGACTCTCCCCCTCCTGTCAAATCCGCCTGTAGCCTGAATGAAGAGACTCTCGTTATCCGAATAAGAGGACGTCGAGTCGTTCTCAATCTGCGAGTCTCTCCTGCGTCAGCTGCTGAAAGATCTCCTACAAGCACACAAAAATACATCACAAATACGACATGTAAAATGAAATAAATGTTACTGTTTGAAACAAATAATAAATCTAATTAACATCTCACCGCGCATTCTTTGGGACTTGGCATTAATCCAGCGCGCCTCCACCTTCAATCTCCGGGGAATGGGTCCGCTCAAAGGTAACCCAAGGAATCAAATCTGCAGGAACTTCCCCAGACTTTGTCTGCAAACACAAATTGATAACCGTCAATTAATTACTTCAAAGTATAAAATATTGAAAGCTAAAATAGAAAATAACGTATACTTACAACTTTTCGTCGATGCCCACTAAATGGAATGGAGCCGCCAGCATATGACGGTCCATCCATACGGGCCCTATTTGACTTATTTCGTTCACTTTGCTTTATATATTTCTCGTCGGTTTCCCATCTTTGAAATAAATGTTCTGCGACCTCATGTTGAATCCAATTTTTCTTTCCCTTTGATGTCTCAATTTATAAAATCTATCAGACATCCACTTGCTGGCCCTGAAGTTATAAACTTTTTTTAAATTTTCCGAATCAACCGGCAACCAGCTAAACTCTCCCTGAAAATCAATAATAAACAATTAGTGCTCCAAAGTATAAAAGTAGTTAATCAGTTCGCATTTTGATGAGAAGAAATTAATAACCATAAATCACATAACTTACCAAGAACTCCTTGAACCAAGTGTCCCGGTCATCCTGAGGAATCTCTGTCCAACTGGCCTAAGGCTGATTGAAATTACGGAACATTTGATCCTTTAAGAATTTCTTCACCGTCTTATTAGGATGAAACCTGAAAACAAAGAAAATGTTACAATATTAGCATACAAACTAGAGGTAAAAAATCATAACATTACTAGTAACTTTACATAACTTACTTGGTGTCGCCGACAGGATGAATCCACAACTTCCCTGTCACAGGATCAACTGTTCCCCAAATGGTGTGTCGGAGGAACTAGATTCCCCAACCTGGCTCCGAGGCGACGAAGTGTGCTAAAGGAAGAAGTATTGAAAATGTTAGAACATAGATGCTTAAAGAAAACAAAATATATGCAAATCGTCGAAATCGTATACTCAACCCGCTCCGCCCGCTCTTTGTGGATCAATTGGAGAGACAGGCACACCTCTACCGCCCAAAACAGAGTCGATAGTAGACGGTGAAGATGAAAAAGTAAATGACGGTATCTCTGGGGAAGAGCCAAGACCTCTGCCTATAGAGGGGGTAGATGATGTTGCCCTAACCCCTTTGATAGGACGGGGCCGAGAGCTACCACTACTATGTCCAGTACCTGAACGTCCTCCTCGATGCTCCATCTATGAACACATATAAACATTATATCAATATATATATATATATATATAAGAAATTTACTGAATATGACACTGGCGAAGTAACAGAGTATCTAGTATACACAAAAAGAACACTAACTCAAATCTACCGGACGATTCCTGTTCTTCGACCTCTGCCTGCACACCTTCCTCCGGCGTCTCATAGTCATCGAATTCAGATTCACTATTTGAGTATATCTCTTGTGCCTCATCATCTGATTCCTCATTGTCAATATGGATAGCAATCAACTCTAACTCCGCAGCGGAATCAAAGAGATTGCTTGGTAGATCGTCCTTGGTAATACTTACGGCAAGTACATGTTCTACATCAGCTTGGAACGGTTCAGTCATATCGTCATTTGTTTCTGACTTTTTCGAGTTCGGTATAATGTTTCGTACTTTAGTTTTGATAACTCCCATCCACCCTTGGCGGGATGTGGGGTATGATGTATAATAAACTGTTTCCGCCTGTTGAGCAAGAATGAATGGGTCATAACTAACGCGTATATCTCCACGACCGTCAATCTCAACATTTCCATATTTGTCCACTTTTGTCCCACGCGAAGTGTTATCAAACCACTCACATTTAAATAGAGTCACCAACTTGTCTCACTTGTAATCCAGCTGAATTATGTCAATTAACTTCCCGTAGTAGTTGCCCTCGACCCCGTCAACTTGGCCAACTCAACAACATACACCGTAATTGCAACATTCCGTATTCTTGTTCGCTTCAACAGTTGCAAGTTTGGAAGAATCCCGCAATATCAGCAGAATCAATCTACAAACAGAAGATATGATAGATCACGACAGATTTGGAAAGCCCGGCTAGCCTAACTTGCATCACACCGAAGTCCGAATATAAAAAGGAACGACGAGTCAACCCGAAGACAAGTCGGAGAAGAGCCAACACGAGAATACATATTCCGCCGACTCAAGAGAAGAGTGAAAGGTTTCTCTAGCAAGAGAATTCCAGGAGAACCCAGCATCCTTCCTCGCAGCAAGACGGAGGGAAGAGACGTGGAGCAGTGACGTGACAGAGCTTCATCCACGCCGTCGGAACGCCGTCAAGCTTTCTATTTTTCATTTACTTTCAATAGTTAGAGCATGGGTCATTCTGTTATTGGCTGTTTTGTGTTTCCTTCGTCAGTCATGAACTAACTTTCTGATGGCTGAACAAGGATGAATCCTTAAGCGTATATGAACCCAGTTGCAAGTTTTTAATTAAAGATTCGATTTGCGTATCAGTAGATTAATTACTAGTCGGTTAGAGGAATCTAAGGGCTAGATCTATGGTCTCGGCATCGGCAAGGAGTCGAGGCTAGACCGAGAAACAGCTTGAGTGTTGCTAGGCGCCGGTGCAAGGCTTGACCTATTTATTGTATGCTTCAGGAATGGGTCTACCTCTCATAACTAGTACACCCTGAGAGTAATGAAGATAAAAGCTAGAAAGTTGCCATAGGAATATGGAAGGAGTATAGTTAATATCAAATGTATCGGACGCGGAAGCTTCGGTAGATCATAGCGGTGGGTTAATTGAATAGCTTTACAGTTAGTAACTATGCTGTAGCAATTGCGGAAGCTGTGCAATATAGATGCTATAGCATTGGGTAAAGCAACTGGGGGAATTATGCACTTAAGGAGGAGTCCGAGTTCAGCCTAATTTCTCGCTGATATCCTCTTCGAATTACTTTGTTTAATTCTGTTCTTAGTATAATCACCAAAAACCTCTCAAACCCATTACATCTACCTTCTAGTTGCAACTATCATAGCAATTGAGCGTCACTATCTGGTATCTCAGTCTCTGTGGGACGATACTATACTTTCACTTTATTACTTGTTCGACTGGTTCACTTGCCATCAAGGAAATCGACCAACACTCAGCGTTCATGAATTGATCAACATCGGAATCCGACATCAAAGGACTTGTCGATCGGACCGAATTAGAGAAGTGATTGTAACAAAAAAATGAAATTAATACCTTAATACTTACCGTAACAATAACAAAAGAGGAAATCTTACTCTAAGTATTGGGCGGCCTCATCACAGTTGTTTAGAATGTATCACTCAACTATTTTTTTATCGCGTCCTTCTAGAGTTGACCTACAATGTTTTCGAACGACTCGGCTAGGATAATTAAATATTGATATCTTACCACTCGGTTCACCGCCATCATCGTTGTGAGGTACCTCTCTCCATCTTGATATAACTTCAGGGGGATAATAGTATGAGGCAAATTTAGTGGCCTCTTCGACTAGAAACGCTTCAGCGATGGATCCTTCAACATACCTTGGATTTTTGATCTTCTTCTTAAGTGTGCGTAAAAACCTACAATGTTATATCAAAGGGTATTTATAACCTATAGCGCAATGTGTTTCAATTAATCACAAAAAAAAATATATATATATATATTACCTTTCAAATTGATACATCCACCTATATTGTTGCGGACCTCCTACCCTTGCTTCGTACGCCAAGTGAACAGGCAAATGTTCCATTGAATCAAAGAAGCTAGGAGGAAACACCATCTCTAACTTGCATAGCATTATTGGCACCCTTTCCTCCAGCTTCCGTAACTTATCAAAATAAAGCTCAGAAGCACATATTGTTTTAAATAACGAGGAAAATTATGTTAGAATACTGCATATATGCTTCAGTAATGCTTTGAAGGCCCACGGAAAAAATCTCTGAAAGAAAACATGACAATCATGACTCTTCATCTTGGATAACTTCACCTCGTTCATGCTGACACATCTCGATAAGTTTGATGCATAACCGTCTGGTAGTTTCACACCTTTAACCCATTGCAACAATTGTAAATTCTACTCTTTGATCAATGTGTACGGCGCTCTAGGTTTGGATGTCCGACCCGTGGCATTCTCCACTAAATGCAAAGCAGGCCTTTTGCAAATCTGTTGTATGTTAAGTCTTGCATTGACTGTATCCTTCGTCTTACCCTTGGTGTCCATTACGGTAGACAGAATATTGCAAAATACATTCCTCTCAATATGCATGACATCGAGATTGTGTCTTAACAATTGATCTTTCCAATATGGTAGTTCCCAAAAGATGCTGCGTTTGTTCCAATGATGATCAACATCATATCCCTAAGGTACACTGGAAACAGCCCCCTATTCGACACTTTGAATGTACTTGATCCTGTCCCATATTTTTTGGCCACTTAAACGACAAGGTTGATCTGCTCGTTCGACCACATTCCGCGTGAAGTCTTTTCTATTCCTCCTAAACGGATGATCGGGGGCCAGGAATCGCCGATGCCTGTCAAACCAACAGACCTTATGACTGTATTGCAAGCTAAAACCCACATTCTGTTCGAGACATACCGGACATGCAAGCTTCCCCGACATTTGCCAGCCATTTAACATCTCATATGTAGGGAAATCATTTATCGTCCACATTAATGCAGCCCGCATGGTGAAATTCTGGCTCAATGATACATCGTACGTAAGAGCCCCTTCACTCCACAACATCTTCAACTCGTCTATGAAAGGTCTGAGGTAGGCATCTATTTTCTTGTTTGGGTTAGATGGGCCAGGGATTAACGCGCTGAGGAACAAAAACACTATTCTCATGCACATGGAAGGTGGGAGGTTATACGGACTCACAATGACAGGCCAACAGGAATAATTTATGCCTGTCTGGTTGAAATGAGCGAACCCATCCGAATATAAACCAAGACGGACATTACGGGGATCGCCTGCAAACAAAGGATTCGCCTCATCAAATTTCAGCCAAGCTTCGACATCGGATGGATGTGTCACAAATTTTTCATCTCTGCGAAGCTCCCGATGCCATCTCATGTGAGCAGCTGTTTGTTGTGATGAATACAATCTCTGAAGTCTAGGCACGAGAGGAAAGTACCACATCTTGCTTAATGCTTTAAAGGTCGTTTTCCTTCCATTCCTCACAATTTTGTACCTTTCATGTTCACAAAATTTACATGTAGTCCGCTCAGCATCATCCTTGTAATAGAGCATACATCCGTTGGGGCAACAATGGATTTTTTCACATCTGAGCCCAAGCTCTTTCACCTTTTTCTTTGCTTGGTAAAAATCTTTAGGCAAATTATTGTCATTGGGAACAACCTTACTCATGATCTGCATCATTTCATTGTAATTCTTCTCACTCATATGGTGATCAGTCTTCAAGCTTAGTGTTGCTAGGGTAGCCGATAGCGAAGAATATTCACTATTTTCAATGTGTTCACAACGTTCCCATAAAGGACGTTACGCATCTTGAAGCATTTTATAGAATATCTCGGCTTCCTGATTAGGATCCTCTCCCATGTATGATGGTTGAGTATGTGCACTAGTCTTCTCTCCTATGTGTGATGGTTCAACATGAGTAACAGGATCAAAGTATTGGCCTCTCGAGGGTCCCACGGCATCCATAACCAACTGTTCATATTGATTAAGGTTGTATCGATGAGTAGTATCTCTGTAATAACCACTCGGTGTCTGTCGGACTTCCCCATGAAATTCCCAACACTCATAATTTGTCATGAATCCTTTTCTACACAAATGGATTTTAACCGTGCTCGGATCTTGAAATTGCAAACACCTACATTTCACACACGGACAACTGATCGAAGTACTTGAATTAGCTGCGTGTTCCAGAGCAAATTGGATGAACTTTTCCAAACCCTCCAAGAATACTCGAGTAAGTTGTTTTTTCTGAGTTAGACGATTGTACATCCAACTCCTATCACGACCGCCTTCCATACTTCCCCAACTCAACCCTACACAAAGACTTTTGGAACAAACACAGTAATACTAACTAATTCAACTACTAATCGAAGTGGCAAATACAACTGGTTGCTTATACCAGCCAATTGTCACTTAATCAAGAAAGTGGCAAACAAACACATGCAGTGAACAAAAAAAAGATCTCAGCAAGCAACCAGAGAATGAGGATAGTACATGTAACATCCCAAATTTTGGGACAAGTAGTTTAGAAATAAGATGAGATGAATAGGCTTCTAAGCCGGTAAAAGTCCAATGTCTTAAGCTTATTATGAGAAAAAACTTGAGATAATTATTAAAATTATTTTGGGCTTTAAATTTGGGGAAAATTATGAAATGATATTTTGAGGATATAGAAATATTATAAGGAGATTAATTATGAAAATTGGGTCAAAATAGCGTTAAAGCTATTATTTGAAATTTAAGGTCTATTTTCCCAATCATCAAGAGAAAAATAGTTGAAGAATAAATATTGGCTTAGAAATTTTAGAGTCGATATTTATTGGATTTTAGAAGCTAATTGATGGAGAAAAATTCTTATATGGTACTAAGGATCATTTTCCAACATCTATTTAATATTTGCAATTAAATAAGGAAAGGATTTAATAGCAAATAAGAGTAGTTTGGTGTAGGTTCCACTACACCCATATTCCTCTTCTATTTTTATACGACACACACTCATTTTTCTTGTGTTCAGATAGTGCAAAAGTCATGGATGGAATAACTTACGCATAAACCCCTCTCAATTATCAATTGTTTGGCCAAGACTTTTTCCACTATCATCCAACAGAATACCCACTCAAATTCCACTCACACTCTACTAATATTATTTTATTTGGCAGCCTATGAGGATCGTTGAAATATTCAACATGCATACAAGACTCATATGCTCCACTTTCTCATTTCTTATCTCATTCGGCGACAACATAACCTACACTCTCCATTATTTAATATTTTCGTCCAGCTGATTGCTCTCCACTCATATCCAATTATTTTGGTCATATCGTTTCCATTCCCGTCTAATTCTCAATCATTTCATTTTTCATTCATTTCGATTTCAGCCAAATAATCCATCTCTCCCAATTATTCATTTCTCATTTAGCTCTCAACGCAGAAAAGAGAGAGATAGACAAAGAGTGTGAAATAGAGAGAGAGAGAGAGTTCAAAATAGAAATGCAAAGAAAGAGGGAAACAAGAGAAAGAGAGAGACGGAGAAGAGGAAGAAGGTATTGAATCTCACATGTAATCTGGTTTTTGAGCCTCGGTGAGTTTCTTAATCCCTCTTCCATCATCATTTCAACAGTCAAATTATGTTTTCGAGGTTCATAGGTTGCTGGAAATGATTGGTGTTGACAAGGGAATTCTATCATCATGAACATCGGTGTTATTTCTGGAAATTTCTGAGACTTTCGTTTGTTCAAGTGACGGTTTGACCAAACAAATGATATCTTCTGACCATGAAATTTGGTAAGATGAAAGTATATTTCTCAAGCTTTAATATGAGTGCTAGAACGTATTAATCCGACGTCTAGAACTCCAGTTATGAATTTTCAAAGTTTGTTCAGAAAACCTGGAGAAGTCCTGTTTTCATAATCAAGCAACATTCACTTTTCGACTTTCTGGGAATTATACAGCCATTAATTGGTTTGTTGATTATTTTTCTCATAAACCAGACTTAAAAAGCTTCGAATATAGATTCGAACCACCTCAATCGGAGTTCTATAGAATTTACTATGAATTTGCGAATTTAAGAATGAAATCTGAAGCGTTTCCTGGAACGTTTTCTGAACAGCGTTTATATTTTTGAAATCTGGGAATTATTGGCATATGATTAAATTCTGTAACCATTTTTTATAGAAAATAGACTTAATAAGGAGTTCATAGATTTTTGAACCACCTGATTCGGGCACTTAGAACTCCAGATATGGATTTTTGAAGTTGGAAAAAGAATTTGGACGTTTTCTGGAAACAGTTAGAATTTATGATTTAATCTTGAAAAGTGTTCATGGATTTGGGAGTGGAATATATTTTTCTATGAAAGTAGACATATTAAGGAACACGTCATTTTTGGAAACACCAATTGGGGTTCTATGCAATTAATTATGAATTTTTAAAGTTAATTGAAAATTCTTCCAGTTTTAGAATTTATTCGAGAATAAGGAAATAGAGAATTTGGGTAAATAATAATCCGTCGTCCATGTATATGTAAATATAGGACTCGATATTTATCCCAGATGATTAATATTTATCCCAGATGATTAAAAGGATTGAGTACCGGATCAAGAATTGGAAAGGCTATCAGGTAGTAACTTCTCTCTCACATACTTTGTGTGCCTTTACATGCATGTATTTACCATTATATGTATATTTATATATTGTATGAATGTTCTGAATGTTGGATGTGATGATTGTATAATGATGGTTGTCTTGCATGTTCTGTGTATGCATGGTATGTGAGCGTTTATTGACGTTACTATTGGGATTCATTTGAATCCCAGAATATTTTTGGTTAAGTTAAATGTTGCAGCTTGTATAAGAAGATTCAAGAACGAAGAAGGTGGTCACGGATGAGTAGATCAAGACGGAAAAAGTTTTTACTTCCGCCAGATATTTATTATTGAAGTATAAAACGGTTGTATAACTACAGAATTTTTAAGTATTATACACCGTAATTATGATACGTGAATAGTGCCGTATACGTGAATAGTGAAATTGTAAAATTTTAAAATATGCTTCCGTGTACACGATTAAATGGAGTATTTAAGATGGGTGTTACAGTACACAAGAAGATGGGAACATGCATGTGGAGGGGGCATGAATACAAATATAAGTGAAATACAATAAAAATAAATTATCACTTATTGTCTAAAGCAACATGTAAGGCAAAATTATTATGGTTTGTCATATGTGATAGGATATTAAAAATTCAAATATCAACGAAGGAGCATAACAAATGCAGCTTATCTAAATAATTTAGGCAAAGTCCAGAGCAAAAGAAATCAAAAGAATTACCAAGTATAGATTATGTACCTTATCTAAATAAATTTCAAAATTCCAAGAAGTTTGCTTCACCTGTAAGGTTTAAAGGATGTAATGAATAATAGATAATACAAAATGTTCTTTATTCAATCTACACAACCCAACAAAGCAAGTGACAATGAATATATCCATAGCAGTCTCATTCAAGTAAAGAAGATTGTTTAGCTGCAAAGAATAAGACTCAAGAAGAAAAACTAGAATGACAATGAATATATCCAGAAAACATGACATACTTGAGATTTGTCAAGAATGATAAGCACTTGGTCTTACTCAAGATTGTGTTATTGACTTAATAATTTATCCAGTTTATTCATGTTTATAAACAGCTTTTTAATATGTACGAGGTAACTATTACTCTAGACAGATCCCAAATATTCATTCATGAATATACACCCAATCTGTTTCTATATTGCTTCGTTCTAATTATGTTTGGTGCATCTATCTGTGTGAGCGGTCTTAATTGAGGTATGTTCCGTTATGTCAAGGCCTAGTTATCTAATCTTTTTGCTTAATCTAATTTGTTGATTCAATTACTTCAAATTCATCTTGTATGTACCTTCATGTAATAATAAAATATTGTGTTAGTGAGGATTGTGTATGGAAAAATTATTGCCTTTTTTTCATTCTAGTATTGATTTCGGATAATGAAGTACCTAACTAAAGTATAAAAGTAAATTTATTTGTTCCCCATGTTGAGATATTATATATATGATTTATACTTTTAAGACATATAGATAGAGTATATCAAATAACAATACAAGATATAATAATATTTGTTTAAAATAATAAAGAGAGTGGAGTTCAGTAAAGTATAAGAAAACTTATTTGTTCCATGCATGCTCAATGAATACATGTAAAATTTTATTGATACGTTGCGTACGCATTACATGAACAAAAGATTTTTCATATTGGACTTTATTCTAAATCATATATAATTGGATCAAATATTCAAATATTTATATTATTCCTCTACTTATGGGTTTTAATTCCCATTTTCCGCCCTTGCTGTTTCAAGAAAATTAATTACACACTAGAGTACTAGACATAGGCTGGGAATTCGAATCTACTTGGAGATTTGGGCATCTGAAACGCATACTTTTGTTAAAAACTATAAGAATCTAACTTGTAATATCAATACCTAAGAATGATAAGCACTTGGTCTTACTCAAGATTTGTCAAGAATCTAATTTGATTTCACTTTCCCGTCCTCAACAAACTTTTTGAGTTCACCAATCTTAAGAAACATGAAAATGAGCTTACAATTCAGTATCAAATCAAAATATTATAGTTAATGTATTTCACTCTCCCCTACACAAAAGATGATTTGCATGAAGAGAGTCCAAAAGGATGTTTTCCATGAGACAACAAACGTTCATGTGTAATCTCAAAATGTTCATCAAAATTTTAAAATTGCAACAAAGATACATGATGCTGATAAGAAATCATAAATTCAATGGACCAAGAGTAATATACAGTTTAAAATGGATCCCAATGCAATGCATGAACCACAATTCGACCAATTGTAGTTTCGATAGCTAAAACAAGGTTTTGCATCAAATTTTAGCTAATTCCATCATGAACAATTTGAAAACAATCTTCTTTCAACAAACCAATAACTAATACCCAGACTTGAAGCCAAAGAGATCACCAAAAAGTAAGAAAATGATCTAGTAATTTGAGCCTAAAATGGTATGAGCAGTATTATTTGGTAAAAATTCCCAAAGTGTCAGCCAAAATTCAATGAGTGGCAATGCTTTATATTACATATTTTTTATGGGAAAAAAATGGTAAACAAAGCTTTGAACAGAAAAGGAAAACTGCACTTGTATATTCAAACTACCAAAATGAAAAAATTACTGGAAGGTTCACATTGACGGTTAAATTTACCCCACAAGAATTATAGGTAAGCACAAACCACTTCAATTTCCAACCACGGATCACAGCAAAACTACATATATCTTAACAAAAAACAAGTGCCCGAAAAAAAATAAAGCTAACCTACAGGGAGGCCGCCGGACGTTGAGAGGAGAGGAGGGAGGACCGGAGCTGCGAAACCGTGGAGCAATGAGGAGGGGAGGACCGGTAGTGCGACGAAAGTAGGAGGAAACGGCCGGTGGTTCACAATCTGGAGTAAGGGACAGATCCGAAGGAAGATGCGGACGAAGGGGGAGGACAAGAGAAGGTCGCCGGTAGTTGTTCACGAGCCGAGGTAGAAGACGTGGCGAGCCGAGCCTAACGAGGGAGAAAGAAGCGAAATTGTGAGAAAAATAACCGACCTGACTCGAAATTGGGATTTGGGGGAATTAGGGTTTTTGTGAGGGAACTAACCTTCCTCGCAAAACCCCCCCTTTTGCGAGGGAACTACGGTTCCCTCACAAAAAGGGGGGATTTTGCGAGAGGGAATGTGAGCTCCCTCACAAAAATGAGGGCACTTGGCGGCTTTTTGGCCGCCATTTTGCAAGGAGTAAAGGTTCCCTTGCAATTTTTGCAAGGGATGAGCTATTCCCTTGCAAAAATGGGGGCATTTGGCGGGCTTTTGATGCCATTTTGTGAGGGAACATCTCTTCCCTCGCAAATATCCCAATTTTTGCGAGGGAGTAGCTTTTCCCTAGCAAATTGACTAAAATTTGTGAGGGAATTTTCTTCCTCGCAAATGCCGTCGCAATTATCATATTTTCTAGTAGTGAGACTTGTTAAGCCCATTACAAAACTAGTTAAACTCACCCATGAACTTGTTAATCCCATTACGACTTTTGTTAAATCTTACATTTACTGTTCACCTTCTTCTTCCTCAAAACCCATATACTGTTCAACTTATGAGGGGTAGATTTGACAGTGGTGTCATGGGTGGACCCACTTGTTGGATTGGGGGATAAGTCCCCCCCTTGAATTTGAGATTTTTTTTAAAATAATAATAATTAATACTCTACATGTTTGAATGATTGCCCATCCTTAAATTAAGTGCATACCCTTAATACATCAAGACTACACTTCGTAATCGAATGGGGGATGAATGGTTGATTGATTGTTTAGTGCCTTATATTGAAAAAGATGTATTTGATAGCATTGATAATAAGGCAATTACGAAAGAATTCCAAAAATAAATCCTAGAAGAATGATATTGTAATTATTTTTATTGCTTATACTTTTGCTATTAAAATATATGTACTTGAACTTATTGCGTGCCCACCCTTCATTATAATTTATGTAGCTGCATTTCTAACCGCACTTAGCCTTGCTTTTCCAAATGACAGGTTTGTAAAATAATTGCATTTCTTATTACATCATCAGTATTCACTTGATTTCATGAATTTTTTTTGATATTTTTTTTTTCTTGTTTATATTCTTTTGCTTTTTTAATGCATTTAAAACTTTCCTTTTAAAAAAAAAACATTTGGGGGCACTGCCCGAATCCCTCCGCCACTAGTGCCGCCCTTCGTATTTTTTTTGGATCCGCCCCTACGTGGTGTGAGGTATGTTCGCCGATGGCACAACAGACAAAGAAGAAGGTTGTGCGCAACGGATGTGGAAGGAGATCACGAACACAAACGACGCGATTGAGATTAAAGACGATGTGGTTTTTTGCAGATCTAGTTTTTGATCTAGTTCTTTGAAGATGGAGGTCAAAGACGATGGGACGATGATTGAGGTTGAAGATGGAGGTCTCGTGATCACTGCGATGGGAAGAGAAGAAGAGGTCATGATATTTGCAGGTATGGGTGCGGCAAGGACACGGGAAGAGAGGGAGAGGAGAGTGAAAGAGGAAGAGAGAGTATAATGGTAAATTCATCAACATTTTAAAATCCCAATTTGATCCTTGTCTCATTTATGTCCTTTACGAATTTTAACAAATTTTTAGGGGTTTTAAAATTTCATGTGATATTTATTCGTCATTTTTCCTTGTTTTTAATCTACTTTAGAAATTAACTAGCTTTTTGGATGCAATCTTCTTATACTAGTCCTTACTCAGCCTTCCATTCAACTTTGAATGAAAAAGACAAATGATTTGTCAAACTGACTAGTTTAAATAAATTTTAATGTGGGTAAAATATTAAATTCAGAATTTTTTTATAGCAAGAAAATTTATTAAAAAGATAAAATGAAAAATAATTTTTCTTGATTTATAAATAATTAATAGAACATATATCACTAAAATTAAATACAGCGAATAATAATAATTTTTTTTTTAAACAAATTTTAAAGGAGCTAATTGAAAATTAATTTTGTACCTCATAATAACATTTGGTCCCTATCACTAAAATCAAAATCAATTGTTTGGTACGAGGGATTTGGGAGGAAGGAGAGAAAAGTTTTTTGAACTGGATTTATAAAAATTTAAAATTGGGGTTAAACTTTTTTAATTAATTTTTCTTACTTATTTATCTCACATATTCTTTTTATTAAATTTTTACAACCACCTTTTCCAATTTTTTAAAATTAGCAACCAAAGGAATCTTGGACTTTTAATTTGCAGGATTATGCCTTTTGATTACTTTCAATCAAAATTACTGTTTTTAAAATATTTTGTTTTAAAAAATTATAAGTTAGCGAAAAAATGACATTCAGTGGGAAGGGATAATATATATTTTATGAAAAAATTAATAATATTTAAAATATTTAGGCGAAAATACTCAAATTGTAACACCCCACCGTGTCTTTGAACCGGAAACAGTGACATCTTCACCTATCATATATTCGATGTACTATTTAATAAACATCTAAACCACTGGGCTAGGTTTATTCTTGAAAATGAAAGCCTTTTTTATAAAGAGTTCAAAATAATATTAAAGGTCAAATGAGAAGTAAAAAGTGAACGTGGTGACATTCTCGTAATTATTTGCTTGATTGTTGAGCCTTAGGCAACCTAAATAATATTTTAGGATGCCTAAAATTATTCTTACCGTCCCAAACAAATTTCACGATTCCTAAAATTAATTTTTAGCGTCCTAAAATATTCTTAAGGCGCCTAAAATCAATTATTTTGTGCATTTTAGGAATTTTTTTGGCGCCTGGGGAAAATTTTGGGACGTTTTTGAGTCCTAAAATTTTTTGGGACGTCAAAAACAATATATTTTTTGGCATCCCAGAATGATTTTAGGATGCCACCACACTTTCCAACACCCCGCAACGTGACTTGACTTCTTCTCATCCCCTCATTTCATTTCAACTGCACGCCTTCTCCTTCTCTCCTCTACACACCATCTTTCGATCTACATGCGAATCCGCACACCATATTCTCTTTCGATCTCTCTCTCCTCCTTCAACACTCTTCGATCTAGCTGGGCAAGGAGATGACGGCGAGGGCGAGGAGATCGAGCAACGAGTCACCAGAATCTACACTTGGGAACGAGAAGCCGCCATTGATTTCACCCCAAAACGACACTAGTAATTGATTTTCCATATCTGGATCTTGTTGATTTTTAGATATGAGAGGGTTGAACACCAAATTTTTGTAGATCTGGAAATCTCCCTATGGCGATGAACACCAAGTCTCTTGCAGATCTGGAATTACTCTGTTTTTTTGCATTTTTGTTCCTTATTCCTTCCATTTTAGGGGACTAGAATGCGAGTAGTTAGTTGCTTGTTAGGGTTTTTTTCTTTTTTTATTGCATCTTCCTTTTTGTCTCTGTTTCAATGTGTGTAATTTGTTTGTAGAAGTAAAAAAGAAAGGTATCTCTTTGTGTTTTTTTTCTTGTTCTTGCTGGTTCTTCTGGAAGTATTTCTGGAATTTGATTGTTGATTTGCTCTTCTTCCACAGCCACCCCAAACTGGGGTTTCTTTTATAAAAAAATGCAATGCAGCATCCCAAATTACAATTTGGGACACGCTAAGTTCAGAATTAATACTACCCCATTTAGACGTCCCAAAAAAAGGACGTAAAAAGGGAAGAAATAAGGGTGTTAAAAAGTATTTTTTGTAGTAGTGGAGGGAGTATTTGATAAATACGGTATAGTATTTCAGTTTTTTTAATAAATCTCAACTCATTCAAAAAATTCCATCACGTTACAGCATGGCATGCCTCCCTTCCTCTACACACACAGGACAGATACACACATATATTTGTATGTAGAGAGGCATATATATAGATATATAGCGAGACATCGTACCATCTTCATCCGAAAAAATTAAAATAAATGAGAACAAGGAGCATATAGCTTTTGCAATTTGCACTCTCTTGTAATTTTTAAAAAAGTGGTCAATCATATATACAATAAAATAAAACCAAAGGAATATAATTGAATTTCTTTATTCCAAGACTTCTATACGACCAAAATGTTCAAAGATTTTGTGGGTACATTTCACCTGAAATTGCTGAGACAACGTAAATTCATAGTATGTCATACATAGATACAAGGCTCTCTGCATAGTTAAAAATTCCTTTCATATTATGGACAGATGTAAAGATGTGGAAGCTCTTCAATTCATTATTAGTAGTGAGATCGCACAGATAAGAAGCTGAGTCATCCTCTTCACTTTCAATGTTTTGAAAGACTATTTCATTCCTCCAAATGCATATTGGAAAAAATAAATATGATGTCGGTCCAATACTATATTTCTTGATCCAAGAAATACTCTTTCCATATGCATCACTACCCTCTTCTAATAACCATACATCAATAAACGAATATAGTTGCTCACGGCAACCATGAAGCAGAACAAGTTCATCCTTGTACACATCAAGCACAGTTGCATAAGTATGAGCATCAGAGGTTGAAGAAGGTAATGCTATCAATGCAAAAACTTCCATTGGCAGGTCAAATGAAACTATGATGGGATGATGATCTTTACCTTCACACGACAAACCCAACCAAAATATAGTCCCATTAACAGTGGCATGTTTAGATTGAAATTTCATCATACGTATAAGACTAAATTCTACTTCTTTCCATGAATTTGTTCTTAATGAATACACTTCCACGCCGTGAACGAAGAAATCGTAGAAATTGATTTGGGCAATACCAAAATAAGACCCGGGGGTATGAATTCTCACTATCTTGTAATCCCTAACTACAGGACTGTACCCAAATCCCCATCCAAAAATGTCATACATGCAACCATTAATTGTTCTGGGTACTTGTCTTACCTCTCTAGTGGCTGGGTTCAACAATAAAACCGAAGGATGAGAGCCAATCACACAAAGCAAGCCGTTGCTGGAACCAATGATGCCATGAACACACCTCAAAGGATCCGTGGGTATTCCTTCAACTTCGAAACGTTCCATCTCATGACGAAGCAAACACAAGGACGACGAGTGTATAGGGTTGCAACTGAAACCGAATGCATGGAAGATAAGAAGAGGGTTCTCGTGAGCAGAGTGGTGGTAGTACTCCGCCATAAAATGTGGCCTTTTGAATAAGTCCTTCCAATCTTTACACACAGCACGAAATCGAATGAGGGATTTAACCGGAAGCTTTTTGAGAATGTTGATGATAATCTCCTGAGGCATATAGATAATTTCGCGTCTAATCGCCATTGGCCTGCCGTTGCCGAGGGGACGAGGGATAGGAGTGAAGGAGAGAATTGCTGGTTTTTTATATATACGCACGCGAGCGAAGGATTCAGAACTAGGTTATATATATAAATATATATACACACACACTTAATATATTTAGGGATAGGATATTTTCACTAAGTCACTACCAATTTTATGTCACTGTCACTTTTCCACATTAGATAAGAATCTCAATAGAAATGATAAAGGTAGATGAGTTTTCTATATATATATATATATATATATATATATATATATATATTTGTTGAAGATATGAATTGAATTTGAATTATTATTTGGATTTTTTGAATTTTTGAATTATTGTTAGTATTTGAATTTGAATTATTGTTACTAGATGAGAATAAGTTGTATATTTGAAAGGTTGTTACCTACTATTGTGCTCAGGTTGTTAACCTCTGCTTATATTAATTTACCTCATTCCAGAGGAAAAATATGAATGAATAAAAAAGAGGAAATACTCTTCTGGATTGAATTTTAACACACACACACACACATATATATATATATATGGGAAAAACACTTCTTATATTGTAGAAGAAGTGTAACATCCCATTTTCAAAAGCAGTATATTTTTTTTTCATCAGAGTAGAGCATCGGAGCGATTGAGTAACTGATACTTATATTCAAAATGCCGTAAGTTTATTGTTTACAAACGGTACAATGACCGAGAGTTTTCAAAAGTAAATAGCAGTAGAGGAAAGTCTTCGGCCGAGTCCCTATGCGTCCGCTTGCCTTTCTCCTCGGTCCTCATTCCTCCGAACACTGTCGCTATATTAAGAGGCGAGGTTCAATGCCCATTGAACCTCGGGTAACGGTTAACCTCATGTTTATATACACCACATAGACAAGTATATGAGCACACTAACAAGCATACCCCAACATCATATAAGCCCCCCGGCGATATGTCGCACTTAGCATACGGTTCGCACTTCACAATGGTATTCGCACTTAGCAATGGTATTCGCACTAGCAATGGTATTCGCACTTAGCAATGGTATTCGCACTTAGCAATGGTATTCGCACTTAGCCAACGTATCCCAACACCCAGCAAGCATAATAACAAAGATTACAATAAGCATACCACAGAGCTATCGACTACTTCACATAGACATACCATACACATAGCACATAGACGCATATTATAAACATCAGCGTTAGTGTTACAGTACGCGAACGTACATACAAACAGCAGAGCTATCAGCTACCACATACAATACACATAGCACATATATGCATACTATAAACATCAGAGTTAATGTTACAGTACGCGAACGTACCTTTTTTGGCGGTACAATGAGAACTTTTACTTTAAAAACGTGAAATTCGACCGGGTGAAAGCAAATGGTACGACGGCGGTACAACAGCGGTCCGATTATCTTAGATATCCTATAAGGATAACATTTATCAACTTCTAGCAGTATAACAGGCATTTTAGGTACAAATTACCATTTTGCCCCTGAACCCCTAATCGGCGGAATTTCGCCGAGCTTTGTTTTTTGCTCTATCTCTCCGAATTTTGTGAGATCTTTTCCCTCATCATATTTTCGAAATATGTATCATATTTTCCCCTAAATATGATATCTAGACTATCTTGAAAAATTAAAGATAAATCTAGCATTCCTACTATATCTACCGAAAGAACTACGAAACTAAAGACTAAGGACCGAAGAACTTACCGAGACTTTGCTCAGACTTTCTCCAGAGCTTCTCTCTCTAACTTCCCTCTAAGGGGCAGATTTTTGGTGTGAGAAATGAAGAAGAGGAGCTTGGTATTTATAGAAGAGACGGATGGAAGAACGGTAAATAATTCGAACTTCAGTCTTGACGAATATGGACCGTAGGATCGCATTTTTGAGGACAAAACACTCTTGGCCCTCCATTTCTTGTGCAGACCTCCCCCTCCCCAATAGTCAACAAAATGATGTCATCTTGATGGTGACATCGAGCGGCACCGATAAAGTTTCGATCGGTGTCCGAAACGCGTAATCTTGACGAATCGCGAAATGCGATGGCGAGTTTCGAAGTTTCTTTCTTTCTCATTAGGAATATCTAGTTTAATGAAATTTATGATCTCATTAAAGGTATTATGTTATCTGCTGAAGATTTTAGGCTAGACGTCTTCGGTTACGGAATTGAATTCCGGAAGCGTCAGCGTCTAGGCAAAAATCCACTGGTTTGTAATATGATCTGACCTAAGTCACTAGATTCCTAATTCACGGCAACTACTTGTTTCAGTATTGACTCTAAATCCTCTATCTGCATTTTCTCTCTCCTACCCGGTGTCTTAAACACCCTGTTGGTTCCAGAACTGACTTCTGAGACCGCTCAATCCGAGATAGAATTTCACTGGTTCATAAAAAGTCCAGTGGTAAAAGACTAACTTTCTATATCTTGAGGTAGAATTTCATTTCTATATGTTCTCATATCTCCTGTTGGCTCTTTACCGATTATATTATTATTTTATTCAAAATATCTAGATATTTATTTATTTTTCTTTTATTTTTTATTTATTTTTCTAAGCATAAAATATTTTATTAATATTTTATTATTTATTTAATTATTAATTTCGAATTTCTCCCTTAAATTAATTATTCACTAATTAATTTACTTATATCTTAATCTAAACAATTAGCCACTAATTACTTAATTAGCCACTTACTAATTGTTGATAATTTTCATAATTAGGATAAATTATTATCTCACAACTATTGCACCTGACATTGGTATTTTATGTCCATGTAAAATATTAAAAATCATGGGGCCATAAAGTGCTTTTAATATTATTATATTTATGCTTCTCTATTTTTCAAGGAAATAATCCCCAAAATTCCTAAAATTAGAGACAACATACTTTCTAATTTTTATAAATATTTTACTACCTCTTGGGATTTATCATAATATTTTTATGCCATTTAATGCCATAAAAATACATTTTAGCTCTTTATCTCTCCTAATTTACATAGTAATTACCTTAGAAAATAAGATAATTATTACTTATTATTTGAAACCACATATTCACCTATTTTCAATAGGTATTATTTATCGAAATATAATATTAAGGATAAATAATTATCCGGGTATTACAATTACAATGACGAAATTCTCACTTGATAGGCAACCTTCATAAAAAGAGGAGGCAGGAATACGAAAAGGAATTATATTGTTTGATTTATATTCCTGTGTGCTCAATTGATGCCCTTCACTTCTCAGCCCGTGGCCAGTCTCCGATTTGCTTTGATCTCTTGATAGATGCCGACTTTTATGGATGCCGACTTTCACACGCAATTTTATTGATTCTCCCTATTCCTATTCAGATTCACGATAGCGCTGGAAACGGTGAATTTTTTTTTTTGTTTTTTTTTTCATTTTAGCCGTGAAATCACCATACTAATCCAAACAACACAATTTTTATGGCTGACAGTACGTAAGCTTAGGTGCAGTGACTGCACAAATGATTTTCCCATATATATATATATATATATATGTGTGTGTGTGTGTGTCACCATTTCATGTGTGTGTAGGAATCTTCTTCTTCTCATGCAACATGAGAAGTTTGAACCCCTATATATATAAGGACGGACACAAGGGGGCTAGGGGTGGCCCCCGCCCCCTTTTTTTTAAAAAATAATAATAATATTAACATGGTTTGTTTATTACTTTTATATATATTCACAAGTTCGTTTTGCTTCATGCATATTCACGGACTGACGGACACAGTCACACAGGTGTGCTTGGTTAAATAATTTTAAGAAAACGTAAATAGGTAGGCCCCACAAATTTAATATATATTTCAAACCTTACTTTTTTTCCACTTTTCGTTTGGTTTTGCACGGAAATTTCTGTAATATCCGGATAATTATTTATTTTAAACATTGTATTTAAATAAATAATATACCTTAAATATTATTTTTGAATAAATATTACCTATTTCAAATAGGTGAATATGTGGTCTCAATTTTTCTTATTATTCTTACTTTATTTCTAAGTGATTTTTCCTTAGAATTAAGGTAGTTGAAGATTTAATTATCTAAATCTTATTAGGGATAATAAAATATCCTAATTTATCATAATTAATTATAATCTTAATTATATCATTTTAGCAATAAAATCATCAAAGGATGATAGATTCAATTAGAGAAAATTGGCAACAATTATTAGGCAATTAAATTTGCAATAATTGGAATATTTTTCTAATTTTCGTAATTAATTAATTAATTAATTAAAAAGGCATAATTAAGAAGTATATGAGTTGAATTAATAATTAAAGGCTAACAAAGACCCAAGATTAATATTAAGGGAATTTCTAATAATCATAATTGACTTAGGAACCAATCATACTTTGACAAATAAGCCTAAAAACATCTAATACACAATATTAGGGATTTTTACCAAGATTAAATTAATTCCCCTATTTAGTAGTAAAGGGGCGAAATTCACCACTAAATTAGGCAAGATAATAGCACAAATTATTAAATCCAAGAGCATCATAAATCTTAAACAAATATCAACAATAGTAATCAAGACTTTTTCCAACCCAAAATTTAAAAAGCTTGGATTTAATTTAAAGCTAATCTAAAGGTTTTAAAATTGATTTTATAAAGCTTAATCCTTGTGGAGTTAAAAACAACCAATAAGAGAATTTAGCCATGAATTATGTAAGATAAATAAAACACAATTCAAGAGCAAAAATGAGGAGGTAATTTCGGTGCAAACAAGAAAAGAGGAAGAGTAAAAATTGATTAATTTTAATTACTCAAATAAAACATCACAATCAAAGAGTTAATGCCAAAGACTTTTAAGGCATTAAGATTAAGACATAAAGGAAATGAAATTCAAATTGAAATGCAAATTAATGTGTAGTTAAAGGGGTGGGGGCACGGTTTGGAGAGTTTGAGAGAAGAAGAGATAAAGCAAAACTAATATCTAGATATTAACTTGAACATGTCCTAATCACACATAATTGCAAGAAGACTTTGGGGTATTTTGTGACATAAGCATGTGTAATAATAGGTAATTAGTGTAAATTCAATTAAAGATGAGATAAAAACCATTAGGATGAATTCAAGACATATGTGAATGAGAATTTATAGAAAATAAATCATATCTTGAAATCTATGAATTAAGTAACAAATCTAAGTAGATATTATAAATAAGCAAAATTCAAGCTTGAACATAGTGGTTTCCAAAGTGATTTTGGTAAACTTTTGAAATTCATACTATTATGAAAATGAAGTTTAAAAATACCATAAATCAAATCATAAAATTGTGATTCCAAAAGTACAAATGAATCCTCAAGAAAAATACCAACTTACACCTAACTAAATTAGGATTTGGGGTTGGAAGAAAGATGAAGAGAGGTATGAGAGAGTGAAGTCAATTTTGAAGATGAGAATGAGAGATAAAATTGGATTCAATTAGTGTTTGAAATCCACATATAGGGTTGATTTGAGTTAAGTTTGAAATCCACCAATTAGAACCACCTTGAAATTGCTATAAATAGGAGGCAAAGCCTTCACAAATTTCTCACACCAAATCAGCCTAAGAGTGATCTGATTTTAGAAGTTCTTGAGTGAGTAGAGAGAGTTCTTGAGGCAAGAAGGAAGGAGGAGCAAAGTTTAGGTAAGTTTATGCTTTCTAGCTTTTAGTTTTTAGCTTAAATGTTGTTTTGATTCATAATCTTCCAATTATAGTGTTATTTACATGTTTTTATTATTATAATTAGCTTTATTTCGAAAAAATGATGAAGAAGAAGTTATAGCAAAATTTTTGGAAGATTATGATCAAAGTAACGAAGTTCTTGTGAAATTTTGTTGGTTAGCGACTCCCGAAAGCAATTTCAAAAACGCTGGTATCTTATGTTGAAGATGCTATGCAAAAATTTTGAGAAAATTCATGGAGGGAGTAGACATATAGAGCTTTACAAATATACCTATAGCATGTCGTTTTGAGCTCTGTGCTAGGAGATAAAAATGTTCGAAGTTATGCTAAAAATGCTGGAATTGTCTGGGCAGACGTTATAAACTAATAAAATGGGAATTTGTTATTGATTCTGGGCTATAATAAATAATGTTTCCTAAAAGTAGACATCCTAAGGTTTCCAAATAATTTTACGGATCTTCATTCCGAGTTCTGTAGAATTAATTAAAATTCTCCAAAGTTAGGTGAAAAATCAGCCTATATGCTGAATATTAGCGTTTTTATGAAAATAAAAGGGGATTAAGATGAAAGTAATTAATCCAGGGGTAAAATGGTCATTTGAGACTAAGATATTTATTAAAATATTAATTGTGAATTAATAGAGATGATATTACCCTTATTGGATATCCGGGATCACTGTTGATCATCCAAACGTAAATATTTGTCAACGAAGGTACGTTCGCGACGTACTGTAACATAGACTGATGCTTGTGATATGCTTATATATGATTGCTGTGTTCCTATACTGAGACTCTGTCTTAGTTGCTTTTGATACAATCATGAGTACACAGGTTATGGTTTTAATAATACCGTTGAGAGTTTTCCTAGCGCTGAGGACACGATAGGCCATCGTGACACTGGATTTCACTACTAAAAATTTCGGTTTTTGCTACGGAAAAAATCCGTAGCAAAAACCCATTTTTCCGTAGCAAAACATGTTTGCTACGGATTTTGCTACGGATTTAGTCCGTAGCAAAATATCGCGTGGCAATTGCTACGGATTTCGTGAAATCCGTAGCAATTGCGACGGATATGAAAATCCGTAGCAAATTTGCTACGGATTTAAATATCCGTAGCAATTGCCACGGATTTTAATATCCGTAGCAATTTGCTACGGATACAATATCCGTAGCAATTGCTACGGATATTTTATCCGTAGCGATTGCGACGGATTTACAAATCCGTAGCAAATTGCTACGGATATTAAAATCCGTTGCAATTGCTACGGATATTAAAATCCGTTGCAATTGCTACGGATATTAAAATCCGTGGCAATTTGCTACGGATTTTTAGATCCGTAGCAATTGCTACGGAAAAAATCCGTAGCAAATTTTCAAATTTGCTACGAATATTTTCTCCGTAGCAAATTTCACAAATTTCCGGAGAATTTGCTACGGATTTTTTTTCCGTAGCGATTTGTTTTTCCGTAGCAAATTTCAGAATTTGCGGAGATTTTCTTTTCGGTAGCAAATTTTAAATTTTTTTAATAGAAAATTGAATACAAATAGTAAAGTAATGTACCATGAATATATTAACGATAAAAAAGAGTTTACATAGTGAAAACACAATATATATATAATCCGTAGCAACAAACAAATACAAAAAAGTAGTAGCAACAAGCAAATACAAAAAAGTAGGCTAAAAATCAGCATTGTGATCATCGTCATCACCAGCATGGTCATCATCACCGGGAGTCGACCCGGAACCTCTGTCTTTCATAAGGGACATGATTTGAAGCGCATCACCCTCATCAACTCATTCTCGCTGGAGTCATCTCTGTCGCATCACCGCCGTTCTGTTAACGCGCCGCTTGATCGATCTTTTTCCCTTTAACGCCCTGCTTGATCTGATCTTGTTCTGAATCATCTCGCGCCTCATCATCTCTGTTTCGAGTCAGCCCGCGGCTCATCATCTCCGTTCTGGGTCATTTGTGTTGCTTGCTCCTCCACCAACGCCTTCATCTTCTTCACTCATCTACAAAATTGATTAGTACATTTATTATTTGTACTTCATTTGAATGGACAAGAGAATGAAAATTATCAAAAACAAATGTATTATGTTTACACGAACAAACCCCTACGGTGCCGGATGAGAGGCGCTTTGTCTACTTGATCGGGTGGCGGACTCACCGTATCCAAAGACCCTCCCCTTCTTGTCAAATCCGCCGGTAGCCTCAAAAACGGACTCTCGTTGTCGGATATAGAGGATGAGGGGGTCAGTCTCACGCTGCGTGGCTCTCTCTGCGACCGGCTTCTCAAAGTTTTCCTACAAGCAAACAAATACATAACAAATAAGACATGTAAAACTATATAAATATGGTGGTGCATAAAACAAGTAATAAAGGCAATAAATGTCTAACCGCTATTTGTTGCGCCCTTGGATTAATCCATTGCCTCTCACTCCCCTTGTTTGTCGGGAATGGGTCCGCCGAAAGGTAACCCACTCAACCGATCCAGTGGAGTTTCCCCAGAACTCTACCCGCAAACGCAAATGATGACCTTAATTAATTACTTCAAATTACAAAATATTGAATACGTAAATAGAAAATGACGTGTACTTACAACTTTGCGTCGATGCTCACTAATTGATATGGAGCCGCCAAAGATATGATGGTCCTTCCATTTTGGCCCTATTTTGCTTATTTTTCGCACTTATGGTCTTAAACTTGTCATTGCTTTCCCAATTGCCAAATAATTCATCTCTAGTGTCCTGTGGAAGCCAATCTGTCTTGCCTCTCGACCTTCTCAATGCATAGAGCTTTCGACGCACCATCACGCTGGCCCTGTGGTTATAAGCTTTTTTCAGATTTTCAAGATGCTCAGGCAACGTCATATGCTTATCCTGAAAATCAATAACAAACAATTAGTGCTCAAAATTTTAAAAGTACTAAATTAACACGCATAAAAAAATAACTTACCAAGAACTCCTTGAACCACGTGTCTCGTTGCTTCTTAGGAATCTCGTCCACGTGGTCCAAGCTTGAGTGTAATTACGGAATATTTGGTCCGACATGAAAGTCGCCACCGGAGTATCAGGCAAAAATCTGAAAACAGAGATTATCATGCAAATATTAGCATACAAACCAATTAGAAAAGAAAATTGTAACATTACGGGTAACTTTGCATGACTTACTCGTTGCCGTCGGGACGGATCCAAAGAAACCCTGTCTCGGGATCTCTTGAGCCCCGATTGGTACCTACGAAGAACTACCTTCTTCCCGACGTGGCTCGAGGCGACGCGGTGTGCTAAGGAAGAAATGTGAAATATTGAAGATGTTTGTACATAGATGGTTTCAAGAAACTAAACAAATGTAAATCAATCGAAATGGTAAAGTAAACTGTGGTCCTCCTTGCTCGCATCGGGGGTAGCCGCCGGTGACGACGATGTATAAAGTGACGGTGAAGATGACAAATATCCCGACGGTGACGACGAAAAATCAAATAGTGGCACCTCGGAGAAGAGCGAGCCCTCGCCTCCATATGGGCGGTTGGCGTCGCCCTACCCCTCTTATAGTACGGGGTCGGGCTCAACCACCGCCACGTCCACTACTTGAACGTCCTCTGGATGCTCCATCTCTACGAACACTTATAGACATCATGGCAAAATATATATATATATATATATATAATTAGTTAATATGAGAGTAGCAAAGAAACAAAGTATGTAGTATAACATATCATCATAAACAAATAACTAACATAAATCAACCGGACGATTCCCGTTCATCGACATCTACTTGCATGTCTTCATCGAACTCTCATAGTCGTCGAACTCGATTCACTATCGAGAAGCTCATTTCGCCTCATCCTCATCGTCGATTTCTCATCGTCAATTTGTATAGGAATCAACTCTAACTCCGCACGAGAATCAAAGAGATTGCTTGGTACTTCGTCATCGAAGATGTTTATGGGCAAAACACATGTTCCACATCGGCTTGGAAAGGTTCGGCCATTTTGTTATTTGATTCTGCTCTTTCGACTTTGGTATAATATTTCGTGCTTTGGTTTTAATAACTCCGTCCACCCTTGGCGAGATGTAGGGTATGGTGTATAGTAAACTTGTTCCTTTGTTGAGCAAGGATGAATGGGTCATAACCAACCGAATATCTCCTTGTCCAGTGGATCTCAATATTTCCATGTTTGTCCACTTTTGTCCCACGCGGACTGTTATCAAACCACTCCCACTTAAAAGGGTCACCACCTTGTCCCACCGGTAACTCGCTGAATTATCTCAACTAACTTCCCGTAGTAGTGGTCTCCACCCGTCAATTTGGTCACCTCGACAACATACACCGTAATTGCAACATAGTGTACTGCGTTCGCGTCAACGGTTGCAAATCGATACCCATTGATTATATATTTGTTGCATCGGGTAACTGTCATTGCAGCTCCATAAGATAAACTCCACGCAACTTCATTGGGATCTGATGGATTTTCCAAGAAATATGATCGAAACCATTTTGGAAACTCGAATTAGTGAATTGATCAACTTGGGACACCGACATTGAAGGATTTCCGATCGACCCAATTAGAGAAGTAAGCGTAACAAAAAAAAACTTAAGTTAATACTTTAATACTTACCGTAATAGTAAACAAAACAAAAACTTACTCTAGGTACTTTTGCAGCCTCTTCACAGTTGTTTAGAATGTACCGCTCTGCAACTCGTTTATCTCTTCCGTCAAGAGTTGACTTCCAACGTTTTCCCACGACTCGCCCGGAAAATTAAATATTGATTTTTGATCCCTCGTATCACCGGCATCATCGTTACGGGGTACCCTCTCCATCTTGACATCATTTCGGGGGATAATAGTATGACGCAAATTTTGCGGCCTCTTCGACTAGATAAGCTTCGGCGATAGATCCTTCAACGTACCTTGTATTTTTGATCTTGTGCTTAAGTGTGCGTAAAAACCTACAATGGAATATCTCGAGCTAAAGTATCATGTCGGTCAATTAATAACATCGCAAATCAATATATATATTACCTCTCAAACGGATACATCCATCTATCTTTGTTGCGGGCCTCCTACCTTTGCTTCGTAGGCCAAGTGAACGGGCAAATGTTCCATTGAGTCAAACAAGCTAGGAGGAAACACTATTTCTAACTTGCATAGCGTTATGGGCATGCTCGCCTCCGGGTGTCGTAACTTTTCAACATTAAGCTCGAAGCACAAATTTCTCTAAAGAACATGGACAACTCCGTTAGAATAGACCATACATGCTTCGGTAGTGCTTTGAAGGCCCACGGCAACAATCTCTCGGAAAAACACATGACAATCATGACTCTTCATCTTGCTCAACTTCACCTCGTGCATGTCGACACATCTTTTCCAGTTTGACGCATAACCGTCAGGGAGTTTCAGATCTTTAACCCATTGCAACAATTCTAAATTCTGCTCTTTATTGAATGTGTACGGCGCTCTGGGTTTGGAAATTCGTCCAGTGCCACTGTCCACCAAATGCAAAGCAGGCCTTCTACAAATCGCTTCAACGTCCAATCTTGCGTTGTGTCTTTCGTCTTGCCCTTGGTGTCCATCACGGTGTACAGAATATTGCAAAACACATTTCTCTCAATATGCATGACATCGAGGTTGTGTCTTAACAATTGATCTTTCCAATATGGTAGTTCCCGAGAAGATCTGCGTTTGTTCCAATGATGATCAATGCCGTACCCCTCGAGTTCGCTTGAAGCGGCCCCTCTTCGACACTCGGAATGTGCGACCTGTCCCATATTTCTTGTCCACTTAAACGACGAGGTGGATCTGCTCGTTCGACAACCTTGCGTGAAGTCTTTTCTATTTCTCCTAAACGGATGATCGGGGTAGGAATCGTCGGTGCTGTCAAACCAACCGACCTTGCGATCGTGTTCCAAGCTAAAACCCATGTTCTGTTCAAGACATACCGGGCATGCGAGCTTTCCAGACGTTTTGCCCCACTCAACATCCCATATGCAGGGAAATCATTTATCGTCCACATTAAGGCAGCCCGCATGGTGAAATTCTGACTTAATGATATATCATACGTAAGAACACCTTCACTCCACAACATCTTCAACTCGTCTATCAAAGGCATGAGGTACACATCTATCTTTTTTTTTTGGGTTCGACGGCTCGGGGATTAACGCGTTAAGGAAGAAAAACTCTCTTCTCATGCACATAGAAGGTGGGAGGTTGTACGGCGTCACAATGACCGGCCAACGGGAATAATTCCGCCCGTATTGTTGAAAGGAGCGAACCCATCCGAACATAGACCAAGACGAACATTACGGGGATCCATAGCAAAGAAAGGATTCGCCTCGTCAAATTTACGCCAAGCTTCGGCATCAGATGGATGCGTCACAAAGTTCTCATCCCTACGATGCTCCCAGTGCCATCTCATGTGAGAAGCTGTTTGTTCGGATGCATACAATCTCGTAAGTCTGGGCACCAGAGGAAAGTACCACATCTTGCTTAATGCATGACGGGTCTTTTTCCTTCCTTTCCCCACAACTTTATATCTGTCATGTCCACAGAATTTGCAATTTGTCACTCAAGATCATCCTTGTAATACAACATACATCCTGCGGGCGGCAATGAATTTTTTCACATCCAAGCCCAAGCTCTTTCACCTTTTTTTGCTTGGTAAAAGTCCTTCGGCAAATTATTGTCTTTGGGAACAACCTTACTCATGATCTGCATCATTTCGTTGTAATTCCTCTCACTCATATGGTGATCGGTCTTCAAACTTAGTGTTGCTAGGGTAGCCGATAGCGATGAATATTCACTATTTTCAAAGTGGTCGCAACCTTCCCATAACGGACGTTGTCTTCTTGAAGCATTTTATAGAACCTAGCAGCTTAGGATGAGGATCCTCACCCATGTTTGATGGTTGAGGATGGGTACCGGTCTCCTCTCCAATGTATGACGGTTCAGCATGAGTAACGGGATCAAAATATTGGCCGATCGACGGTCCCGCGGCATCCACTCGGTGTCTACTGTCCCCGTAATAACCACTCGGTGTCTGTCGGACTTCGCCATGAAATTCCCAACATTCATAATCTTTTATGAATCCCTTTTGACACAAATGAATCCTGACCGTGTCCGCATATGTAAATCTTAAACACTTACATTTGGCACACGGACACTGATCTCCCTTCTTGAATTATTTGAATTCGCCAAAGAAAATTGGACGAACTCTTCCAAACCCGCGAAGAATCTGTTGTTACTTGTCTTCTATCAGTTAGACGATTGTACATCCAACTTCTATCATGGTTGCCTTCCATACTTCCTAGCTAGTTCAGTTACTACCCTAATTAACTTCTCAACATACCACAAATATATATAAGTCGCCTCTTATGCCTTCCAATTGCCACTTACTCAAGAAAGTGAAAAACAAACACATGCATTGAACAAAGAACATATTCCAAGAAGCAACGAGAGAATGAGGATAACACACCGAACATGGACACATGTATGTGGAGGGAGCACATAAGGTGCTTCTCCCTTATGTGCTTCTTACATGCACATCCCTCTAATTAGAGGGATGGGGCATTTTTTTAATTTTTTTAAATTTTTTTATATATAGTATTTATTTATATTTAAATTATATGCGGCTTTCTGGAATTTTTTTGCACTCAGTATCTCAAATTAATTATTTTACAGGATATTGGTGTTACAGGATAATATTTCTGTATGCAGGATTGGAAATTAATTAATATGAGATACTGGGTGCAAAAAATATTCCAGAAAGCATCATATAATTTAAATCTAAATAAATAGTATATATAAAAAATTTAAAAAAAAAAAAAAATGTGCTCATCCCTCTTATAGAGGGACAAGCACATAAGGTGCACATAAGAGATGTGCACCTAATGTGAACCCTATGTGGAGGGGGCAAACAAAGAATAGAATACTAAGTATTTTGGAGTTTCTAACATATATGGGCTAGATCAAAGAGATTACTTAACATTTAATCAAATTTATTGTATAACTTGTTAAACATAGATTGAAATAAAAAATTTAAATGAAATATTTTTTAAACAAATTACTAATGAGTCATTTTTATAATAGCCTAAATCAAATAATAAATTCTACTAATTTTTATAACACATACAAATGTGATTATTCTTCAATGTCACACCTTCCTCCGAGGTTGACATTAATTAATTCATTGTCTTATCCCTAAATTTCATTTCCAAACACTTCACTTTTCTAGTTTCAACATCATCCTATTTAAATATTTATGTATCAATACCAACTAATACAAAATCTTAATTTTATCACACCAAAATCAGAATTTGAATTTATAAATTCCTAAAAAGTGCTAGATAAAAATACTTCATTATTCATTATTTTCATTATTCCAGCTAAGCAAACATAATACAAAATCTTAAAGTGCTAGAATTGGAATTTCTAAATACTTCATCAATACCAACATTATAATTATATAATTATTTTATTTAATATTGAATTCTATTTTATTTTTTTATTACTAAATATACTAATTTTATTATAATAATAATATATAATAATAATAAATGATAAAACAATTGAATAATTTAAAGCTCTACTTCATTTAATTTGTTATTGTTCTATTAAGATTTTTACTGTTATTATTTTTTCTATTTTTATATTGTTACAAAGAGATTTTTGAATCACTACAATTCATATCATATATACTTATACAAAGTAGATTTTTATATAGAAATCTATATAGAATTCTACTAAGTATATCTAAATGAGTATGAGTATATATTATAAATTATTCAATTTTTAATTAGAATTCTAATTTTAATTATAAATATAAAAAAAATAGTAATATTGAATATTCATTTTAGATTGAATTTTAGAATAGTTAATTCTATTATAATTATATAATTATTATATTTAAATACAAAATCTTAATTTTATCTTAATTTCACAATTTATCTTATGTAAAAAAAAAACGATTTAAACTCATGTAATCGATAATCTTCTACCAACATACATATTTTCATAATAAAAAGTGCTACAATTGGAATTTCTAAATACTTCATCAATATCAACTAAACAAAATCTTAATTTTATCTTCATTTCACAATTTATCTTATGTAACAAAATACAATTTAAACTCATGTAATCGATAATCCCATACCAACATACATATTTTCATTATTCCCGCTAAGCAAACATAACATAAATATCAAATTGTAATAAAAAGAAAATATACTTCAAACTAACCTGCAAAATCAGAAGAGGATTTGTTTGTAACCTGCAAAAAAAATGAAAGGTAAAAAAAAAACTACAAAAAGGGGGAAAAAAAAGGCAGCTTACATACCTTGCAAAAATGGGGGATCGAACGGGAGAAGCGCGGGAGGAGGGGGGCGACGGAGATGGGGGAGGGGGTCGGGATGAGGGAGGGAGGCCGGAGGTGGGGAGGGGGAGGAGGGGGTCGTGGGTGAGGGTGGAGGAGGAGGGGTCGTGGGTGAGGGGGAGGAGGGGGGTTGGGAAGAGGGAGGGTGGCCGGAGGAGGGGGGGGGGCGGAGGTGGGGAGGGGGCGGAGGCGGGGAGGGGCGGAGGCGGGGGGGGGGCGGGGAAGGGGAAAATTGGGTGAGGGGAGACGAATGTTGCAGCTTTTAGCCGCAACATTTTGCGACGGATCTATGATCCGTCGCAAAATTTTTTGCGACGGATCTTGCGACGGATGCGTGATCCGTCGCACTAATTTGCGACGGATCTGTTGCAATACGGTGGCGGCCTTTTTGGCCGCCACTTTGCGACGGATCTCGTGATCCGTCGCACTAATTTGCGACGGATCACAGATCCGTCGCAAAAAGCATACGTGGCGGCCTTTTGGCCGCCACTTTGCGACGGATCTCGTGATCCGTCGCACTAATTTGCGACGGATCACGGATCCGTCGCAAAAGCAATCTGATGGCGGCCTTTTTGGCGCCACTTTGCGACGGATCCGTGATCCGTCGCACTGAATTTGCGACGGATCACAGATCCGTCGCACTGTTTTGCGACGGATCACATATCCGTCGCAAAAACGCTAAAGTGGCGACCTTTTTGGCCGCCACTTTGCGACGGATCATCTATCCGTCGCACTATTTTGCGACGGATATCTGATCCGTCTCTATACTGCGACGGTTTTCTATTTCCGTCGCAATATCCGTAGCTATTGCTACGGAAATTTTATTCCGTCACTATTATTTTTTTTGCTACGGATTTAAAAATCCGTAGCAAAATCCGACACCATTGCTACGGAAAATGTTCCGTAGCAAATTCCGTAGCTATTTCGTATTTTTCTAGTAGTGTTTGATAGTGCAGACTGGGATAACAAACATACTACAGGGGCTGTGTATTGTTATTGTCTTACATACATATATGTATTTCCTACATCTGTTATGGGCTTTTGTAGTGATATTTGCTAAAATGACATGAATACCTATGATACATATATTGTTTACATAAGCATGAGGTTAACTGTTACCTGAGGTCCAATGGGCATTGGACCTCAGTTTTAAATTAATAGTTAGGAAAGGGCCATGAACCAGAGGAGGCACCAGTGGTTAGAGCCGTAAAAATACACCGATAAACGGAGCCCTGAGAAGGCACCGGTCAAAGTAAATACAGACGGAGGACAAACGGAACTCACCTTACAGCATGAATCTAATAACGTTACTTCATATCATTTGGTGCTTAAACTAGAAAGGGTCGTCTATGTGGTTCAGTCAATCAGTCTCCGTAAATACTCGGTGAGACTCCCACTAGACCTACCCGGCCTGGCCAAATGGGATGATTTAACTGAGTTAGGTTCTATGCCCCAAGTCTACTCAAGGCTTGGTTGAAGAGGTATAGTTACTGGAAGATTTGTAATTATAAAGTTTTGTATTATTGTATCACATGAATATTCCTTCGGGAAATTTTTAATATATCGGTATACGTCGAGACATCATCATATGTCCGAGTATTTTATATCGATTACTCGTTGTTAAACTCATTGTTCAAATTTTTAGTACATGCTCTTCGTTTCCGCATTACGCTAAGCCGTAGCACCTCAAAACTCAGACAAATTTTATAAAACCACGTGTCACTGGCACGATTTATGCTATGGAATTTGGGGTGTTACAATTCCCAACTTTCGGGCGGTTAATCCAGCGTTTTTTTTTTTTCAATAGCTTACTTCAAATTTTGAGAATTAATAAGGTAATTAAAATTATTTTCATTAAATTTTCTTCATAAAATTTATTATACATAATTTTATCTTTCTAATGATACTACCTTTATACCTATTAGAGAATACTTTAGGATTAGTATTTTAGACTGAGTTTTGTTAATAGATAGTTATGTGAATATTGATGATGACTAATATTTAATTTTAATCGGTTAAATTTTGTTATTAATAATATTTTTAAAATCATATCGGTCATAAAATAATTCATAGTTTTTGTAGGTGATTATTATAGGAAAGAGTGCTACCATTGATACTTATTTTAATTAAAAGAATAGTGAGTTTTTGCTCTCGTCTACCTCTAATGTTGAATTGTCAAATACTGAGACTCCTTCAAAGTCTTCTAAAATTGAAAATGTAGAGATAGGTAAAGAAGTTGATCTTGCCTCATTTGAAAGAGATCCTGCACTGCACCCTCCGATAAATCAACAAGATGAAATTCATAGACTAAGAGCTAAGTGAAATAAACTTAATTTTTGTAATATATTTCTTTCAATTTTTTGTATATTAGATCTTTATCGTATTTTAAGTACTTTTATTCATGAAGTAGCATTTTTTATTTTCGCCCCATAGGTGAAATTCCTGGGTCCGTCCTGTTATATGTGGGTCTCATCATTTCATGTGTGTGTAGGAATCTTCTTCTTCTCATGCAACATGAGAAGTTTAAACCCCTATATATATACACACACGTATTCTATTTTTATATTTTAAATCAGATTTATAACGGTCATCATTATCATTTTTGTCGTCAAATCTTTATGTTCAAGATTATAGAAGAAATTTACAGGATTTAATTAGATAGTTTTGCCATCATATTTAATTAAATAAAAGAGAGATGTTATACGTAAATTTTTTTATATATGGCTCGATTGGGGACAGAAAAATGTTTTTGGGAACGAAAGTTGTTTTGCTCCATTTTGAAAATTTTAGTTTTTAAATGGAATTTTCTTATACTTCTCTCTCATTAGCCAGTAACTGGCCTCAAATTTATATATAGTAGATAAAACTTAAATTTGATAAGTGTAATTAAATAATAATTTACTACCTAATTTAAAATTGAGTATTTACATCATAATTTATAGCACAATCCATAGATATATTTTGATCAAATTTATATGTCATCATTGAATACAATCGACTTTTAAAATTTGCTAACAATCAATCATTATATTTAGGAAAAAATAGAATGAAGGACCTAAAGGAAAAGATATATATGGAGAAGGACCTAAAAATTGGAATTATTTAGAAGGACCAAATATAAAAATATAAAATTAAAAGTACTAAAATGCCCCTAACAAAATCTTTTGTATTGCCTCTTACATTCTCTTCCCCATCCTATTTTTAAAACTAATACAAAATTCTAAGTTTCATTAAATTAAACAATGGTTTTCTCAATTTTCACAACTTGAATATATATCTATAAAACAATTACGCATTCTTCAATTTTTAAAAATTATATTTTATAAAATTAACAAATTTTTTAATTAAAATTGAAATTATATAGTTTTAATAAAAGTCAAGGTCTTTTATAATTTATTATATATGTTAAACAAAGTTTGTATGACTTATTTTTCTTTTAGAAGAAATTTATGTGGGTTAAAAAATTCATGTAATGTTAATAAAATCACAAAAATCTAATTAACCTATTATGTCCTGAAAAATATGAAATAAGTTTATTTTTTAATTTTATAAAAAAAACTTAATTGACATCGATGTTGATAATATAAATCGGGCAACTTAATGATATAAATTGGTAGAACATAAAAATTAAGAAAAATATGATTTTAACAATTGTTAATTAAATAATATATTGGGTAAAAAAAGATATAATCATATCATGATTGGCAGTTTTAGTTTTAATTTTAGTTATTTTTTTTAAAATTTTGAATAAACTAGATAATACATGAGGATTGATTAGGGGCAAGTTAGTAATTTTGAATTTATATTATGATGTTTGGTCCTTCTAAGTAATTACAAATTTTTGGTCCTTTATAATAAATATTATTTTCTTTTGGTCCTTTATTTTAATTTCCCCTATTATTTAACATATAGATCTCAATATATTTTACTCATAAACATTTTCATAAAAGTATTCTTATTTTTATATTTTTATATAATATTAAAATAAAATTAAAATGTTGTTTTCTAATGCAATTGCTAATATTTCTCACAAAATCTTTAGATTTAGCCTCTGTATTTGTATTATATATTTTATCCCATAAATTAGAATTTTTATTGTTTTCACACAAAGAAACGTAATAATGTATTATATATAGTGTCTATTCAGTACGCTAAATTAGAGTTACAAAATCAATAAAACTACTTACCATTTATAAATAGAGCAAGATTACTACCAATTTTGGTCACTATAAAGTCACTACCACTTTTTTCACTATTAGATCAGAATCTCAATAGGAAAGAGAAATGATAAAGGTAGATGAGATTTTGATCTAACGATGAAAAAAGTGGTAGTGACCAAAATTAGTATTTAGTAGTGACAATATTATATCCCATTTTTCCATTTATAGGTCTTTGAATGATATAAAAGTAAACATTGAATTTCATTTATAATCATATATATATATAGCTTTTTCTTCATTCCGGAACCCCAAATAACCTTACACATTCATCAACGAAAACTGCACATAATGGAACCAAAATGTTTAAAGTTTTGCAGGTTCCCTTCTACGAAAAAGTGTTCAGACAAGGTAAAATCAAAATGAGAGGTGTTTTGGGCTTGAGGTAGGTGGCTATGACTTTTATTCATCCAGAAAGCCCAAATAATCTTATATAGCAGCAAGCCAGCAACTAATGAATAATAGTACCCCTCATCCTTAGCTCAATTGGCAAAGGGGTCTGATACTCTCACGAAAGGGAGGAGGTTTGATCCTGGAGTTGGTCAAACACTACAAAAAAAAAGTAGTAGTGGTTAAAATGGCATATGTGGGGGAGGTATCCTAGCTCCTAGGTGCCTAGGTAAACGCCTAAGGGTAATAGACGGCTCGCCCTGCCCAACATCGGTATCACCTAGGAGGAAGGGAGATTTCGCCCTGCCTTTGAATTGTGGGTGAACCCAACCCTTTTCCCATTTTTTTTTTAAAGAATAATAGACTCCATTGTGTTCCGAGTATAAAATATAATTACCTAATTCAATTAATTTAAGGAAGTTACTAGAGTTAATTAATATTATATGTATTTTCTATAAAACTCCAATTATATTCATTAATTACCTCCTTCTCATCCCCTCAAATTACTATTGAAAGAACATCATAGTAATTTAGGAAAAGATTAACAAATATGAAAATGATATAATATGTATTATATTTAGGACCAAAATTAACTCCTTAAATATTTCTTATATTAAGCGAGTATTACATATTCGCATCAACGAAAACTACACATAAGTGGAACCAACATGCTAAAGCTAGGGGTGTGCATGAAGCCTGGGAGCCTGGTGCCTGTCCGAGCCTGGCCAAAAATTGCCCTGCCTAGCCCAGAAAAAAGAAGCTCGAAAACATTGGGTACAATCGGGTTGGGCATTTTTGCAGACAGGACGGTCGGAGTATTCAGCGATAAAAGATTGAATGATTTTCCAATCGCGTTTGAAGGGATCGCTTAGAACTGCAAGTGTTTCCATCTTATGATTAAGCAAACATAAGGACGAGGGCTTATGACCCCCATAATTATGTCCATGGAGGAGAAGAGAGGGGTTTTTGTGATCAATATTAGAATATAAGGTGGGGTTAAATGATTAGTTAGAGAGTTAGTTAGAGTTAGTGAGTTAGTTAGGCCCTAGTTTATATAAAGGGGGTCCTAGGCTTAGCTAATACTAATCAATAAGAGTGAATCACAATTACTCTTTGTAAGAGCATTATGCTCTCTATTGTCAATAATAGATCATTCTTCATCTTCTTCCTCTAATTATCCTCTCTAATCATAATAGTTAACATCGTATCATGAGCCTAGGTTTGAGATTTTGGGTTTGGCCAGATAATCAAGAAGCTCCATTCAGTCACGCAGAAAGCCCAATACAATGACCCAAGATTGCACTGAAAATCAAGATAGCCCAAAACCAAGATCCAAGCACAAGAACACACCGGAGCACCAGACCCGACTGTTTTGCACAACCCGATAGGATTTGCTGAACCTCTCCCGACACAGTCACACCTCGTTCCATTCTCGGAAGTCTTAAGCTCGAGGCTACGAGAACAATATCCGGCGAGAAACCAAGGCAAAGCGTCAAGATCGAAGCTTTGGGGAAACGAAAGTCGACCTCGGATTCCCAAGAATGCTTGAAGGTTCGGGAACAAGATCCAGGCCAGAGACTTGAAGCACCGTCCACGTTGAAGACCATTCTTTCTCTAGAAAACGCACGAAAGGTGATCTGATTCTCGCCCCTGCGATCTCAGCTCGCTGGAACTCCAAGAAAGAGAGACGAAAGACACAAATCGTCCTTCTCCCGTCAAGATTCACCGGCAACCGAGGCGATTTTTGACCTCCGTCCTCGAACTCGCATGAGGCAGAGATTACCTCTGTGTAATAGCCCTGAAAATATTTATAGACTATCGAGATAATAGATCACTAGGGAAAAAAATGAAAATATTACTTATGTTATTTTAGATATTTTCTATTATTTATGAAATCTTTTTGATTTGTTGAGTGATCCTCAAGTTTAGGATCAGTAACTATAATACTTGTAAACTAAATTAATAATTTTATTTATTTATTTTTACTTTTATTTTTGATTGTTACTCCCATAATATTAGCCATGGATTAATGGGTAGTTTCAGGAATATCTTAATAGTATCTTATTAGAGTATCTTAATTTATTTAGTATTAGAAGATATCTTGATTAAACTATTTAATTATTTGAATAAAGATATTAGGATTATCTTTCAGTTTTATTTGCTGCCTTTAATTCTTTTCATTATTTTGACTGCCATCAATAAGAATAATGATAATCAAACAAATACCTTTATTTGGTTTAAGCTAATTTCAAATTACCGAAATGACCCTAATTGTGAAAAAAAAGAGTCAGAGCTTTATATTTCTTTCAGCGTGCGAGTTCGTCCGTGAGGGAGAGAACCTTCAAGATTGTTCAGAGACCCAAAAACTCCAGCCGATCGTGCGACCCAGATCCTTTGTCCTTCTGCCCTTCCTTGCCGCCGATGTCCGTTCACCGCCGTCTGTTAGTTTGACTGTCGGCATCAATCGCAGAAATTGTTCTTCCTCCTTGCTGACGGTGTGTCCGTGATTCTGCAACGTCAATCTGTTTTACTTCTCTCTGTTTTGGTTGTTTAGGAGTGAACCAAGCTTCATCTCTTCTAATTTTTCTGATGCTGAACATCTTCCCCTGTTCTGGTTTGTGGTTGTTGTATCAACCATCCCTTTTTCATTCGTGCTGTCATCGGTGTGCTTGGAAATAAGGAGATTGCTTAGGGTCTTTCGGCTGCAACTTCCTCCTTGCTTGGCGTCGTTGATTCTTGCCCTTTGTTGCTAGGGGGTGTGCTTCAATCTTTTTGATTATTCATTCCTAAATCAGTCCCCGTATGTCATTCTTTCAACGTCTTTTATGAGTGGTAAGCTTGAATCCGTTAAATTTATTTAGAGTAGAGTTCTAAAATATTTGAATTGGAGGAAGTAATTGGAATTGGTTATTGATTTATTATGATTGTGAGCAAAACCTTGTTAAGAAACCGAAATTAGGTGAGACTATGATTTTATACTGATTGTTTTTTTAGGGATTTATATAGTGCACATGAAGTGTTTGATTAAATGCTTTAGAAAGGAATTTTGTGGAATTATAGAAGTATGGTAAATTTATATGATGGTATTGGAAAGAAACTTGATTTTGTAATAACATGAGGATGTTAAGACATAAAGAATTATATATAATGTTGTAACAGCTATAGACATGTACTCATGAAGAAACTAAATAATTCTTTCTTTCTTGTAAACTTGTTACGAGAAATGGAATTGTGAATATATAAACTTGTGTATATGTGGGTTTATATGTGTGTGTGTTGGCTGTTGGAAATTTGGCGTGTAAATGCTATAAGAAGATAAGCAAGGTTCTTAAAGAGGAAAGGACAATTTTAAGCAAAATAGTCGTATTGAATGAAATATTGAGATTTTATGTGAAACTACTTTGATGCCTTGGTGTTATGTGGTTGTTAAATGGTGAAGTATGATGATTGTTTACAAGTTAAAAGCTAAGAAATCTAATGTAGGAAAATTTGTGCTTTTGCATGGATGCTTGAAGTTGTTTGGTTAGAAATATAACATAATGAGATTATTTTATGATTTGATTTTTCTAATGCACATAAAGTGTTTATGAAATTCTGTAGAAGAGGAATATGGTTTAAATCAAGATTGTTTGGGTGTTAGGATAAGGAGTGAATAATTTGGGAACCGATAAGTTGGAGCAAGAGACATAGCGTAAGACTTACAGGTGAGTGAATAGCGTCCCATTGATATACTATTACTTGTTACATTTTCATTAAGTTATCAATTTTTAAGTATCATCTCTTGAAACCAAGTTTACTGGAAATATATTTCTATTTATTTATATTTGAATGATTAAATGAAATGACCATTTTATTATAGTTACTTAATTGTTCCATATCATTTTGTTCCTTACAAATGTTTATGCACGTTTATACAAAGGAATTGTTTTTGTGAACTTCATGCTGGGGTCCTCAGTTATGGAACTTTTGTTACATTTTGGTATTGAAGATTTCTTTTATATAGATTGTATATGATGAAAATTGGCCCCATGCAGGCTTGGAAATGTTTTCAAGAGGACTAAATACAGAACGCTGGTTACTAACAAAGATCTTGTTAGTCCTTGGTGCACCATGGTTAACCTCGAACTCGCTTGATATTCGTGGGATTTGTTCTCACGCTTGATATTCGTGGGTCTTGCACCTGCGCTTGTTTCGTAGCCTTGTGCTGCACTTGTTTCGTGGCTTCAAGCCGCGCTTGGTTATTTACCCTCGTGGACTATGTGTCCACGCTTGTTTTTGTGGCCTCTATGCCACGCTTGGTTATTTTCCCTCGTGGACTGTGTGTCCATGCTTGTTACTTCGTTCTGTTGAGGCCCTACGAAAAGATGAGGTTTGAGAATTATGGTTTAAATTGGTTATGTTAAATCAAATGTTTTACTATATACTTGGATTTATTTGATTAACGATATTTTTTTATAGTTTCACCTACGTTTATAATTGCATGCTATAGAAATTGAAGATGAAAATCTGTTTGAACTATTTTAATTAGGATTTTATTAAATTTCATAAATGAGACGTTATTCACCGAAAAATTGTTTTGACATCAGAGAACTTGGTGACCTACATCGTCAGTTGGACAGTGAAGACTCTCATTGTTGATTGCAGCTTGTAGATATGTTTTGGAACAACTTCTAATGGATGTAAAGCTAAGTTCTCATTTATATGTTATCATCTATAGCATAGATGCTCCACGTAATCTATAGGTAGGATTCCTGTCTTCTCCTGTAAATTGGAATATATGTACATGTATATGCTATAGTGGAGCATAGCTCCAAATGTTATTATGAGTATTGTTTATTATCCATATAAATGTTTAAAGCTTAAGGAATGTGAGTCCACTCACATTCCGTGCCAGTCACCTCTTAGTTTTCAGGGCGTGACACTCTGGTATCTCCATTTTGGGTTACTGTTGAATCTTGATCAAGGGCCATCGACGATTCTCACCATTCACCAAGAAGAATTGCAAGATCTTTGTTCACATCTCTTGGATCACTGTGCGCAATCTTTGGGCTCGCTTGATTCTTGTATGCAAGTTTGGGGTTTCCGCTACTCTCCTCTGCATTTTCACTCCTTCTTGAATCTCTCGGTGAAATTTTACCCAAGAATCTCGCAAGAAAAATGCCAAGATTGTGAAATGGAAGATTTGCATATTTCAGTTCCTTAATTGTCGCGATCATTTTATCTCCAAAATCGGGATGGAGATATTGGTGGCGACCTGGAAGTTGAAGATAAGCATGGGAATTTTTGGAAGAATTATCATTGGAGGACGACAAACCAAATCATATGGAGGAACAAGTGAAGGAGAATACAACAGGGCTAAGAAATGATCCGACAGAAAAGTGCCAACCACTTCCTTTTTGTTATCATGGATCAGTTCAGTAGACCAATTTTACATTGGTCGGCTATCTTCTCAATTAGTACAAGTGATGCGTTTCTTCTGGTGTTGCATTTGCCATCTTCTCACCAATCTCAGCCATATGTTCAAGACGAGTATGCTTTAACTACTCTGCAACAAGTTTGAAGCCGGTGTTGATTTTTCTTGGAAATGGTCAAATATAAGGGTATGACAAACTCAAACGTTAATAGCTTTGTTGGGTGTGCCAAAGTGCAAGTTGAGATCACTGGTTCTTATTCATGTGTTAGTCTGTGCTTATGCAAGTGATGATGTTTGAGAGTAGAGTAGAGAGCAGAGAAAGGACGCCTCCTCGCTCTTGTCTATTTAAGGGAAAGCAGAGTAGAGAGCAGTGAAGAATCGCCTCCTCGCTCCTATCGATTGAAGGGAAAGTAGAGTAGAGAGTAGTGAAGAATCACCTCCTCGATCCTATCTACGGTGCATCTTGTTTCACGACCTTGTTCTCCCAGAACCACAAGAAGTCCCTCAACAAAGTGGAGCATAGTAGAGAGCAGAGTTGTCGCCTCCTCGACCGTCTTGCGATTCTGTTTTAGGGAGTTCTTCTGGGAGTGATTCTGGAGCAGACCATTATGTTCTGGTCATAAGCCATGAGCATTGCACTTCGAGGTAAAAATAATTGTGTTTCATTGATGGTACGTTTGGCTGAGACAAGACGCCAGAATTGAGTGCCTATTGGAACATATGTGATGATGTGGTTATGTTCTGGTTAATTAAGTCAGTGGATAAAGAGATAGCTTCTGGTATTATATTTGCTGATACGTCATTTTTAGTATGGAAAGATCCTCCAAACAATATATGCATGTTCGAATTCAGTCATGGAGTCCTGAATCAGGGCAAGTATATGACTGTGATTGTTAAGAGGTTTGCCCTGTGTTGATGCATTTTATTGTCTATTTTCTAGGGCATCTATATTTTTCTATATCTCTGTTCTGTGGAAGATTGATTTTGACCAGAATGTTGAGTATTGGCAGCAAGACAAATGGAATGGTTGCTTTCCTCTAAAGTGGCACGTAGTTAAGGATATTCCCAACAATTTGTTAAGGCACCAAGCATATTTCTCGTGGCTTTGTAGAGAATTAATATTGGCAATGATTGTAGAAGCTTACAGTGATTGAAGCTATTCAGAAGTGAAGCAGCAAAAGTTGACATGGAGAAGAATGTTGGGGAATTGAAGAAATCTTTGTATTTTGTATTATTTTTTTGTGATTGTAAAATTGGTCAATTTAATTCACCTTACCCCTTACTTTGTGTTGTTCAAGTTGAGCACATTTAAGATAAATAGTGTTCAACTTGAGGGGGCGTGTTAGAATATAAGGTGAGGTTAAATGATTAGTTAGAGAGTTAGTTAGGGTTAGTGAGTTAGTTAGGCCCTAGTTTATATAAAGGGGTCCTAGGCTTAGATAATACTAATCAATAAGAGTGAATCATAATTACTCTTTGTAAGAGCATTATGCTCTCTATTGTCAATAGTACGTCATTCTTCATCTTCTTCCTCTAATTATCCTCTCTAATCATAATAGCTAACAATCAGGGTGGTAGGAGTGTTCAACGATGAAAGATGGGATTTTAAAGAGAGTTTTCTATTTTTTACACACACACATTGAAATGGAATGAATGAGGGTTTTGACAGGAAGCCTTTTGAGGATGTTGATGATAAAATCCAATGGTAGGGAGGGGTTGTCACCTATTCTCGCCATCTGCTTGTTGAAAGGAATTAGGGTTTCAGAATTAGCACTCATGGTCGTGGAAGGAGCAGTAGAGTGAGGGACAGAACGAAACAATATTATGTTTTTCAACATGTCAGAAAGGATGAGATATAGTTTTAGGAAAAGAGTTTAAAAATTAACCCAAGAAGACTGCTTCATATGACATATACTAGTACTTAATGGCTTGCTTACGCATATTTTACTTCTTATATTAAGAAACATTACAACATCACTACGAATGAAAGACTAGATATTATAAATAAAACCTTACCAATGGCAAACAACAATATTCTCCCATTAATTCAAGGGGTATGTTATTCTACCTACTCTTATTTTGCCTACCTTTGCCTATGCCTCTCAATACCGTTAGATGATAATCTCATCCAACAAAGTAAAGATTTGAGGGATAAAATAAACCTTTACCCCATCCTCTCTCCCACCGCCACCTGTGGATCTCTGAACGGACGAACAAGGCATCAACCAAAGAAATAACAAAGAATAAAAATAAAATACAGAATCAAAGCGATTGATTGATGAAAGCAGGGATCTTTCACATTTACAGAACTATCCACAACAATATAACCCCATTCACTAATCAAGTTTGGATCACGAAAGCAACCGAGTTCAATGATGTCAATATGATTATGGTGGACTAAGATTCATATAATCAAATGCAAAAGGGCAAACAAGCATACAAATGAAAAAAAAATACAAGCAAATTCTTGAAATCAATAAAACCTACGAATGTATCAAAAAAATAAAACCTACGATCTCAGCTCATGATACCAGATCAAGGAAAAATAGAGGTTGGTTTTTATATCAGGAGAGTCTATATGGAACTGCAGACAGAGATAACATGAGTGTTACGGAGTGTGACGAGGAGCGAAATGGTGGAAATAAATTAGAGAATGTACCCTTAGCGTAATCTGCAATTTTTAGTTTCTCGGCCTAATGCTTAATCTGCAAAATTGGGAAAAAGTGAAGGGAGTTCGGTGATAGAGAGGCAACCAACGCTAGGGCTTTCCTTCTCAGATCTTGCGCACTTTTGGCGCTGTAGTACGTAGTCTGACAAATGGTGGAAGAACTTTTTTCGTCTCATGTACTCTCTTAGGAGAACTAGATCCATCGAGGTTTCTCAATCGCTTTGATTCTGTATTTTATTTTTATTCTTTGTTAATTCTTTGGTTGATCCCTCGTTCGTCCGTGTTCAGAGATCCACAGGTGGTGGTGGGAGAGAAGAATGGGTAAAAGGGTTTATTTTATCCCTTAAATCTTCATCATTGGATGAGATTATAATCTAACGGTATTGAGAGAGATAGGCAAAGTAGTAGGCGAAATAAGAATAACCTATCCCTTAATTAAAAGTATGTATTATAAATGAAATCTTAACAATATTAAACAGTAATGTCTTTTAATTTATTAACATTTCTAAATATTTCTTTATACACAACATTCTTTATTGTGTTCTTGTCATGAAATTTGGCAGAGCAAACATACATTTCACATTTGGCATGAAAAAAACCAACATAAGTTGCACAACATCTTCATATGTTATTAATGAATATCATCTTAGAATGTTTGATCAATCTATAACATTGAATTGTCAAAGGCTTATGTTCCATGAGAAGATCATTCACCAAGCAATTGTTATATGACTGGAAAAAAGATACAAAGTGTCAGACTATCAGGAATAATATGCTTCTCCTCAACAAAAATGATTGACATTTAGTATATGATTTCAAGATACTGCCAAAAGTTTCTTAACTTTAAGATAGGATAGATTTTATTTTTTTTCCTTTTAAAATGCTACTGCTCTTGGAAGAGTGTTTTTTAAACTTTCTTGAAGAGGTTAAGCTGTCATGTAAAAGGCAACTGGGAGCAAAAGTCAAAGATAAGATTACTTATGTTTGATAATTATGAGTAATGTTAATTTAATGAAATACATAAATCTTTAAAGATATGTTATGTGGAAGGCTCTTTTCTATGTTGACAAAAAAAAAAGGCTCTTTTCTACATCATTCAATGTGCTCATCTGATAAAATCCTAATGATATGATAATAGTTAGAAGATGTCTTTTGAGTCAGGGTTTTTTTTTACAATGATATACTTGTGCACATATTTTATAAAGTAGATCATTCATTGTAGCTAGTGGGATAAAGTTATTTTCGTTGAACGATATACAATATGATATGCTTGTGCACATCTTTTATAAACTTATCAATTATCATCAGATTAGATTCGTAATTAAAAAAGCAAGTAACATTGTGAGAGAAGAAAGAGAGGGAAGTGAGAGGGAGGGCATTGGCGCGAGAGAGGAGGAAGCAATAAATGAGGAAAGGATAAGGAGTAATGTTGTTAAAATCGAGTTTCTACATAGACACGGATGGAGTGATAGATGTAATACCCTAATTTTCATAATTCATGTACACATTGTATTTTGGCAAATAATTAGCAAAATACAAAGGTGAATATGTGTCTCAGAATTATAATCTATTGATTATATTTTCATCCAAATTTCATTTTGGAATTAATTAATCAAGGGTTAATTATGAGACAACATATTTAGGACAATAAAATGAGACATAATTAACATATTGAATAATAGTTAATTTATGACTAAAAGAAGCAAGCAATGTTATGAAAACACTTAAGCAATTTAAAGGCAATTAGTAAGAGCTAATGGGCAATTAAGCTTACACTAATTATAATAAATTGTGTAATTCTTTAAATTAATCAAGAGACAAATTAAAAAGCATCAAGCTGTCTTATTTTGAAAATTTAGGGCCAAACATAATGTGATTAAGCTTGTTAATTAGAACACTAATGGTCATGATTAACCAATAAAACATATAATCAATGGGGCATTTAAACACTTCAATTGAATGCTAATTGTGATTAAATATTCAGCCCCAAAGTCAAGAGGAGAGGACGCATGCACATGGAAAAAAGATTGGGATAAGATTTAGATAGGATTTACAATAAATATCCAAGATTTGTCATCATGGAAAGCACATGCAAAATTAGGAAAAGATCATCAATAGTAATTTGATCTTTACTAAGCCAACTTGTTGGTTAAGATGAGAGAGAGAGAGATTTTACTATATTATAATCAAGATATTAATCTATAAGAGCACATGTTTTATTTAAATAAAAGATCTTCAAGAGTGAAGGGTGAGGATTAAGTTTAATAAAGTGGATTTGATCCAATGGTCCCAATTAATCACCTAATTAAGCTAAATCCTTATGAAATTAATTGGACCAATGAGAATACTTGAACCATAGAATTTGCCACATAAAAAGCAATTCAAATGGCCAAAATGTGTATGTCGACAAGCCATTTAAATGGATGAGATTTGGTTTGTTAAAATGGAATATTTAGTTAATAAAAAAAAATGCATGGAATGAATAGGTGAAATTCTTGAATGAGCAATGCAATTGGCTATTTAAAGGCACAATAAATAACTAAAAAAAGGGGGACCGTAACGCCCCTAAATCCTACATCCATTATGATGTTCATTTATGTCTTAAATTGCTTATTAGACTAAATGGTCTGAAGTTATCAGAGTAAAGGCGTTAACAGATCAGAGTAAGTCACAACAGAGAGCATGCTTAACGTTTGGACGAATGAGTGACTGATAACATATGTCCAGACATATGCTGGTTAACTAAAATTCCCGGAGGAATATAAGCGTGATACAACTTAAATTCTTTGTGGAGTATTCGGTTGGCACGTTAGTGGTACAATTATCCAAAAATTATACATAATACTATCCCAAAATAAGACTCTGGCTGAGTCCTCACGCGTGCTGCTTACCCTTGTCTCCGGTTCTCGATCTTGAAGCTAGAGTAAATTCTGAGATTCAATACCCATTGAATCTCAGGTAACAGTTAATCTCATGCTCAAGTATAATCAAAATATATGACAGATATTCATTACATTTCAGCATCAACCATATATAGCACACAGCAGATGTAAGGTTACAACAATACATAACACACAGCAGATGTAATGTTAACAACACAACAATATATAGCACACAACACATGTAAAGTTATCCACGTTTGCACTAACCAGTGCCACGATAGCTATTCGTGTCCTCAGCGCTAGGAAAACAATCTCACAACATTATCAAGATTATAACCCTTATAAAGTTGAATGTATATAAACTGGTGACCTAAGATCGAGTCTTAGCCACAGTACATGACCCAAGACCTAGTCTTGTCCATGACTCTATGAATCATCTAATCACATATAAGCATACAAGACAACATAAGAGTTAGAGTTACGATGACGCGTCCGTACCTTGCCCGCGTAGCTAGCAAAGATACGTTCACCTTTCGGTATTGATTCTTGACTTTCCCGGATATCCTGTAATAGTATCACTGCATTATTTCTCTTATAATAGTATCCTAAGAGATGTCACTCCCACTATTGACCTTTCTACCCCGGTGAATTTGTTATTTCATTTATACCCTTATTAATTAATAATTCCCTTTATTATTAATTTCCCTTTTTATTTATTATTATTATTTTATTTATTTAAGTTTCCTTCCTTTTCACAAGCAATGATAATATATATAGGATCAGTTTTTTCCTATTATTTCTTCCCTGTACAACGTGGTGTCCATATATAGGCAAGCTTTGGTCCCTTTTCATATATTTACCACGCTGACATACACATTTTTATACATATGCAAGCAAGGTTTTCTTTCTTTCCATTCGAACGTCATTTACATATATATATATATATAAAAGCAAAGTTTTCCCTATTCCACTTTCTTATGCAGCAAGCATATATATATAATTCTAAGTTTCCCTCCTTTCTACCTTATGCAGCTATTTGTGTATATATGTGCAGCGCCACACACCCACAATGGAGAAAAACACACAGACACCTACATTTATATAGAGAGAGAGTAGCATATCCGCACACACGCATGCAGAAAAATGCAGCAATTATGTAAACACTTATGAGCATGGCATTGGGTGATATATCTATATATGTACACACACCCATATATAAGACAACAAGAAAATCTCATATATATATATATATATGATAGTAATATATTTATTTTAGCTACCATGCATGTTAATTACTGGAACGTTATTAATAATCTATGTTGCGTCAGACTTGGATCCACAAAAATAATGCATTGTAGACTTGCGTTTCATTATGTACAGTGTGTGTGTAGCATTTATATATAGTGTCATATATCTATCCACATTCTTTCCCTTGTCTTTTTATATATATGTAACGTGTGTATATATACATTTTTCATGACAGCAACCTTCCTCTGTTTCAGCTCCACTAAATGCAAAACTGATGTGCAGAAATACAAGGAACTAAGAATTTGCAAAAGCTTGAAAGAATAAGCTCAAAGACTCACCACTCAAGCTAAAATGCCCCTTGGAAACTTTCTTGACAGGCCAACACTTCTCCTTTTTCACACTCTGTTTTCTTCTTGCGGTGCAGAGTTAAAACTAATGGAAATGTGGACTGTGACTCTCTGACCGAAATGGTTATGAGGCATGAATGAAAATGAGAGGTGAATGAGGTGAGAATGCAGAAAGAAATGTGAGAGCTTCTGGCGAACAAGCTGCTAAATTTAAAGAAAGCAATGGAGTGTAGTGCTAACATGCTGAAACGAAAAGGAGCTGTGGAGTATGGTGTGTGGCCCGAGAAGGATGGAGTAGGTGATCTTTTACTGTGATTTCTTTCTCAGTTTTTTTTTTCCTCTGCTCTGCGTTTTCAGTTGATCGTCGCAACAGGATACGCTGACAGGAGATGTGCGCTGCTGTTATTTGTTTGCGTGTTTCTGTACTCTATGATTTGGCCGAAGACGTGATGATACATGCGTGTTTCTGCTGTTATGTTATCTGATATATGGCTGTGTTTTTTTAAAAAGGCTAATTCATGAATTAGACAATGCTTAAGTGTATACAGGCCAACAGGGTAAATGGGCTGGATCCTTTCCCTGACACGTGTTGGGCCAAGAATGTCTAACAAAGAAATGGGCACTAGTATATGGTTCGGCTAATATACATATAGGTTTAGTAATTTAAATGGTTGAAGTGTGTTGGAGTATTATATTGAGCTTATTTTGTTGCTTTCACGTGTTGAACCAAGTGTCTGCAGGAAAGGGCTAATGGATTAATGAATATGGTTGTTATGCGTTGGCCCAAATTCATTTTACAATTTGTGGTGGCAAAGTTACTATTTTAACCCATCTTTATTAAATAAATTCTCAAAGTGTATGATTTACAATTTTTCCTTGAATTTATTCTTTTCTCAAAAATTCAAGGAAAATAGGCCTTAAATTCTAATAATTATTTTAAGGCAAATTTCACAATTCAATTTCTCATATAATATTCAAATTTCAAATCCAAAAATTTGGGATGTTACAGGGACAATGTTGGTACATATGTGGAAGGAATTGAGATAGTATTTATCATACAATAAGATGGCTTTGAAAAGTCAAAAACTTGGCCTACCCAATAAAAACCTATGAAATAATAAAGTATATTTTTGATGAAAAAAACAATACATTAATAGCTGATTGAAGAGGCATGTCGGCATGCATTTGAATGGGTGAGATTTAGCTTCATGAAGTTTTTTAATCCAAGGGTTAAGGTGAGTTTTAGTCACATTTAATTGCCATTTGTGTCCTTGCATTTTTCCTATAAATAGCAATGCTCTCCTCCTCATTTCTTCACACCAAACTCAGATCAAAATGGTTGAGTTTAAGAGAAGAGTGAAATTCTTGGAGCAAGGAGGAAGGAGAAACAAGGAGCTTGAAGGGATATCCGGGAAGTTCGGAGTTAGATTCAAAAGGTCGGGCATTTTGGCATACGCGGTGAAAGGTACGTTCGCGTACTAGTAACTTTAATCGCCTATATCTTGTATGAGTATATATGATTGAATGATTCATAGAGTGATGGACAAGACTAGGTCTTGGGTCATGCACCGTGGCTAAGACTCTGTCTTAGGTCACTGTTTATACATTCATCTTTATGCGGGTTATAGTCTTGATAACACCGTAGAGATGTTTTCCTAGCGCTGAGGACACAAGGAGCTGTCGTGGCACTGGTTAGTGCAAACGTGGATAACATTACATGTGCTGTGTGCTATGTACTGTTGTAACATTATATTTGTTGTGTGCTATATATGGTTAATGCTGAAATATAATGAATATCTGTCATATATTGTTATATATGCTATAGAGGTTAACTGTTACCTGAGGTTCAATGGACATTGAATCTTAGCCTTGATTAAAAGTTCAGGAAAGGAACTTGGAACTAAGAAGGCACTGATGGATGGAGCCGTGAAGAGGCACCAGTTGAGACGAAAGTCTGAAGAAGTCTGATAGGACTAGTTCTGACATAAATCCGAAAGAGTTGTTTCAAACCATTTGGTGCCGAAGGGAGGGCTAGTCTATGTGGTTCAGTCAATAAGTCGCCGTGAAAGACGGGGAGACTTCCACTAGACACCTACCTAGCCAATGGGTTTGATTAACTGTATTGGGATTCTAAGCCACAAGTCTAGTTAAGGCTTGGTTTAAGATTGTATAGTTACTATGTTAAGAGTTGTAATTATACAAGTTTTGAATAATTGTATCACATAAATATTCCTTCGGGAAATTTTTAATATACCACCTTATGCCTGGGCATTTTATATCAGCTACTCAATGTCCAAACGTTAGTACATGCTCTCCGTTCCGCATTACTTTGAGTTGTAGCACCTCAAACGCTGTCGATTTTCTTAAAACTAAGTGTCAACCGACACAATTTGAAGTATGGAATTTGGGGTGTTACAGTAAAAACATAAATCATAGAAACGACACGAAACATAAAGTTTCTACTTTCTACTAATTAAGGTCAAAGAAAAAAATTATATATATATATATATATATGTATATATATGTATATGCATGGAAAGAAAATTATAAATCATTACTCAAAATTCAATGAACAACTTCATATTTAAAAGATATAAGTCATATAACTATATATATATATATATATATATATATAAACTTACATTAAAAAATTACGTTTATAACTATGGAAATACGTTAAAAACTATATATAGCTATCCACTCTCCAGTAATCCCAAGTCCAAAATGCACGATGGAAATAGGGTTTTCAACTTTTCATCCTTTTTTCGGGCCAAAAAACAAAATTTTCATCTTTTTTCTTGTTAAAGTAAAAACGGCCGTGTTTACGTGTTTGAGTGGCGTTTCTACCAATTTTTGTTCAAATGCACGATGGAAATAGGGTTTTCAACTTTTCATCCTTTTTTCGGGTCAAAAAACAAAATTTTCATCCCATTTTCTTGTTAAAGTAAAAACGGCCGTGTTTACGTATTTGAGTGGCGTTTCTACCAATTTTTGTTCATACATGACAACAACAATAAGGAGAGATGACAAAATCCAAACAAAATCTAAACGCATCACGCCACCAAACTATTTATACTAAATGCAACATCTCTCTATCATTCACTTCATTCATTTTGCATCTCAGCAAATCCTTCTCCTGATCCCAACGTCTACGTAGTTGTGCCCCTAGCCACCTCTCCTCTCCCTCCCTCCCTCCCCTGACCTGTATGGTCCATGTCCGGGCTTCCATGTCCAGTCACAATCACCCCCCACAGTTTTCCCTTACCTTTCTCTTTATTTTCTTTATATACGACTTTCAGTGGTCTGATTAAAGAATTATTAAAAAGGATAACTCTGATTCTAAATTTAGATATTTCAAATGAATTTTATTAGATTCTCCCAACAAACAAGCCCTTATATTTTATAGATGGGATATAGAAAACTAAACTAAAGTTTGGATCAACTAGCTAGTACTGAATTTCATCATTCCATATCACAGATCAAAGGGGCTTCGAGGATTATAAATACATCCAAAATGTTGAAAGCTTTTGGGGATGAGAGACAAAAGACATTTGGAATGTAGAAACAATTATCATATTTCAGAGCAACGCTTAAAAAATGTCTAAGGGGCATCAAATCTTATGGATATGTAAAACGAAAATATTCAATGGTTTTGTCGGTAAATTTCCTCCAAAATTGGTAAGACAAAGTAAATTCTAGATTTTAAATGCGAGAATTCCTTAGCATTGCTATTCAAGATACGTGCTGCACAATGCACATAGATGCAAGGCTCTCTGCATAAAAGAAAATTCCATTCATATAACCTTCGGATAGAGATATGTGGAACCTCTTCAATTCATTATTAGCAGTGCGTTTGAACAACAAATCTGGGTCACTACGGTTGCAGCACACTATTTCATTCCTCCACAAGCATATTGGACGTAAGAAAGGTGGATCTGCTCTAATTCTATATTTCTTACTCCAATCCCAGCTCTTTCTTCCATATGCACCACTTCCCTCTTCCAACACCCATAAATCAATAAAAATATATTCAAGCACCTCCTTCAATTCATGAACATATTGATGAATTATAGCAAGTTTGTTCTCGTACACATCAAGCACATATTGACTAAGAGGTGGAACAAAGAATGAAGATGGTATTCGTGTCGATGTAAAAACTTCCATTGCTAGGTCAAATGAAATTATCACGCGACGAGGATATTCACCCTCCAATATTCCCAACCAAAATATTGACCCGTTAACAGCGACAGGGTTATAAAGAAAACGTGCACCTTGTATAACTTGATATTCTACTTCTTTCCAGGACCCGGTTCTTAATGAATACACCTCCACTCGATTGATTGGACTGCTAATCCTAACCCTATGAATTATCACTATCTTGTAATCCCCAACTACTGAACTATACCCAAACCCAAAATGGCGGCAACGGCTGACAACATCATTTGTATCGTTTGTTGATCTGGGTACTTGCATGACCTCTCTAGTCGCCGGATTCAACAACAAAAACGAAGGAGGAGGATCAACTTTTGCATCAGCGAGTTTTAATTTCACACAAAGCAAGCCATTGATGGAACCAATGATGCCACTAACATGGTTTAAGGAATCCATCAGCGGTATTCTCTCAGCTTCCACAGTTTCCTTCTCAAAACGAAACAAACATAGCGGCGAATAAGTAGGGTTGCGATTGCTTACGTGACATGTAAGAAGAGGGCTTTTGAGAGCAGAGTGGTGGTGGTGCTCCTCGATGAAATATGGGGATTTCAAGAGATTTCTCCAATCTTTAACTACACATCGAAATCGAACGAGGGGCTTAACGGGAAGCCTCTTGAGAATGTTGATGATGATCTCCAGTGGCAGAAAGGACTTGTCTTCTCCCATGGCCATCAGCTTGCGGGAAGGGATCGGTGAATAAATTTGTAAAGTCGGTAAACTCGGATACTAACGGAACTTAGCTTCTCAATTTCTTTTCCTGTCAGCTCCCATCCTCTTCCCTTCATGATGGACATTGGAATATGAGGTTAATGAGAGATTATTGGAATGTATCATAGATCGTAAGATCAATGAGAATTATTATTCTTGAGATATTATATTTACATTAATATTTGATTTGATATAGTCTTGTGATAAGATATAATATCTTATATTGATATTTGATATAATAACTTAACAAATATCTCAATATCATTAATTTTAGAATTACCTTTATTAAGATTTTAATTAGAATTTATATATCGTTAACATAAATTATTTTGGTTAGGTTCACATTTATGACATTATATTTTATTAAATAAAGTTCCGTATTTCTATAATTTCTTCTGCTTAAGATTAGGTTTAAATTACTGTTTGGGTCACGTTTGGCTATTCCAAACGTGCAATCAGAGGGGGAAAGTAGGTTGGTTCATTGGTAGTGTTTGTGACCGTCACATCTGATTTAGACGATCCAGATCTAAGTTTCTAAAAGTGTGTGTGTGTATATATATATATATAGGCAAAGTATTTCTCCAGTCATTGGAGATAAGTTTATCTCCAGTGACTCCCAAAACAACGTCGTTTTGAATTAATGAATGGTGTGTTTGTAATTTTAGGTGAATTAATGAAGGGTGTTTCGATAAAATTTATATGATAAAAAAGTAAACAAAATTACGGAAACAACCTTCATTAATCCAAAACGACGTAGTTCTCGGGTCACTGGAGATAACTTATCTGCAGTGACGGGAGAAATCCTTTACCCTATATATATATATATATATATATCTTAATTGGTATAGAATCTAAAGTAAAGATAATTTCCTAAGTCCTAACTACTATTCTTTTAAAAAAGGATTTTTCTTAGTTAAGAAACAATCACTTCAAAAAAAAAAAAAACCCCCCTTATACTAGATCATATATGAATGGCCTAGATCTGATGAGCTCTCTTTACTAAGCTGTTTGCTTAGTAGCGAAACCGTTCCGTAATGGGACAATTAGACTTTTTTTTTTAAAAAGTTTATTTAAGTCATAAATCAAAATTTCTTATTTTTGGATTTTACACCATGGAGAGAAAAGAAACTAACTACACAAAATATATTGGGTCCCCACCTTCTTTTATTAAATTAACATCCTGATCCTTATTATAGACAAGTCCACTTGTTGATGAAAATTTTAGGCCTAAACATAAGTCTTAATGTTTTATTAAATATGTTATTCCTTATGCCATATACTCTTCCATTTTATTGTTTTTCACATACTCTCCCGTTCCTCCAAATACTCTCTCGATAAAACATCATCAGCCACAACTCTTCTCAAATTCACCAGTACTTTTCTCCATCACCCATAAAATGCTTTCTTTTTTCTTTTCTTTTTGTTTTATCCCACGTGTGTGTTTTTGTGTACGAGAAGATAAGTGTAATAAGGGAAAATTAGTTATAATTGTTGAATGGTACTTTGCAAATTCAATTCATCATTTCATTTTTAATTTAATATAATTTATAATTTTGTGTCTTATCATTACGTTTATGTTTTTTATTTCATCTTTAATTTATATAAAAATTAGCTCAATATATTCAGTTTTAATTTTAAGAGATCGTTAAATCGAGGGCACATCACTTCGATTTTCATTTTAAATATTTTTGGCACCAAGATGCGTGCCTACCTATTCTACGCAACAAAATACTATGAATATGCTTTACCAATGAACTTGTGGCCTGCATATAAGCTTATATGTAAATGGGAAGTAATGTGTTCAATTCTGTTTGTAGCCTCATGCGTCAGTGCTTATGAGCCTCCGTTACGTTGTTGTAGTTTTGTGCTTTACACTTTTTCAATATAATTATAGCTCTCCCATGGACTGACGTCTGTTTTTCACACCGTTATCTTTTAATTCTCCAAGAAGCAATGACTTTAACGGAAAAAACTGCATGGAGTTGGAATTAGTTAATACAACCAGAACCAGAACGACCTAATTAAGGGCATTGGTTTTCCCAGTAGTTCATAATTTTTGAGATGGAATCATCCCCTTATAATTTGCAGATCATGCCGTTCGAATCAAAATTACTTTTTTTTTTTTTAAAATGATGTTTCTTAAAAAAAATTATTGGTTGGAGATAAAAATGACGATCAATAAGTGGGAAAGGGTAAAAGATAAGTTTTTTTTTTAAAAAAATTAAGATAATTTAGAAAAAAAAATATACTCATCCAACCTTTCACTCCATTTGATTTACATTCAAAAAATTACAAAGCAAGAAAAAACTGGCACATGAAATGCCCAATAAAACCCACAGTAATATTATATAGCAGCAACTAAACTAGTATTTATCCGTGAAAATTGAACAGAGGATGATATAGAAAACTAAAATAAAGTTTGGAACAACTAGCTAGCACTGAATTTCTTCATTCGATATCACAAATCAAAGGGGCTTCGAGGATTATAAGTACATCCAAAATGTTGAAAGGTTTTGGGATTAGAGACAAAAGAAATTTTGAATGCAGAAACAAGTATCATGTTTCAGAGCAACGCTAAAAAAAATGCCTTAAGGGACATCAAATCTTATAGATAGATATCTACAACCAAAATATTCAAAGGTTTTGTGGAAAAATTTCCACCAAAATTGATAAACACAAAGTAAATCTAGAATGTAATTCCGAGAATTCCATAGCAATGCTACTCAAAATACGTGTCACACATAGTCACGAGGCTCTCTGCATAAAAGAAAATTCCATATATATACATATCACCTTTGGATAAAGAAGTGTGAAACTCCTTCAATTCATTATTAGCAGCGAGATGGAACAAAAATGTTGGGTCACTACCGTTGGTGCATACTATTTCATTCTGCCACAGCCTTAGTGGATGTAAGGAAGGTCGATTTGGTGTAATGCTATATTTCTTAATCCAACCCCAGCGCTGCCCATATGCACGGCCACTTCCCTCTTCCAACACCCATAAATCAATAAAAGGATATTGAGGCTCCTCCAATACATGCAGGTATTCATGAATCAAAACAAGTTTGTCCTCGTATGCATCAAGCACATATCGACTATAAGGAAGATCAGCAGAGTTTGAAGAAGGCATTGGTATCAATTTAAAAAAATCCATTTCTAGATCAAAAGAAATTATCACATACCGTTGATATTTAACCTCCCTTGCTATCCAAAATATATCCCCATTAACAGCGACAGGGCTATATAGACCCGATGTACCAAGTATATCTCCAAAGTATACTTCTTTCCAGGACCCGGTTCTTAATGAATACACCTCCGCTCCTTCAATTCTCCATATATTGTGTGAATTCATTCTTCGAATTTTAGTCATAGCACCAGCACTATGAATTCTCACTATCTTGTAATCCCTAACTACAGGACTATACCCAAATCCATAATAGCCATTGTTGCAATCTTCATCTTCATCTGTTGATCTGGGTACTTGCCTGATCTCTCTGGTGGCTGGATTCAACAACAAAAACGGATGAGAAGTATCATATTTTTCGAAATCGAGTCCCACACAAAGTAAGCCGTTGCTGGAACCAATGAGGCAACAAACACGCCTTAAGGAATCCATCTCGAGTATTCTCTCAGCTTTCACGGTTTCCTTCTCATAATGAAGAGAACATAGGGGCGAATATATTGAGTTGCGATTGTATATATGACAGACCAGAAGAGGGTTTTTGTGAGCAGAGTGATGGTAGTGCTCCTCGATGAAAGATGGGGATTTCAAGAGATTTCTCCAATCTTTACACACAGCACGAAATCGAACGAGCGATTTAACACGAAGCCTTTTGAGAATTTCGATGATTATCTCCGAAGGCAGATAGGAATTGTTGCCGCCAGTGTCCATCTTCTTGCCGGATGGAATAAAGGTCAATGGAGAAAACAGATACTTGTTATGTGTGTCTATATAAATACGCGCACGCGAAGAATTCAGAAACAGAAACAAAGATTGCCAATTCGATATAACCTAATTTTCGAGATCAAAAAATATAACCTAGTTTTCTTTTTCATTACTTATATAAATATATATTCCTGTTATTATCTTGTAAATCAGATTTGTAATGTAATTGTTATGATTATCTAAGTCTAGAGATATTTAGATTATGTGATTAGATTTTTTCTATCCTATTTCTCTTCTACACATTTGTGAAATTATATAATTTAAAATTAATTCTTTACATCATAATGGATAAAGCAACTCATAAATTTTAATCAAATTTATTTCTTTTATTTGATATGACTATCTATCCGAGTCAGATTCCAGTAATCGAATGGAGATTATCGCTCTCAATTTTAATCAATCTATATGCAGTGATTAAGTACCATGCACTTCAAATATTTGTTGAAAACTGAAACTAAAACATTTATAACACATGGTACAAACGAGGAATTATAAATATATTTCCCCTAGAAATTCTCTGTCAATTATTTTTTTCATTTATTTATTTTTGGGAAAATTCACATCAGTGCCCTTTTCACAGAAAAAACCTTAAAAAAGGCCCCAAGATTCTAACAATCCCAGAAAAGGCCAGGGCCTTTTCTGGGATTGTCAGAATCTACATGAGTTGTTAACGGGACCGATAATAGTTGTTAACATGCACTGATATAGTTGTTAACGGGGTACTGATATAGTTGTTAGCAAATTGTTATTAATGGTACTGATTTAGTTGTTAATGACCTACCATTAACAACTATATCAGCCCCGTTAACAACTCACGTAAGATTATGAAAATCCCAAAAAAAGGCTCTAGGGTCTTTTCTGAGATTTTCAGAATCTTGGGGCCTTTTCTCGTTTTTATGTTAAAAGGGGCCCTAAAGTGATTTTTCCTTTATTTTTCTTCAATCTAATTACGTCTTTAACGCGCACTAATATTTATGTGTGTCTATGTGTCTATGTGTGTGTATATATATATTAAAAAGGTGAAATGCAAAATAAATATGATTCGCCAAATAACATTTCAGAAAAATACTGATAATCAAATTTAAATAATACAGTAAAAACCAGAATTTAAATAATATTTTGGAATCTTCTTTCTTTCTCTCTCTTTTTCTTTGCGACCCAAAAGCTTAGACAACGGAATTGGCTTAAAATATAGAGTAAAATACTCTCGTCACCCCTCTGTTTTTCTTTAATTATACTTGACCTCTCCTCTATTTTGGATGCAATCTTCTTATACTAGTCCTTACTTAGCCTCGCATTCAACTTTGATAGAAAATTACTATTAAACTCAAAAAAAGAAAAGCATTGAAAAGATATAAAATATTTTTCCAATTAAAAGGCAAATGATTTGTCAAACTGATTAGTTTAAATAATTTTTTAATGTGGGTAAAATAGTAAATTCAGAATTTTTTTATATCAAGAAAATTTATTAAAAATATAATTTGTCTGGATTTATAAATAATTAATAGAATATATATCACTAAAATTAAATACAGTGAATAATAATAATATTTTGAAAAAAAAATTAAAGCATCTAGTTTAAAATTAATTTTGTACCTCATAATAACATTTGTTCCCTAATTGCTCTCCTCTTTATAAATATGGTTGTTTGGTACGAGGGATTTGGGAGGGAGAGAAATTTTTTTTTGAAATGGATTTAAAAAAAAATTAAAATTGGGGAAACAATTTTTTAATTAATTTTTCTTACTTATTTATCTCACATATTCTTTTTATTAAATTTTTATAACCACCTTTTCCAATTTTTTAAAATTGTCAAACAAGGAATCTTTGACTTTTAATTTTCAGGATTATGCCTTTTGATTACTTTCAATCAAAATTACTGTTTTAAACAGATTTTGCTTAAAACAATTATAGGTTAGAGATAAAAATGACGTTCAGTGGGAAGGGATAATATGTATTTTATCAAAAAATAAATCATATTTAAAATATTTAGGCGAAAATACACAAATGATGAAGGTTAACTTGTCCCTTTGAAAATTGACCCTAAAAGAAAATTCCCGAATCATAAATTTATTGGGTAAAAGATTTCTCCGGTCACCGGAGATAAGTTATCTCCAAGTGACCCTAAAACTATGTTGTTTTGGATTAATGATGTAATACCCTAAAACACTATATTAGCAATATTAACCAAGATTAATTCTCTCTTTAATTATTTAAAGTGGCGAAAATTACTTATCAAAGAGGCTAAGTAATTGCATTAATTTTTAATCCTAAATCATTAACAAATATCATCAATAGTGTTTAGATTTTTCCAACCCAAAATCAAAGGTTTGGATTAAATTTAATAAAGCTAAATCCTAATGCTTTAAATAAACTTCATAAAGCTTAATCATTGTGAAATTAAAATCAACAAATAAAAGGATTATCTTCTTGATTTTGTGAGATAGTAAAACACAAATCCAAGAGGCAATAGAGGGAGTAATACACGGTTCTTGGGGGAAAATCTGAATTAAAATTGTTTATTAATTGCCCAAAATCACATGCAAAACAAATCATAATCAAAGCATTAAAAGTGGAAAACTTTAAAGGCTTTAGGATAGGGAATCTTGGAGACTTTTGGGGCATATTAATAATGTGAATTTGGAAGAAGATGAAGGAGGAGGGATCGGTTTCTTGAAGGAAAGAAGAAGCAAGAAATGAAAATCTAGATATTTAACATAAGTGTCTTAATCAAGCTTTAAATAAAGAAGACTTTCAAGGTAAATGGAAGAGGATGGAAGATTAGAAAACAAGGGGAGCGGCACACACAAGTGTGTGTGTGTGTGAAGGAAGGATTTATTAATTTAATTCAATAATTGTAAAATTAACCAATGGGAAAATTCAAGACAAGTAAATGAGAATCTATACAAAATAAATTGTATCTTGAGAATCTTTGATCATAGATCAAATATAAGAATTTATTATGAATAAACATATTTTAAGCTTGAAATAAAAAATTTCACAATATTTACCCAACTTTTGCAATTGATCTTAAAATGATTAAAGGGCAATTAGAGATTTCTAATTAAACCAATAAGGGTAAAATAATATTTGCATAAATTAAACACTAACTTTCATGATTTGTTAATTAACTAATATCAAAGGCAATCAAGGGAGAAGATGTAATACCCGGATAAATATTTATTTTTAAATATTATATTTAAATAAATAATATACCTTAAAATATTATATTTGAATGAATATTACCTATTTAAAATATGTGAATATGTGGTCTCAATTTTTCTTATTATATTTATTTTATTTCTAAGTGATTTCTTCTTAGAATTAAGATAGTTGAAGATTTAATTTTCTAAATCTTATTAGGAATCCTAAAATATCCTAAGATTATTATAATTAAGTATAATCTTAATTATATCACTTTAGCCATCAAAATCATCAAAGGAGGCCTAAATCAATTAAAGAAAATTAGCAACAATTATTGGGCAATTAAATTTGCAATAATTGAGATATTTTTCTAATTTTCGAAATTAATTAATAATTAATTTTAAAAGGTCATAATTAAGAATATATCAACTTAATTAATATCCAAAGGATATTTAAAAGCCAAGATTAATATACAAGGAGTTTTTAATCATCAAGATTAGTTTAGAAACCTATCAAATTTTGTCAATTAAGCCTAATAACCCCTAAAACACTATATTAGCAATATTAACCAAAGATTAATTAATTCTCCCTTAATTATTTAAAGTGGCAAAAATTTCTAATTAAAAGGGTTAAGAAATTGTATTAATCCTTAATCCTAAGTCATTAACAAATATCACTAATAGTGTTTAGATTTTTCCAACCCAACATCAAAGGCTTGGATTAAATTTAATAAAGCTAATCTAAAGGTTTTAGAATTAATTTCATAAAGCCTAATCCTTGTGAAATTAAAACCAACCAATAGGAGAATTCTACCATGGCTTTTGTGAGACAAACGAAACACAAATCCAAGAGTAAAGAGGGGAGTATGATTTCGGTTGGAGCAAGAAGAATAAAGAGGTAAATTGTTAAATTATAATTAGCCAACTAAGCATCACAATCAAACATTAATGAAGAAGACTTTCAAGGCTTGTAAGATTAAGACATATAAGAGATGCAATGCAAATTAAAGTGAAATTAAGAGGGGGGGGGGTCGGTTTTAGCAAGATGAAAAGATGAAGCAAAGTTAATATCTAGATATTACTTAAAACATGTCATTATCAAAGAAGACTTTTGTGGTAAATAATGATGTAAGCTTATGTATTAATGGTTAATTAATTAATGATGAGATAAAGATCATTAGGATTAATTCAAGATATAGGTGAATGAGAACCTATAGAAAATAAATTGTATCTTGAAAACCATGGATCATAGAACAAATATAAGTAGATATTATGAACAAGCACAATTTAAGCTTTAACTTGGTTATCTCCAAAGTGATTTTCATAAGCTTTTGTGATTCATACTTAAGTGATTAAAGAGTTTAAAAAGACCTTTAATTAAGTCATAAAATTGTGATTAGAAAAGTGGAAATGAATCTTGAATAAAAACACCAACTTGCACCTAACTAAATAAGCATTTGAGGTAACTAAAAATTGGAACAAACTATCTAAAGGAAGGAGAAGAAGAAGTCGGCCATAAGACCTAGCACAAGAGTGAAAATAGTCATCTATCAAAGTATTAATGTTAAAGCAAAAATCACTTAATGAGGGGACAAAGTAATTAATTGAACAAAGACTTTTGGGGTGAAAAAGATGATGAAGAAAGGAGGAGAGGAGGTGGTGGTTTCATTAGGGTTAATGGGTGAGATCAAAACTTCTTAATTAAGTTAAAATCAAAAGGTGAAAATTGAAGGAAAGATGTTAGGAAGTTAACCTTCAAATTGCTATAAATAGGGAGGTAATGTCTTCATAATTTCTCACCAATTCACAAGCAAGCACAAGCTTAGAGAAACCAAAATCTAGAGAGAAAGTGAGAGTGAGAAGCTTTGGGAAAGAAGGAGCAAAGTTCTAGGTAAGTTCTTGAGCTCTAGCTTTGTGATTTGTAGCTTAAATGTTGTTTTGATTCATAATCTTCCAATTATAGTGTTATTTTTATGTTTTTATGGTTATAATTGGCTTTATTTCTAAAAAATGGTGAAGAAGAAGTTATAGCAAATTTTTTGGAAGATTATGGTCAAAGTAGCGAAGGCGTGGTGAAAATTTGTCGGTTAGCGACTCCAGAAAACAATTTCAAAAACACTGGTATTTTATGTTGAAGATGCTATGCTAAAATCCTGAGAAACGTTATAATGCAAGTAGACATATAGATCTTTTCAAATATACCAAGAAGTCATCATTTCGAGTTCTCGCAAAAAGATAAAAATGTTCGAAGTTAGGCTAAATTTTCTGAAAATTTCTGGGCAGAGGTTAGAAATGCGAACACTTGGAATTTTTTATGAACTATGGGAAAGAACTCATATTTTTCCCTAAAATTAGACATCCTAAGGTTTCGAGGAATTTTACAGATTCTCATTCGAGTTCTGTACAATTAATTATGATTTTTCAAAGTTAGGCGAAAAATCAGCATATATATTATTTAAATAACGTTTTTCACGAAAATTAAATGAAATAATGAGGAAATAATTAACCCAAGGGTAAAATGGTCATACATAGCCAAAATATCTCTTGAAATAATATTTGTGAATTAATAGAGGCGATATTACCCTTATAGGATATCTGTGATCGCCTTCCGTCAAAACGTACCGAAAATCGTCAACGAAGGTACGGACGCGTATTGTAACCTTAACTCTTATGCTTGTTGTATGCCTATATATGATAGTTGTGTTCATATGCTGAGACTCTGTCTTAATTGTTTTTGATACAAACATGACTACACGGGTTATGGTTTTAATAACATCGTTGGAGTTTTCCTAGCGCTGAGGACACGACTGTACGTACATTGTGTCACCGGTGAAACGTGCGGCCCGGGATAACATACATCTTGCAAGGGCTGTGTTTGATATTGCCTGTCATGTTGAAATGTGATTTTATGTTGTTAAATGATGTGAATATCATCATTCATATACTGTTTACATAAGCATGAGGTTAACCGTTACCCGAGATCCAATGGGCATTGGATCTCGCTCTTACCATAGCTTGAGGATCCGGGGAGTCGGATTGAAGACAAGGGTAAGGAGTCGGCTTAAGGACCAGACGGAGATATTATTTTGAAATAAGACCATAACCTATGGCTGCTAAGGTTCTAACTATCGTATGGTTCTATTGAAGAACTAATTCCCAGATATTGGAACCTAAGGTAACCTCAATCATACTTTCTTAGGGTTCCTACTCTTAGGTACTGGAACCTGGGTAAAGCTTAATCATGCCTTAATCTAAACACAATCTCTGCTTAGATCAAATTCAAACCTATCATTACTATATCTATCCACATGGTATCCCAAAGGATCACCATGTTTCGTACCGCAAGGTATTCAGGTTTAGCTCAAAGGATCTCAAAACTCTATGCTACTTCCCAGGGGTTAAAAATTCTGAGATTTCTCTGGCCTAAGCACGCCTAACTTCGAAGCGTTAGTTGGATCCGGGGTACTAAAACCGGTACACATACCCCGGGTACCAACTACCCATCTATGTACCAATCCAAGTACAAAGCATATCCGGCTTCCCCATAAATGCTAAGTCTTGTCCCCTTGATGTCCACGCACCCTTTATATGTAACGGACCACCATCGTCAAGGACTCAGTCAATGACCCCGGTCCCCTGAGCTACGCGCCGTTGCACGCATGGTGTCCGGCCCCTACTAGGCAGGAATTGTCTCCTCAAGGAAACATAGTTAATAAGTTACTGTTCCTATAAGGATACCTAAACATAAGTCACTGTTCCTACAGGAAACTTAAGTAGTAATCGACATCTCGTACTACTTCCCTTTTCAAATTGTGTTGCAGGAATTTAATTTAGACCCTGACTTCTATATCAAAAGCCTTGAGGTTAGCAACAGAACCCATATTTTGTGCTACCTTGTCTGTCTTTTCTGTATCACATAACCAAGGTTAAATCAGTACTCTTTCCAAAAATTTGTCCAAACGTCGCTCTGATACCACATTTGTAACGCCCTTAATTCCTACGTCCATTATGATGTCCATTTATGTCCTAAATTCCTTATTAGACTAATTGGTGTGAAGTTATCAGAGTGAAGGCGTTAACAGATCAGAGTAAGTCACAACAGAAAGCATGCTTAACGTTTGGACGAATGAGTGATCGATAACATATGCCTGCACATATGCTGGTTAATTAAAATTCCCAGAGGAATATAAGTGTGATACAACTTAAATTCTTTGTGATGTATCCGGTCGGTACGTTAGTGGTACAATTATCCAAAAATTATACATAATGCTATCCCAAAATATAACTCCGGCTGAGTCCTCACGCATGCTGCTTACCCTTTTCTCCGGATCCCGATCCTCCAGATCCTGGCTAGGGTAAATTCTGAGATTCAATACCTATTGAATCTCAGGTAACAGTTAACCTCATGCTCAAGTAATAACAGTATATATGACAGATATTCATTACATTTCAGCATCAACCATACATAGCACACAGCAGATGTAAGGTTACAACAATACATAGCATACAACATATGAAATGTTAACAACACAACAATACATAGCACACAACAAATGTAATGTTCACAACATTTGCACTCACGGTGCCACGCCCCACGTGTCCTCGAGCTAGGAAAACATACATACGGCATTATCATGACTATAACCCTCACAAAGCTGAATGTATATAAATTGGTGACCTAAGACCGAGTCTTAGCCACAGTACATGGCCCAAGACCTAGTCTTGTCCATGACTTTATGAATCATCAAATCACATATAAGCACACAAGACAACAAGAAGAGTTAGAGTTACAAAGACGCGTCCGTACCTTAATTTACGTACTTTCCGGATATCCTATAATAGTATCACCGCATTATTTCTCTTATAAAAGTATCACCGATGGATTTGTTATTTCATTTATACCCTTTTTAATTATTATTAATTAATAATAACACTTTCTATTAATTAATAATTCCCTTTATTATTAATTTCCCTTTTTATTTATTTATTTAAGTTTCCTTTCTTTTCACAAGCAATGATAATATATATAGGATCAGCTTTTTCCTATTATTTCTGTTGGGATCCGTACACGCAGCGGAGTTTAAATTTTTACGAATCCCAAGAAGAGGATCGCTCAACTGCGTTTAAATCAAGGTTAAAGAGTCCGAATCATACCTTATGCGAAATTCTCAGCGTTTCTTTCGATCTGAACACGTGGGCTACCTTCTCCGATCAACAGGAGCAGACTTCGTGAATCTCCTCCCTCTACTGGTATTCATACGAACAGCTTCGAACACGATTGCGGCAGCGTGCTAGCGCCTTCAAAAACTCGCGTCTCTATATTTCCTCTAGGGTTTCTTGCGGCTTTCTAATACACTTTTGAATGTCCCGTAGGTTTTCTAAACCTAATAGGTGTATTATATTCAAGAATTAATCCTCATTAAATCTTGAAATTTTGAATTTGGATTAAAATAATATATTAATTAAATCTATCCAATAGATCTAATCTAATATATTTATTTAATTCAATTTAAAAGCCTTTCGATTTAACTTATCTCTATAAATTAAATCCAAGATATGATATCTTTATTCGAAATATTTGAGATACAATATCTCTATGTTTTAGGTATTTAATTTATCAAATAAATTAAATACAAAACAAATATTATATATAATAATATAATAATCTCCATTAAATATTATTATTATATTAATTTCGAATTTAATATAATATATATATACACACACTTATATTTATATATATATATATATATATATATATATATATATATTCTAGATTAAATACTATATTCATTAAATCTTATACATATATAAGATTCAATGAATCTGGACACTTTTGCTCGTGTTCGGCTATTCTTGTGTGTGACCCTGCAGGCCCATATGAGATTGGCAGTGGGCCAATACTGTACTAGCCCACAAGTCGCAAGCGGCCTCTAGCAAGACATTGCGACTACTCAATTCAAATGGGGATCGATGATACGATACAACCTATCGTACAACCATGTCACGTCCCTTTTGTCACGCGATAATTTGGTCAAGGATGAGGCATGGATAATGTCAACTTCCTTTTCTTGACCATTACTTTCTTGATTCTCGAGTAGTCTAATAATTGAAATGGAAACTCCTTTCCATCACAGTACGGCCATACATTTCTTAGACTCACTCATCGAGGGGCCCGGTATTATCTCTCTACAAATGTGAGGGACAAATTCCATCTTAACCATTCACGTTCCTCTCCATGAGAATCACTGATCCCGATCCAAGCCTTTATCATCACCCGGTCAAAGGTGACTTTTGACTAAGTCAAAGATCAGCGACTCATCATGTAGGAATCCATGATGATCTCAGGTCAAAGGGCGTTGTGACGCGATTATACATGAGATAAGCTTATGACTAAATCCATGTAGCTTTCTCATAGTGGGTCGGTCCAGTAACTTGTACTCCTACAAGTGCCCATGACTTTGATTCGTATCTGCATACCTCATCAAAGTCATACTGTTCTTATTTCATCTTCGCTCCCGCGTAGATGATCGACTAGGGACATTTAGGATAATCTATAAGATATATCCAATGATCAATTATCACTATAAACATGCAAATGAAATGATAACTAAAGGAAAATGACTTGCCCCTAGGGCATAATTTCCAACAGAGACTCCCACTTGCACTAGGCGCAATCATTAATTACTTTAATTCTCATTGCCCTAACATGACGCTCATGTTTTGCTTGTGCAAGCGGCTTAGTAAGAGGATCAACATCATTGTCTTCTCTTGGTACTTTGCATATTTTTATATCACCTCTATCATTGATTTCTTTGATAAGATGAAATCTCCTAAGTATATGCTTGGTCCTTGATGTGACCTAGGCTCCTTGGTACGTGCAATAGCACCGCTATTGTCACGAGAACAAGTCTTATTGGATTTGAGATGGTAGGAACCACCTCAAGTTCATTAATGAACTTTCTAATCCAAAAGGCCTCCTTAGCCGCATCCGATCTTTGCTATATACTCGGCTTCTATTGCGGGAATCAGCTACGGTGCTCTTCTTAGAGCACTTCCGGCTACTACACCACCATTCAACGGGAATACATTTCCGATTGTGATCTTAAATCATCTTGGTCAGTTTGGAAACTTGCATCTGTGTAACCAGTCACACAGAGCTCATCTTCCAAGCCACCATATACCAAGAATAAGTCCTTAGTCCTTCTTAAGTACTTAAGGATATTCTTGACAGGCGTCCAGTGACCTTCACCGGGATCTTGTTGATGTCTGCTGGTCACACTCATGGCAAATGAAACATCTGGTCGAGTACATAACATGACATACATGATAGATCCAATGGCTGAGGCATATAGTATCTTACTCATGCGATCTCTTTGATCTTGTGTGCTAGGACACTGATCCTTACTGAGATGAATGTCATGAGACATGTGCATGTTACCCCTTTTAGAATCCTGCATACTAAACCTATGCAAAAGATATCTTGTCTATGTATGTGCTCTGACTTATGCCTATCAGCCTCTTGGATCTATCTCTATAGATCCTAATCCCTAGGATGTAAGTGGCTTCGCCTAAATCTTTCATTAATAAAGACTTTCCTAACCAAGACTTGACACTCGCAAGGTAGGAATGTCATTCCCAATGAGTAGGATGTCATTAATATAAATCACTAGAAATACAACTTGTGCTCTCACTAACCTTCTTGTAAACACAAGGTTCATCGATGTTTTGAATGAATCCAAACTCTTTGACTACTTCATCAAAACGATGATTCCAGCTCCGAGATTCCTGCTTCAATCCATAAATGGATCTTTGAAGCTTACATACTTTACCAGAGTCCTTTGGATGCATAAAGCCTTCAGGTTGTGTCATGTACACATCCTCAAGCAGCTTTCCATTAAGGAAGGCTGTTTTGACGTCCATCTGCCATATCTCATAGTCATAATATGATGCAATGGCAAGAAGGATTCGATTGATTTGGCCATTGCAACCGGGGAAAAGGTCTCATCATAGTCCACACCATGAGTTTGAGTGAATCCTTTTGCAACCACCGTGCCTTGAAGACATTTACTTTGCCATCCATGTCGTTTTCTCCTTGAAAACCTACTTGCACCCAACGGTTTTTACACCTTGGTGGATCGACTAAGGTCCATACCTTATTGTCGTATATGGATTGCATTTCGAGACTTCATGGCATTAAGCCATATTTCGGAGTTTTGGTCCCACCACGCCTCTCGATAGATTGTTGGCTCATTCCCGCTCAACGAGCAAAACATCACGACTTTCAGTGATCAGAAATCCATATCTTTGAGGCTGTAGCCGTGAGCTATCGGACCTTCGTGGGTCTTGTGCTACTTGAGTAGGCTCAACAACTCTTTGTGAGTCTTATCCGATTTCCACCTGTGGTTCTACATTGTCCTGTGACTCTCAAACTTCTTCGAGGTTCACCTTACTCCCACTGGTTCTTTTAGAGATATACTCTTTCTCTAGAAAGAGACCATTCCGGATAACAAACACTTTGTGATCGGTAGGAATGTAGATATAGTATCCTTAAGTTTCCTTAGGATACCCCACAAAAGGCATTTTAAGGATCTTGATGATAATTCACCGCAGGCTTGCGGTTTAACGTAAACCTCACATCCCCAAATTTTAAGAAATGACAACTGGGTTTCTTCCCAGTCCATATCTCATATGGTGTATTTTCAACAACCTTTGACGGAACACGATTTAGTGTGAACGCAGCTGTTTCTAGGGCTTGGCCCCCAAAAGGAAGGAAGAAGATCTGTTTGACTCATCATAGATCGAACCATATCTAATAGAGTTCGATTCCTCCGTTCAGAAACACCAATCCTTTGAGGTGTTCCTGGAGGAGTAAGTTGTGGAATAATTCCACAACTCCCAAGATGGTCAACGAACTCTTAGCTCAAATATTCATCACCCGATCAGATTGAAGTGCCTTGATTATTTTGCCAAGCTGGTTTTGCGCTTCATTTTGAAACGTTTTTGAACATTTCAAAAGTTTCAGACTTTATGTTTCATCGACGAGATATACACATACCTACGAAATCATCTATAAAATAATGAAGTACAAATGACCTTCTCGCGAAGTATTTGCGGTCCACGACAACAACGGTATGTATGAGGCCCAATAAATCATGTTGCCCCTTTCACTATGCCTAGTAAAAGGAGCCTTTGTCATCTTTCCCAATAAACAAGACTCGCATATATTAAATGATTCAAAATCAAATGAGTTAAGAAATCCATCTTTATGGAGTTTCGAATGTGTTTCTCATTTATATGGCCTAGACGACAAGTGCCATAGGTAGGTCGGATTCAAATCATTTGACTTGATCCTTTTAGTAGTTATGTCATAGATTTGTCCATTATTAGGATGTTCTAAATTAAGTACATAATGATAGCATGCAAATCACCATAAGCATAAAAAATATCATTATGATAAATTGAACATTCACGGTTCCTAGTAATGGAAGTGAAACCTTCCTTATCCAAATAAGAAAGCGAAAAATGTTACTACTCAAAGTAGGAACATAAAAGCAATTGTTAAAAAAAAAATAACAAAAGCTCATTGGGCTGAACTAATTCATAAGTGTCTACGGCTAAAGCAGAACTCTTGCTCGATTTCCGGCTCGTAGGTCAACTTCGCCCTTCTTCAATTTTCTGTCCTTGAGACCCCGCACATTTATACAAATGTGAGATCCACATGAAGTATCTAATACCCATGTAGAGGAAGTAGAAAAATGAATATCTATGACATAGATACCTGGCGATAGCCCCGCTATCCTTCTCGTTCTTTCCGATCTTCAAGCTAGAGTTTGCAATTCCTCTTCCAATGACCGATTTCATTGCGTAAGAAAGCGAGACTCCATCCTTCGGAGGTTTTGCCTTCTTGGCTTTCCATTTCATACCTCTTCCTTTCTGAATGGACAAAACAATGCCAGGCCTCTTTTTAAGGCTCTGCTCAGCAGTTTTGAGCATCCCATGTAGTTCAGAAATTGATTCCTCTATTTTGTTCATGTTGTAATTCATGACAAAGTGTTCATAACTTCCTGGGAGTGAGTTCAAGATCACATCTGTAGCTAACTCTTGGGACATGGGGAATCCAAGCCTCTCAAGGTGATCAATGTAACCTTTCATGTTCAAAACATGAGGGCTAACTGATACACCTTCAGCCATCTTGCAAGAAAATAAGGCCTTTGTGGTCTCATACCTCTCTTGCCTTTCCTGTTGCTGGAACATTTCCATAAGATGATCAATCATCCCAAGGCCTCCACAAGTTCTAGATCTTTATCGAGGTCTGGAACCATAGTAGCAGGCATCAGGCATCCTGAATCCAAAGAGTCATCCTGATGCTTCAAGTAAGCATCATTGTGAGCACTTGGAGTATTGGCTGTAGGCTCGTCATAAATAGGTTGATCGATGAGAGACTCCTTTCTTTCATGCTGAGGATCAACGCTTAAGTCCCCAAACATGTCAAGAAAATTTGTCTCATCGAATTCGTCCTTCTCAAGGACTAATCGCATTGACGGTGTTGCGGTGTTACTATTCGACATGTTTCTACAATAAAACGATATGCAAAGTTTAATTAATAACCTCCCACTTAATTAACAACCCTCATTCTAATTAGTGGGCTAAGATCCATATTTGGCTTAAATTTAAGTCCGCTTTGGCAGGACGTTTAAAATTAAGTTATTTAGGTAGGCAACTACTTTGCCAATTACATCACATGTAATTCTTAGATCTTTATGGGATTCGATCATCATATGATCTAGCATGTTTAATCCCATCCAATGCCTTGAGATCCAAAACCGTTTTGATGATCTCAATTAAGTCAAGACAATAATGAATATAGAGTATCACCATTACTCTCTCTTGTCTCACCAAGATAACTCAAATGCATCCACTTTGGTGGAACATACAAATGGGCGATCGAGGTTTTGACAAGTATTCATTTATTGATGGCATTAAGATTTTATTTAGAGGGTATTTTCTGGTATAAGCTAATTAATCCTATTAATTCTACTTATATGAATGCAATCTCTATTGTATCTCATATAATATCTAAATTAATTAGAAGTTATCTAATCAAATCTTAATTAAAATTCTAAATCAATTATGAGTGATCTAATCAATTCACAATTAAAACTCTAAATTAATTATGAGTGATCAAATCAAAGCATAATAAAATTCTAAATTAATCATGCAAAGATTAAATCAAGACATAATTAAAATTGTGACACAACATGACTCATACTTAACCTAAAATCCTCTCAAGCCAATAGGAGGACTTTTCTAAATAATAAAAGAGGAATACATCATGAGTATTTAAAGAGAAGCATGGCACGCAAGCCATATTTAAAATTTACAACTCTAAAGCCATGTTGTTCACCATACCCAAACAACACTTTGAAAGGTAAATTAGAATATATTTTAATTCATGATTAAAATTTTCTAATTTATATTATATCATATAATACATATAATATATTAAATTCTCCAATTTAAATTATATTATATAATTATATAATATATCATGATTTTATTTCTCGAATTTATATTATATAATAACATAACATCATGATTATATTATATACATAATCCATGATTTTTTTTTTGAATTGTCCGTATTGCAATTCGAATTGCAATTGCAAATTGCAATCTCGATATTGCAATTCTTGCAATTACGAATTGCAATTCGATATTGCAACTGGAATTGCAATGATCGTGTATGGTCATTGATATTAATTTCGAATTTAATATAATATATATATACACACTTATATATATATATATATTCTAGATTAAATACTATATTCATTAAATCTTATACATATATAAGATTGATTAATCCGACATTTCTTCACGTTCGTGTTATTCTTATGAGATTGGCAAGCTTTGGTCCCTTTTCATATATAGGCAAGCTTTGGTCCCTTTTCATATATTTACCACGCTGACATACACATTTTTATACATATGCAAGCAAGGTTTTCTTTCTTTCCATTCGAACGTCATTTACATATATATATATATAAAAAAGCAAAGTTTTCCCTATTCCACTTTCTTATGCAGCAAGCATATATATATAATTCTAAGTTTCCCTCCTTTCTACCTTATGCAGCGATTTGTGTATATATGTGCAGCGCCACACACCCACAATGGAGAAAAACACAGACACCTACATTTATATATATAGAGAGAGTAGCATATCCGCACACACGCATGCAGAAAAATGCAGCAATTATGTAAACACTTATGAGTAATGCATTAAGTGATATATCTATATATGTACACACACCCATATATAAGACAACAAGAAAATCTCATACATATATATATATGATAGCAATATATTTATTTTAGCTACCATGCATGTTAATTACTGGAATGTTATTAATAATCTATGTTGCGTCATACTTGGATCCAACAAAAATAATGCATTGTAGACTTGCGTTGCATTATGTACAGTGTGTGTGTAGCATTTATATATAGTGTCATATATCTATCCACATTCTTTCCCTTGTCTTTTTATATATATGTAACGTGTGTATATATACATTTTTCATGACAGCAACCTTCCTCTGTTTCAGCTCCACTAAATGCAAAACTGATGTGCAGAAATACAAGGAACTAAGAATTTGCAAAAGCTTGAAAGAATAAGCTCAAAGACTCACCTTGTTTGAGACTCAAGCTAAAATGCCCCTTGGAAACTTTCTTGACAGGCCAACACTTCTCCTTTTTCACACTCTGTTTTCTTCATGCGGTGCAGAGTTAAAACTAATTGAAATGTGGACTCTGACTCTCTGACCGAAATGGTTATGAGGCATGAATGAAAATGAGAGGTGAATGAGGTGAGAATACAGAAAGAAATGTGAGAGCTTCTGGCGAACAAGTTGCTAAATTTAAAGAAAGCAATGGAGTGTAGTGCTAACATGCTGAAACGAAAAGGAGCTGTGGAGTATGGTGTGTGGCCCAAGAAGGATGGAGTAGGTGATCTTTTACTGTGATTTCTTTCTCAGTTTTTTTTTCTCTGCTCTGCGTTTTCAGTTGATCGTCACAGCAGGATACGCTGACAGGAGACGTGCGCTGCTACTATTTTTTTGCGTGTTTCTGTACTCTGTGACTTGGCCGAAGACGTGATGATACATGCATGTTTCTGCTGTTATGTTATCTGATATATGGCTGTGTTTTTTAAAAAAGGCTAATTCATGAATTAGACAATGCTTAAGTGTATACAGGCCAACAGGGTAAATGGCCTGGATCCTTTCCCTGACATGTGTTGGGCCAAGAATGTCTAACAAAGAAATGGGCACTAGTATATGGTCTGGCTAATATACATATAGGTTGTAGTAATTTAAATGGTTGAAGTGTGTTGGAGTATTATATTGAGCTGAAGTCTGTTTCTCACACCCTTCTTCTCTCTCTCGTCGGCGTGCTCCCTCTCCCGCCAGCCGATTTCTTTTCTCCCCCCATCTCGCCGGAGTATGTTTTACCACATGCGTCGGCGAGCTTCCCTCTTCTCCACTTTGCGGCGGGGTGGCATTCGGATCCCGGATCGCAGAGACCGGGGGCCTTCTCCCTCCGGGTTGCAGATGTGGGTTATCGTCCCTGTGGCGATTTTCTCCCTCTCCTTCATCAGATCTGATCTGCCGAGGTGAGAGTTTTCTAGTTTTATGTGTTTTTGCTTCTTTTTTTGTGGTATGGGGTTTTGTGGTGGTGTTCTTGTCTCAGGAAATAAACAGATCTGTCAGATCTGCTTTCAAATCCTCTTGGTTGGATGGCTGTTTGGACGTTATGAGGTCCGATTATCTCTTGGTAGCTCGGATGCGTTCTTGGGGAAGATTTAAAGAGGTGCTTTTTGGTGGGTCACCGGATCTCGTTTGGTCGAGGAGCGAAGTGTTCTTCCGGATGTTAAGGGTTTTCTTTCTTCCATGGTTGGATTTACTGGTTTCTTTACCCTAAGATGGGGTACCCATTTAGCTGATTTATTTGCAACTATTGCTTATAAGATTGTGTGCCCTTTGGGGTGGGTTTTCCAACCAACACTCTCTTGCTCGTCACTTCTAACCTTGGGTTTCGAGGAAGCCGATTACGTCCAGGATTCTACTTCTACTCTTATATTGTTAATGTCCGGTGCTTGGCTATTGTATCTAGTTTATTTTGTTGTTATTGTTGTTGTGTTTGTTGTATGTGGTTTAGCTTTGTCTGTTGTTGTTTTTATGTTGTTGATTGTTTGTATTATCTTTGATGTTGTATTGTGGTATTAGAATACCGATGTATATGTCTCGTTTATGTGAAGTGGTAATAGAATACCTTCTTCGAGCAAAAAAAAGAGGATTATATTGAGCTTATTTTGTTGCTTTCACGTGTTGAACCAAGTGTGCGTGAGGGAAAGGGCTAATGGATTAATGAATATGGTTGTTATGCTTTGGCCCAAATTCATTTTACAATTTGTGGTGGCAAAGTTACTATTTTAACCCATCTTTAGTAAATAAATTCTCAAAGTGTATGATTTACAAATTTTCCTTGAATTTATTCTTTTCTCAAAAACTCAAGGAAAATAGGCCTTAAATTCTAATAATTATTTTTATAATTATTTTAAGGCAAATTTCACAATTCAATTTCCCATATAATATTCAAATTTCAAATCCCAAAATTTGGGATGTTACGGGGACCATGTCGGTACACACGTGGAAGGAATTGAGATAGTATTTATCATACAATAAGATGGCTTTGAAAAGTCAAAAACTTGGCCTAACCAATAAAAACCTATGAAATAATAAAGTATATTTTGGATGAAAAAACAATACATTAATAGCGATTGAAGAGGCATGTCGGCATGCATTTGAATGGGTGAGATTTAGCTTCATGAAGTTTTTTTAATCCAAGGGTTAAGGTGAGTTTTAGTCACATTTAATTGCCATTTGTGTCCTTGCATTTTTCCTATAAATAGCAATGCTCTCCTCCTCATTTCTTCACACCAAACTCGATCAAAATAGTTGAGTTTAAGAGAAGAGTGAAATTCTTGGAGCAAGGAGGAAGGAGAAACAATGAGCTTCAAGGGATATCCGGGAAGTCAGTCGATTCAAAAGGTCGGGCATTTTGGCATATGCGGTGAAAGGTACGTTCGTGTACCAGTAACTTTAATCGCCTATATCTTGTATGAGTATATATGATTGAATGATTCATAGAGTGATGGACAAGACTAGGTCTTGGGTCATGCACCGTGGCTAAAACTCTGTCTTAGGTGACTGTTTATACATTCATCTTTATGCGGGTCATAGTCTTGATAACACCGTAGAGATGTTTTCCTAGCGCTGAGGACACAAGGAGCTGTCGTGGCACTGGTTAGTGCAAATGTGGATAACATTATATGTGTTGTGTGCTATGTACTGTTGTAACCTTATATTTGTTGTGTGCTATATATGGTTAATGCTTTGAAATGTAATGAATATCTCGTCATATATTGTTATATATGCTATAAAGGTTAACTGTTACCTGAGGTTCAATGGGCATTGAATCTTAGCCTTGATTAAAAGTTCAGGAAAGGAACCTGGAGCTGAGAAGACACTGATGGATGGAGCCATGAAGAGGCACCAGTCGAGACAAAAGTCGGAAGAAGTCTGATAGGACTAGTTCTGACATGAATCTGAAAGAGTTGTTTCAAACCATTTGGTGCCGAAGGGAGGGCTAGTCTATGTGGTTCAGTCAATAAGTTGCCGTAAAAGACAGGGAGACTTCCACTAGACACCTACCTGGCCAATGGGTTTGATTAACTGTATTGGGATTCTAAGCCACAAGTCTAGTTAAGGCTTAGTTTAAGATTGTATAGTTACTATGTTAAGAGTTGCAATTATACAAGTTTTGAATAATTGTATCACATGAATATTCCTTCGGGAAATTTTTAATATACCACCTTATGTCTCGGGCATTTTATATCGCCTACTCATTGTCCAAACGTTAGTACATGCTCTCCGTTCCGCATTACTTTGAGTGGTAGCACCTCAAACGCTAATGATTTTCTTAAAACTAAGTGTCAACCGACACAATTTGAAGTATGGAATTTGGGGTGTTACAAAGAGAAACGTAAATCATAGAAACGACACGAAACATAAAGTTTCTACTTTCTACTAGTTAAGGTCAAAGCACAAAATTTTATATATATATATATATATATGCATGGAAAGAAAATCATAAATCACTACTCAAAATTCAATGAACAACTTCATATTTAAAAGATATAAGTCATATAACTATATTAAAAAAAAACTTACAATAAAAAATTACGTTTATAACTATGGAAATACGTTAAAACCGTATATAGCTATCCACTCTCCAGTAATCCCAAGTCCAAAATGCACGATGGAAATAGGGTTTTCAACTTTTCATCCTTTTTTTGGGCCAAAAAACAAAATTTTCAGCGGTATTCTCTCAGCTTCCACAGTTTCCTTCTCAAAACAAAACAAACATAGGGGCGAATAAGTAGGGTTGCGATTGCTTACGTGACATGTAAGAAGAGGGCTTTTGTGAGCAGAGCGGTGGTAATGGTCTTCAATGAAACATGGGGATTTCAAGAGATTTTTCCAATCTTTACACACAGCACGAAATCGAAGGAGAGATTTCACACTAAGCCTTTTGAGAATGTCGTCGATGATTATCTCCCGAGGCAGATAGGGATTGTCGCCTGCAGTCGCCTCCTTCGTGTCTAACTGAATTAAGGTCAATGGAGACTAAGAGACGAATACTTGTTAGGTGTGTCTCTATAAAAGCGCACACGCGAAGATTTAGAAACAGAAACAATATTGCCACTTTGACCTAACCTAGTTTTCATATATATATAAAGCGTATATATATATTGTTCTGTCATAAGAACACAGATGTCTAGCCCTAAGTGGACTAGTATGTTGATATTGGATCAAATAGCTCCCTCTTAGGTATCCATGGATGGGATACCTTGAGAATAGAAGATCACTGTACACAGCATAAGGGGGTGGTGTGTGTGCACAGTGTGGCTGAATAGTAAAGAGAGAGAGCTTAGAGTCTGTGTACCTTTTAGGTTAACTATCTATTTATAGTGGATACCTTAGGGTTAGGGTTTGACCGTTGGGCCTCTTGTGCCTCCAAGCCCAAACGTTCTGCCATCACATCTGTGCAATATTGGTTGCCTCTTGTTGGGCCACACCTTGAGTGGGCCTAATATTTTATTCCATAACAGTTGCCCCCAGCCCGGTAGTTCAGGTCTTTGAGCTGCCGGGATGTATTATTTGCTTGATATGGAACGCGGACTTGGCCGAATTGTATCTAGCTTATCCTGGTTGTGCTAGAAGAAATAAGATCCCTTGCTTGCTTTCGTAGCAATTTTTCCCGAGATAATTCTCCGGTTTATATATCTGCATTTAATAACATGTAAGCAAATCACCTTCAATGGAAAATACCTATTGTTGCATTCTGGTTTGCCTTAATCTTGGCTATTGAAAATCATGCTTTTCCACTAACAACCCATGTTGCCCCCCAGCCCGGTGGTTCAGGTCTCTGGGCGGCCGGGATGCATTGATAGTTTAACCTGGGTCTCCACACGGAACTCGGGTTTTAACTTTACACAGAAGCTCGGATTTTAACTGTAGTCCGGCTTCAAAAATTTGCATGGATCCCTAATTTAAACTGGTGTTCAGTTTAAACCGGGTCTCCGCCTTCATCCCTTTCGTAGGGATGGAATCCACACGAATCCTAGATTTTAACTAGATTTAGTTTAAATCGGGTTCGCCTTCTTTTCCTTTACAGGAGTTTGAGATAGACTTGGCGGCATTGCCATTGTAACATGATTTATGAAAACGGGTTTGTGTACCTCGAATTCATGCATGTATATGCATTTCTGAACATGCCTCCCAATCCGGGTTGTCATTAAAATGAATCGCCCTCCAATCCGGGTTGACATTAAACTTAATAGCCTCCAAATCCGGGTTGACATTAAAATTAATCGCCCCCAAGAACGGATTGATTTTTTGAGCAAAACGTCCTCCCATCCGGGCTAAGTTAAAATTAACCGCCCTCAAGAACGGATTGATTTTTTGAGCAAAACGCCCTCCAATCCGGGCTAAGTTAAAATTAACCGCCCTCAAGAACGGATTGATTTTTGAGCAAAACGCCCTCCAATCCGGGCTAAGTTAAAATTAACCGCCCTCAAGAACGGATTGATTTTTTGAGCAAAACGCCCTCCAATCCGGGCTAAGTTAAAATTAACCGCCCTCAAGAACGGATTGATTTTTTGAGCAAAATGCCCTCCAATCCGAGCTAAGTTAAAATTAACCGCCCTCAAGAACGAATTGATTTTTTGAGCAAAATGCCCTCCAATCCGGGTTCAGTTAAAATTAACCGCCCTCAAGAACGAATTGATTTTTTGAGCAAAACGCCCTCTAATCTGGGTGAGCTAAAATTAACCGCCTCAAGAACAGATTGATTTTTGAGCAAAACGCCTCTCCAATCCGGGCTAAGTTAAAATTAACCGCCCTCAAGAACAGATTGATTTTTGAGCAAAACGCCCTCCAATCAGGGCTAAGTTAAAATTAACCGCCCTCAAGAACGGATTGATTTTTCGAGCAAAACGCTCTCCAATCCGGGCTAAGTTAAAATTAACCGCCCTCAAGAACGGATTGATTTTTGGAAACGGGTTTATGTATCTCGGATTCCTACATGTTTAACTCCGACATGATTTTTGGAAACGAGTTTTTGTACCTCGGATTCCTACATGTTTAGCTTTGACATGATTTTCGGAAACGGGTTTTTGTACCTCGGATTCCTACATGTTTATAGACTTGGCGACATAGTCGTCTGCACACGGATCCCGGATTTCAACTAGATTCAGTTTAAACCGGGTCTCCGCCTTCATCCCTTTTGTAGGGATCGACTTCAACTTGGCTTTAAAGAGTTCCAATTAAGGAACTTTACATAAGTTTTCTTTAAATAGTCACCTTTAAATAATTCCAATTAAGGAACTTCACATAGGCTCTTTAAATAGTCGCCTTTAAATAATTCCAATGAAGGAACTTCACATAGGCTCTTTAAATAGTCGCCTTTAAATAATTCCAATTAAGGAACTTCACATAGGCTTTTTAAATAGTCACCTTTAAATAATTCCAATTAAGGAACTTCACATAGGCTCTTTAAATAGTCGCCTTTAAATAATTCCAATTAAGGAACTTCACATAGGCTCTTTAAATAGTCACCTTTAAATAATTCCAATTAAGGAACTTCACATAGGCTCTTTACTTTATACGGAGCCCGAATTTTAACTAGATTCAGTTAATCCGAGCCCGCCTTCTCTCCTTTCCCGTAACATTAGATGACTCTATCCCATCAGATGCTCAGAAATTTATTTGATCCTGCTTTGAGAAATTTATTTGATCCTTTCCAAATAAAGATCTTCAGCTCTTTGAATAATATTCTCAGGAATTCCTTCCCTCTTGGCTTCTTATCCAATTAACGGGTCCCACCATGTAAGAGCTAAGAAAGGTGTGATAAAGTTGATGACTTTAACCATATCTAAGCACGCCCCCATGATATGTGGAACAATTAAAAATCTAAAACAAAATCACATTTGGCAATCGAATCAAGAAACACGTCTGGGCAACAATAACACCTACGCATGTGGCATGCATACCCAAACAAATGACATATCTAGTCATTTCATGCACCTTCTTGGCCCTGTGATTGTCATTGTCACACTGTGGATTCGATGAAGGAAGCATATCAGATGAAACCTTCTGCTGAAATTCACAAGCATCTCAACATTTTTTCTATCCAAGTCGATCTGATTTATTTGTTGCTCAAACTCCTCAAATTATTCTCTTGTGATTTGGTAGCAAGAGGTTGATCCTCACTGGGCCCAAAGATGGAAGGTAAACATATCCCATAATCAAGTTGGCATCAATAATTGCACCAACAAACAAGTGCAGAAACAGCAGCAGCAATTTTTATTGCTTTACCAACCACGACTTATTAGAATTGCCTTGTACATCATTTGAAATACTACTATTAGTATTTTGGGCTTCAAGAGACATTTGCAAATGACCTCGGGATGCTTTACCAAGCAATTGCAATTTATTTCATTGAAAAATTCTAATGGTCAAAGTTTGGAGCCTATACTACCTTATTTTTCTGAAACACTTCTGAGAGAAATAATTTCAAGAAATCAACCTTTGGCATTCTTCAAGACAAGCTTTGCAACAAATCATGGGCTTCAAGAAACTTTTTGACATAAAATTTTCTCCAATTAATATTATCACAATGTCCTCATACAACAGTAAATATGTCATTAATGGGCACATGCGATTTGAAAACATGCATATAGTCATTTTCTAAGTAACATGCATGGGAAATCAAGAAGAAGATGAAGAAAACTTATCTTTGGGTTTTTGATTTGCGAATAGAATCCGTCAACGATTCCTAACACCCAGATATTCCTACATCTCCGTGAACTCTGAATTCACTGTCATCACCAAATTGTGGGCTATTGTTGCAGATAGAACCATCTTTGTCAACCTCGAAGCTTTCTTCCCTTGATATCGGATGAAACTTCCATCATATCTATTGGGCCAGGCTTTGCTATAACTTCCAACAACCAATCACTGCAATACATATTGGGAAGATAAAGACCCATCGACCTGATTTCATCAAACCATACACTAGCTTCCTGGATCAACCCAACACTTCCCAACCCGGACTGATTTGAGGTCCAATTGAAAAACATCTGAGCTATTTTCCAACTCTTGAGACCTTTCAGTACAGATTTGACTACTTGAATTGTAATTCTAGGTGCCAACTGATTCAATCTCGGACTGCCGAGTGTCAATGGCATTAAATTGATGAGTCCCTCTTATACTTGACAGTAACGCCATGCTAGAGTATAGAGCACAATGTATTATTTCAGATTCCATTGCTGGTCTATAGCATTCCTTCTCAGTAGCATCTTCTAAATCAATTAATTCTGATAGAAGGTGATATTTTTCCGGTGATCCCAAAAAGGAAGCACTCAAGAAATCAACACAGTTGTGTGCTTCTTTAACTGTAAAGATTTCTTCCTGCCATTTGCCTAGCCATTTTCACTGACACTCCTTAGCTTATCCTAAGCAGCAATTATTGTGGATATGCATGGAGCTAATCAATTTCTTAATCCAAGCAACGTGGATGGTAGCTCATCCTTTCAAGAGACATGCGTGAAGTAATTATTGAGGAGTAATTATTCTGGGCATGAAGTCACTTGAGAATGAAGCTAACCCAAGAATAATAAGAGGCAGGAACATAGAAGAAGCCCTTGACAAGTCACGTGCAAAGCAAGAAAATAATGCCATTGGAGAGGACCTCTTCCCATTGCATCCCCTTGCTGCCAAAAGATATGCATGGCCAGTTGGACACTCTCTTGTCAACTTTACTAAATACTAACGCGCCAGATTTAATTTAGCATTAAACTCCAGATAGATACATCAACATAAAACCAGCTAGCAGATTTCTATTATCCTTGGTAGACAAAGATTAGTAGAACCCACACGTTAGAAGCGAGGCGTGATTTCCTTGTCATTCTCCACTTGACCTTGTTTGGTGGATATGCATTGGCCACATGATCAGTCTATCCAGAGTAGACCTCACCACAGCAATCACAGAGTCCAACAATTCTGCAAGCTTCAATTCTTGCAGCAAGTCCAGATGTTTTCTGTTGAGTAGCAAATATGCTGGTCTTTTCCACATCAAACTAAGGTCTCGACATCGTATGTTCCAGCTACCTTCAAGATTTGTCAACTAGAAATGGCTTACGGTGATACTGCAACTTCACGTTCCTTGCCTGAGACTTGTTTGACACAGGAAATGCCCTTTTCTAGTTCCTGGCTTATGAGTATGAAGATGAGAACAGTTTCCTACAGAGGCAGAAAGGGCTGAAAGGCCTGGCTCATCTTTCCATGCGAGCAATATGCAGAAATGTGGGGATAAATAGCAACGTCCGCGATTCAAGTATATTGATTCTAATCTGGGAATACCCACCCTTTACGAACAAAATGCCATTGCTTTCTCTCGGCGAAGCTATATTTTTAGCTTTGGAGGAAAAAGTCTGTAATGAACAGTGCGGATGAGTTTTTCGTTGACAAATGGTCATCTCGGTATAACACCATCCCAGCTGGATGATCATCGGTCATTAGAATATCATAATCTCGGCACCTAATAGTAAGGCCTCACCAACCTTGGCTATTGCAATGAGTCAAGACGCCATGGGTCTTGATCAATCTCGGCCTTCCACCTTGTCGGCACATCATCACGGCATCGAAAGCATCTCGGACCAGAGCATGCATGGTCATCTCAGCAGCACCTTCAGAAGTCGGGTTTGCATGCACTCCGGCAACTGTTATGGAATGAACTTCTTGAAATCCTAATGAATCTCAGCATTCCTCAACTTCTGCCGCCCGGCATGCACCTCGGCATACCCATCACCACATCATCATGAAGATTTTGGGCGATTTTCCTCTTGTCGGATTAAAATTCAGGGAGGTGTCAGAAGAGCCAAACTCGGCTACCACGATGAGTCAAAACACCATGGGTCTTGATCAACCTCAGCCTACTACCATCTCGGAAATCTACATCTCAGCGATGATGATACTGCTGTTGTTCATTGCAACTCGTCGACCATGATGCTTTGCAGTGAACCAGATGCCAATACACGCCAGGATCTCGGATCCGACTTCAATGATATCGTTCCTTTGCATGCCAGTTTTAACGATCTCGGCCTCGTTATCTCACCGGCTCATCATCTCGGCATTTCAGGATCTTAGTTCAGATGTTACGAGGATTGCAAATCGCAGCTTCCCACTTCGTCAAAATCGAAAACGCAGTAACACGCCACATCTGGTGAATCTCGTCCACATTCTTGGTGTGACGATGAAGGAGGAAACTGCTCAAGGGTTTTAACCATCTCGGCCTCCCCTCAGTGTCTCAGCATCTTAGACCTTAACTTCTCAGTGTTTAAACTCAGACATACACACATGCGGGTCGACTGGTCTCGGCTTCATTATACAGGTCTGACGAGATCGCCGTTACTGTGCCGACTTTGGTTATAACACGCCAAATTGAAAAGCTCCAAATCCTGCATAAAGACTGACTTGAGTTTGTGTTCGAGATGGCTTTGCACCAGTGCTCTTATTATCTCGGCTATGTCGCCGGCTTCAATTAAGTGATCCTTTCAAAGCCATAATCACGCGGATGCCACGCAAAGCAATTACAGGTGTAATTTCTATCCCAATGCCACTGGATTCTCTATCACCCTTGGTAGGGATCTCGGCCATCCAATTTGGTATTTGTATCTCGGCATCACCTTGAGGCATTCTAACTTTGGATCTCGAGGCATTTGCAAACCGGATGGAATTAAAAATTGCCACGGTCTATTGTTCTTCTCATAGCCGTTACCGTGATATTGAAAGAGCACTCAATGAAGACTTCATGTCTCCAAGTAGTTTCGATCAGTTGGTCTTTGATCCCTCATACCGTGCTCGCCTTTCAGTTCCATGGCATACACGCTTGAAGCTTTAAAACTTCGGTTGGGAGCAGCAGGGACTAGAGCGTCAATTTAGCAGGTGCTCCCTACTTGGACGATAGAGGGCAACAATTATTGTAGCTTCTTGGTTCAACCATCGTTGGTCACAGGAATCGAATTTTAACGTTCCCCACGGACGGCGCCAATGTTCATGTATAAGAACACGGATGTCAGCGCCAAGTGGAATTAAGTATGTTGATATTGGATCAAATAGCTTTCCTCTTAGGTATCCATGGATGGGATACCTTGAGAATAGAAGATCTTTGTACGCGCATAAGGGGTGGTGTGTGTGCGCGGTGTGGCCAAATAGTAAAGAGAGAGAGCTTAGAGTGCGTATGCTTTTAGGTTAACCATCTATTTATAGTGGATACCTTAGGGTTAGGGTTTGACCATTGGCTCTTGTGCCTCCAGTTTCAAACGTTCTACCATCACATCGCGATATTAGTTCTTCTTGTTGGGCCCACACTGCCGAAAGTGGACCTAATGTAATACCCTAAAATCGACTTATGATAAATATCATAAATTCAGTAAATAATACCTATTGGAAATATGTGAATATGTGGTTTCAAAACTAGTGTAATAATTACCTTATTTTCTAAGGTAATTTCAATTGAAATTAGGGTGAATAAAGAGCCAAAAGGTGAAAAATGCATTTATGAGGCATAAAATGGCGCGAAAATATTATGATAAATCTCATATGGCAACAAATATCGACGAAAACTTAGGAAGTATATTGTCTCTAATTTTAGGAATTTTGGGATTATTTCCTTGAAAAATAGAGAAGCATAAATATAATAATATTAAAAGCACTTTATGGCCCAAGGTATTTTTAATATTTTACATGGGATATAAAATACCAATGTAAGTCAAATAGTTGTGAGATAATAATTTATCCTAATTATGAAAATTATCAACAATTAGTAAATGGCTAATTAAGTAATTAGTGGCTAATTGTTTAGATTAAGATATAAGTAAATTAATTAGTAAATAATTAATTTAAGGGAGAAATTCGAAATTAATAATTAAATAAATAATAAATAAATAATAAAATATTTTATGCTTAGAAAAATAAATAAAAAATAAAAGAAAAATAAATAAATATCTAGATATTTTGAATAAAATAATAATATATATGGTAAAGAGCCAACATGACATATGAGAACAGAGATAGAAATGAAATTCTACCTCAAGATATAGAAATTTAGTCTTTTACCACTGGACCTTTTATGAACTAGTGAAATTCTATCTCGGATTGAGCGGTCTCAAAAGTCGTTTAAAACCAAAGCGTAATTAGAGTAGGATAATTAAGATAAGGCGAGATAGTGCTAAAAGTGACTTATAGAAAATGCACCATGTTTTTCAAACCAGGGATATGGTTACTTAGATCAGATCATATTACGAACCGGTGATTTTTACGCAAGAAGCGGTTCTATCGGAAGTTATTTCCAGAATCGAAGCGACGTTGTCCGAAAATCTTCGGCGAGATAACGGAATACCCTTAATGGGATAAAAAATATAGTGAAACCCAGTAGTTTTAAAGAGAAAGAATGGAACTACAAAACCTAGTTCCGGATTTTTGAGATTCGGCAAAATTACGCGATTCGGACCGATCGGGGAAACGCGTATCGTAAGTCGAACATGTGACGTCATGCATGACATCATCTTCTTCTAGAAGGATGATGTCAGCACAAGAGGTGTATGGACAAGATGAAGCCATGTGTAGAAGTGCGATCCCATTGTCGAAATCCGATCGAAGAACTTTTATGTAATTCCCACCTTGTCCTCCTTTCTTCTATAAATAGAAGCCTTCCTCTTCATTTCTTCATCCCAAAAAATGCAGCCTAGAGAGATGTTTTAGAGAGAGAAGCTGCGGAGAAAGTCGAGCAAAGTCGGGGTAAGTTCTTCGGTCTCCTCGGTCTTTAGCTTCGGTAGTTCTTTCGGTAGATATAGTAGGAATGCTAGATTTATCTTTAATTTTTCAAGATAGTCTAGATATCATATTTAGGGGTAAATATGATATATATTTCGAAGATATGATGAGGGAAAAGATCTATCAAAATTCTGGAGAGATAGAGCGAAAGTAGCGAAGCTCGCGAAATTCCGCCGATTAGGGGTTCGGGGGCAAAATGGTAATTTGTACCTAAAATGCTGTTATGCTGCTAGATATTGATAAATATTATCCTTATAGGATATACGAGATAAATGTACCGTCGTCGTACATTGTTTCACCCCTGTCAAAAATTATCATTTTCCGTAAAACGTCATCAGTGATCGACAACGAAGGTACATTCGCATCTTGTAACACTAACGCCGATGTTTATTGTATGCATATATGTGCTATGTGTATTGTATGTGGTAGCCGATAGCTCTTTGTATGTCATATCTTGTCTATGTTGTATGTATGTACGTTCGCGTCGTAACACTAACTCGATGGTTATTGTATGCATATATGTATTTTCCTCGTCATCTTGTATTTTTTCCGTTGTGCCTTAACCTTACATCTGATCAGTATTGTTATTGCCGTCCATATCCGATTATGTCCAATGTCCGTTGTGCCTTAACCTTACATCCGATCGTATCGTTATTGCCGTGCATATCGATCATGTACATTTCTCCTTGTGCCTTAACCTTACATCCGATTTGTATTGTTATTGCCATATATATCGATTATGTATACCCTACTTTGAACGTAGTAAGTGTCGTCAAAATTCCATGAATATCTCGTAGTACTTATATGATGTATGTAAACATGAGATTAATGTTACTGGGTTCGATGCACTGGACCTCGGCTCTTAACATAGCGTCGGGATCGGGAGGAACGAGGACCGAGGGAGAAAGGCAAGCATGCCGCATAGAGACCCTGAAGACATTCCTCCGTTGTTATGTACTTTTGATAACTCTCGGTCGTTGTACCGCTTTTGTAATCAGCCAGACTTACGGCATTTTAATATATGTATCAGTTACTCAATCGCTCCGATGCTCTACTCTGATGATATATGATGAAAAAAATATACTGCTTTTGAAAATGAGATGTTACACCTAATATTTTATTCCATAACATATATATATATATATATATATATATATATATATATATATATATATATAAAGCGTGTGTATTAGAGAGAGAAATAGGATAGAATAAATCTAATCAAATCATCTAAATCAGTAAATCTTTCCTGACTGAGATAATGATAACAAATACATTACAAATCAGATTGGAAATATATTCACAGGAATATATATATATATATATATATATATATATATATATTATAATTTAAAATTAATTCTTTACGCATAATGTATACCACAACTTGTGAATTTTATTAAATCTATTTCTTTTATTGATATTACTATCATTGTTGTCAAACTCATCCGAGTTGACTATCTAAGTTAACCTTGTGAGTTCACATATCGAGTTTATTGTTTTTACATTTCTATCTTATAATTTGTGTGTCAATGCTCTTAAAATCAGGCTTTTTATCCTTTTTCCATTAATTAATTAATTAATAACCAAAATGCCCTTGTGTGAAACTATATCACCTTTACCTTTGTTTAGTCGATTACAATCCGATATGTAGTCGACTAAAAAAGTGATAATTTTTTTAAATGGTTTCCCTTGATGTAATCGACTAAGTTACCACGCCAGATTTTTTTAAAAAAAAAACCCATTTGAGGTAAATCATTTGAATTAACTGTTTTTTTGATGTTTTTATCTTCAAAACGCATTTGAATTTCTTGTTTTTCACTTTAATATTTTAAAATATTTTATAACAACTTTCCTTTTATCTCTCCTTATATCTAGTATCTTTTTTCTTTGTCAATATTTTCATTTTGTCTTTGTTTTATCCCCTACCTTTTAATTACAATTTTTTTTGAAACTAACCATCATTCTCCTCTTTATATATGAACTATTTTTTGAATAAATAAATTTTGATGTCTCTCCTAATTGATTTCAAATATTAAACACATCCTCTTAATATTTAATAAATATTTAATTTAATGTTTTAATATCTTGTAAATCACTTAGATCTTTAAGGGAATAATCGAAATATTCAATTAAATATTTATTAAATATTTTGCGAGATGCCTCTTCCATTATTAATTTACAAAATATTGTGTAACTACCTTCCCTATTATTCATCTTTCAAAACCGTCTTGCTTTTTATTTTTTACTTTAATAAATATTTAAACATTAAATTAAAACCGTCTTACTTTAATATATAATAAATATTTAATTTAATATTTCGATTATTACCTTAAAGATCTAAGTGATTTACAAAATATTAAAACATTAAATTAAATATTTCTTAAATATTAAGAGGATGCTTTAATATTTGAAATCAATTAGGGGAGACCTCAAAATTTATTTATTCAAAAAGTAGTTCATATATAAAGAGGGAGAATGATGGCTAGTTTCAAAAAAATGTAATTCAAAAGGTAGAGGATAAAACAAAGACATTATTAAAAGATTGACAAAAAAAAAGATACCAGATATAGGGAGAGATAAAAGGAAAGTTGTTACAAAATATTTTAAAATATTAAAGTGAAAAACAGTAAATTCAAATGATTTGCCCCAAATGGGGTTTTAAAAAAACAAATCTGGCGTGGTGTTATCGACTAAGTACTTAGTCGATTACATCATGGGAAAACATTAAAAAAATTTGGCATTGTTTAGTCGACTACCTATTGGGTTGAAATCGACTAAACAGTGGTAAAAGGGCAATATAGTTTCACACGAGGCGGAAAGAGTGATATAGTTTCACAGAGGCATTTTAGTTATTAATTAATTAAGGACGAAGGGTCAAAAAGCCCTTAAACTCATGCTAACTGCTTTGTTTTGATGATGCTTAGTAGTTTTATATATATATTTTTTTTAAAAAAAATAATCTTGGTTGATTATGATAAATCATGAATGTTGATAGATTTGATTTCAATTATTTGAATTTAAAATATATTTCAATTAAAGTGTTGTCTTTTTTATATTTTATTATTATATTATACACTATTAATACGTATTTATTGATAAAAGTAAACTCTTTTGAGTGGCTACAATTTGATTTTACATCGCTATTATGAGTGTATAGGAATATCAACAAAACTTGTGAAGTGTATTGTTATAATTGGATATTTCTCAACATAAACAATTGACTAATGAATAAATGCTTTTTTCAGTAAATTAACCTTTCCTTTCTGTAACATCCCATTTTCAAAAGCAGTATATATTTTTTTCATCAGAGTAGAGCATCGGAGCGATTGAGTAACTGATACATATATTTCAAATGCCGTAAGTGCGGCATTTACGGTAACGGTACTGCACCATGCGGGTGTTTACAAAAGAAGATAACAACGGAGGAACATAACAACGGATGTGTCTCCGACTGCAATTGTCTCGTGGCGTCCACGTGACCCTATGCCCGCCGCTTCCCTCTCTCCTCGGTTCTCGGTCCTCCGGACCCGAGGCTATATCAAGAGGCGAGGTCCCATGCATACGGACCCCAGGTAATGGTTAACCTCATGTTTACATACACAACATATGGACTACGGACGTTCACAACATTAACAGCACATATACACAACTAATGTAGATACATTGCACCCAGCATAATCACACATATCGCCCCCAGCAGTGTGGACACAATGCGAGACACACATCACACATATCGCCCCCAAGCGGTGTGGACACATCGCACCCAGTACGAGATATACTCTAACATCTAATATGCACTCAAGCAACATAACAACTAAACACACACAAGACACCTAGCACATATATGCATAACATAAACATCAGCGTTAGTGTTACAGTACGCGAACGTACATACAAACAGCAGAACTATCAGCTACCACATACAATACTCGTAGCACATATATGCATACTATAAACATCAGAGTTAGTGTTACACTACGCGAACGTACATACATACAACATAGACAGTATATGACATACAGCAGAGCTATCAGCTACCACATACAATACACATAGCACATATATGCATACAATAAACATCAGCGTTAGTGTTACAGTACGCGAACGTACCTTCGTCGGTGGTATAACGGTACTTTTCGGAAAACTGTACCTTTTGACAGCGGGTGAAATAACGGTATGACAGCGGTACGACATCGGTACGTTTATCTCAGATATCCTATAAGGATAATATTTATCAATATCTAGCAAAGATAACGGGCATTTTAGGTACAAATTACCATTTTGCCCATGAACCCCTAATCGGCGGAATTTCGCGAGCTTCGCTACTTTCGCTCTATCTCTCCGAATTTTGACAGATCTTTTCCTCATCATATCTTGAAATATATATCATATTTACCCCTAAATATGATATCTAGACTATCTTGAAAAATTAAAGATAAATCTAGCATTCCTACTATATCTAGAAGCTAAAGACCGAGACCGAAGAACTTACCCCGACTTTGCTCGGACTTTCTCCAGCTTCTCTCTCTAAAACCTCTCTAGGCTGCATTTTTTGGGATGAAGAAATGAAGAGGAGAAGGCTTCTATTTATAGAAGAAAGGAGGGACAAGGTGGGAATTACATAAAAGTTCTTCAGATCGGATTTCGACCGTCGGATCGCACTTCTACACATGGCTTCATCTTGTCCATACACCTCTTGTGCTGACATCATCCTTCTAGAAGAAGATGATGTCATGCATGACGTCACATGTGCGACTTACCGATAAAGTTCCACGATCGGTGTCCGAATCGCGTAATCTTGCTGAAACTCAAAAATCCGGGAACTAGGTTTTGTAGTTCCATTCTTTCTCTCTTAAACCATTGGGTTTTGCTAAATTTTCGATCTCATTAAGGGTATCCCGTTGTCGCCGAAGATTTTCAGCCACGCCATCCATTCTTCAAATCACTTAGGAAGTGTCGCTTACGGACGTAAATCCGGTTCGTAATATGTTCTGACCTAAGAAACCTTATCCCTGGTTTGAAAAACACGATGCGTTTTCTATAAGTCACTTTTAGCACTATCTGCCTTATCTTAATTATCCGGTACTCCTAATTACGCCTGTTGGTTTTAAACGACTTCCGAGACCGCTCAATCCGAGATAGAATTTCATTTGGTTCATAAAAGGTCCAAAGTGGTAAAAGACTAAATTTCTATATCTTGAGGTAGAATTTCATTTCTATCTGTTCTCATATGTCTGTTGGCTTTTTACCATATATATTATTATTTTATTCAAAATATCTAGATATTTATTATTATTATTTTGTTTATTTTTTATTTATTTTTCTAAGCATAAAATATTTTATTAATATTTTATTATTTATTTAATTATTAATTTGAATTTCTCCCTTACTAATTAATTTACTTATGTCTTAATCTAAACAATTAGCCACTAATTACTTAATTAGCCACTTACTAATTGTTGATAATTTTCATAATTAGGATTAATTATTATCTCACAAATTTTGTCGACATTGGTATTTTATGTCCCATGTAAAATATTAAAAATCATGGGGCCAAAAAGTGCTTTTAATAATATTATATTTATGTTTTTCAATTTTTCAAGGAAATAATCTCAAAAATTCCTAAAATTAGAGACAACATACTTCCTAAGTTTTTGTCAATATTTGTTGCCATATGAGATTTATCATAATATTTTTAGGCCATTTAATGCCCTAAGAATACATTTTAGCTCTTTATCTCTCCTAATTTCCATAGTAATTACCTTAGAAAATAAGATAATTATTACTTATTATTTGAAACCACATGTTCACCTATTTTCAATAGGTATTATTTATCGAAATATAATATTAGGATAAATAGTTATCCAGGGTATTACACTTTCCTCACAAATAGAACCTTCGGTATGTCAAGTGGGGAACAAAATACCAAATAAATTATATAGCAGCAATTCAATATAACTACGAGAACTAAACACTGATAATATATACAACAAACCTTATCCCACAGTAGGGTAATTCATATGATTTTGTGTGTGTAAGAGTATTTTTCCTACTTTAGCACACTTAAAGCGTCATCGTGTCAATATGGTGAGGTATGCAGTTTTTGTAAATATAATATTAGCATTATATAATTGATGTTGATGACATTATTTTTTATAATCAATAATCCTACTTAGTGAGATCGACTATATAGGTAAGGTTGTAAATTCACCAATTTAAGCAAACTGGTAACAATAATATAAAATCATATTGTGGACACAAATAAAAAACTCATAAGAGTTTACTTTTATTAATATTCATAATCTATCATACTCGACAAAGAAGTTTCTATAATATTCATATATAAAACGACTAAGAATGATTAAATCAACACAAGGTAGCACAAGTTTAGGAGTGAGAAAATATGATTTTGTAAACCTGGAAACCTAAAAATGGTAAACACGATATGTTTGCTAGCAAGTTTAACCGAATTTACAACTAACATGAGTTTAATAATGACTTACACAATTTTGTACACTAAAAACGTAAAAACTGTAAACTCGGAGAGGTGATTCGCGAGTTTAACAACAATGTATATAAGACACGATTGACCTCTAATAACTACCAAAAAAGGAAACCATCGACAAAATTATGTGGTGGCAGCCGTCACCCATCGGCTATCTGTGAAAGTGATGTTATGGTGGTCATTGGTCGTCGGCAGGATTGACGTGAAGTCGGTCGACGACCATATTAAAAATGATAAAAAATAATTAATAAAAATTGTTTACAATTGTTTTAATCTGTAAGCAAGCTCCTGCTTTTTTCATTATCAACCAATTGTATCAAGCGCAGAAGAATAAGTTCCATTTCATAAGAAAACACGCAATAAAGCAACGTGCATTATGATGCCGAAGGTGGAGTAATAAATTAAGAAAAGGAGAGAATCGTCATTTGAAGGTAGTTAAAAAGTAGCAAAGAGTTTTCAATATTGAAGAATTGACTTGCAAAAATTTCCTCAATAAAACCCTGATATTATAAATTAAAGAAATGTTGAATCAAGATTGTGTGTGGTGACTATGCTGGTGGGCAGAGATTTTAATAGTGTAGAATATGCTCTTGCCAAGAAGGCATTGAATGGTCCTCGTGGTGTCCAAATCTTGGGACTTGATGCTATTCATAGCATTATGAACTCGGTGTTGGCCTCTTGAGCTGCTTCCTTCTATTTTTCTTTCCAGTGTACTAAAAAATGAGAAAAACAAATGACTTAGATCAGTCTTGTTAACCTTTCCTTTGGATGTTTGGATGGATTAAGAAAATTAGTTATGTTAATTAATTAGTTGTAGCAAATATGGAAGCTTTCGTGCTACATTCACTGTTGCAAGTCGCGACAAATGTTAATATATTATAGTACCATCGTTATTATCCGAATTAGAGAATAAATAGATGAAGGCATGATGCACAAGCAAGTTTCCAAACAAGTAGCATATTGATTTTGCAATGTGCTCTACACAAGTGTGATGATAAGAAAAATAAAATAAAAACAGGTAAAGGACAACTCAACATTTAATGATAGAGAAAGGAAAAAAGTTAGAAGCAGATAGAATTGAATTTATATACAACAAAAAATGTTCAAAGATTTTGCACTAAATTACAGAGACTAATGTAAAAGTGGGAACTTGATGATAATAAGGCTATTCAACATGCATGTCACGCATAGACACAAGGCTTTCTGCATGATTGATAATTTCCTTGATTTCCTTCAAAGATGAAATCAAGCAGAACTTCTTCAATTCATTACTAGTAGTGAGATTGACAAAATGAAAAGCGTTCGCTAGCCGTCCAAATTTTTGGCAGACTATTTCATTCCTCCAAAAGCATTTTGGTTCTAAACAACATGACATGGGTCCAATACCATATTTTTTAGTCCAACCCCAACTCTTTCCATGTGTACCACTACCCTCTTCCAACACCCATAAATCAATAAAAGCACCCTCATGGGCATAGAAATGATCAAGAATAGCAACTTTGTTCTCGTACACATTATGTACAATTGGATAAGTAGGGCCATAAGAGGTCGAAGGTAATGGTATCAATGTAGACGCTTCCATTGATACCATTAAACCCCATCCAAAAATGCTATAGGTACCATCATTAATCGTTGTTGTGGCTACTTGCCTTACCTCTCTAGTTGCTAGGTTCAACAACAAAAGCTCATCACAATCACAACCGTGCATCACACTGTTAGGAAATATATTAGGGATTATGGTTAGTTTATTAGTTTGCCTATATAAAGGCCCTTTGTACTCTCTTTTATTCTGAAGGATTAATAATATTTAGAGTATTTCTCTTGTGCTTCAATGTAATCCTTCAATCTTAACACAAAGCAAGCCGTTGTATGAACCAATGATATTACTACAACCACGCCCTAAAAAATACATGGCTGGTATTCTCTCAATTACCAAAGATTTCATCTTCTAACGAAGCAAAAATGAGAACGAGTATCCAAAGTTGAAAACGGATGCAGAAGAGATAAGAAGAGGGTTGTTGAGAGCAGAGTGGTGGTGGTGCTCCTCGATGAAATATGGGGATTTCATGAGATTTCTCCAATCTTTAACTATACAGCGAAATCGAATGAGGGGCTTAACGGGAAGCCTCTTGAGAATGTTGATGATGATCTCCAGTGGCAGAAAGGACTTGTCTTCTCCCATGGCCATCAGCTTGGGGGAAGGGGTCAGTGAATAAATTTGTTAAGTCGGTAAACTCGGATACTAACGGAACTTAGTGTTAGCTAGTATGATTAGAGAAGATAATTAGCAGAAAAAAGATGAAGAATGATGTATATTGACAATGGAGAGCATAATGCTCTTACAAAGAGTAATTGTAATACTCTTATATCAATTCTATTAGCTAAGCCTAGGACCCTCTTTATATAGACTAGGGCTACAGACTAACTCTCTAACTAATCATTTAATTCCACCTTATATTTCTAACACGCCCTCAAGTTGAACACTATTTATCTTAAATGTCTTTCAACTTGAACAAAAAAAAATAAGGGGTAAGGTGAATCAAATTGAATAGTTTACAACCAACAAAAGTAATACAAAGACTTCTTTGATTTTCAAGACGGGGCGAGGAGGCGATTCTTCTCCGCTCTCTACTCTACTTTCCTTAATTCGATAGGAGTGAGGAAGCGATTCTTTTCTCGCTCTCTACTCTACTTTCCTTAAATCGATAGGAGTGAGGAGGTGATTCTTCACTGCTCTCTATTCTCGCTTTCCCTTCTTCTTGGGTCGAATTCTTGAGGATTCGCGCTTTTGGGCTTCAGATCTTGGAAGACTCCATTTTTCTTGGATCGTCTTCTTTACTTTGTGCCTCTAAAGTCAATACTTGAGGCCTGGTTTACTAGTTCCTTCAGGTGTAATCTCTGCATCCTTCATTTCATTATCTTTCTCAGGTGACTCTGTATCCTTCTCACTGCTAGCTTTTCCAGATAGTTCTGCAACTTTATTGCTGTTAGCTTTTTCTGGCGACCCCGCATCTTTCTTGCTTTGATCCTTTTCTGGTGACTCCGCATCCTTCTTACTTCCTTGTGAACCCACAAAATGTTCTCTGACTCCAGCCTCAATCACTTCTGTAAAAAACTTGTTGGACCAACCTTACTGTCTACTTTAATCCATGAATCCAATCCATTTTCTTCACAGACTCTTCTCAAATTCTCCCTTACCTTAATAAAAAAGTCAAAACATGTCTGTGATCAGGTTCTATAATCTTCAAGCATAAACCAAATTCCATGTTTGACCAACACCCATATCCAAGAAATGTGTAGACTAGTACTACAAACATTTCAAAAGAAGCAGCATCTGCAGTGCTTAGTCGCAAGTTTGCTGGTTGTATCTTTAACATCTCGTAATAAGTGTCCAACTCCTATTTCCTCAGCCTCATCAACAGCATGTGCAAGGGACATGAACAAAACCTTCTGACTTGTTTTTGTAGTAGCATTCTCCTTCAAGGTAGCAATAGCATTCTCCTTCAAGGTAGCAATAGCTCCCTCTAGAGTTCCTATAAGAACACATCCATTTATTGCAAACTTCCTGTTGCTTGTTCCACTGGCCTCCATCCCAGCCGTGCTGATATGCAGGGATAACTCACTGCCTGGAATTAGTACTTCAGCTACACTGACATTGTAATCAGGAACAAATACAACCTTTCAAAAGATCCCCAATATCTGGATCATGATTTATCATGGCTCCTAAGTCTGTGATGAATTTCACAATCCTCTTGGCTCAATATTAACTGCAAGCTGCTTAATTACTCCTTTTGAAGCCCTTTTGTCAAAATCTCATATTTCCAACAATTCAAATGCAATCCTCATTACGAACAGACTCGGGAAAGCACTGAACTTTCTATGTTTTCTTGAAATAACAGTTCCCTCTCCACAAATTTTCGCTCACTCTCTTGAAAGAATTCTTTGACGCAGTTAAGACAAATTCATACTCGGCAATATACCAAGAATGGAGGGTTGTCATAGTCACCACCGATCAAGTGTTTCTGGTTTTGTCCCTCTCCGATCATTCATTCGAGAAATAAGATGGGGCGAGGAGGCAACGAATCTGCTCTCAACTCTGCTCGCCGGAATCGCAAGACGGGGGAGGAGGCGACAATTCTGCTCTCAACTCTGCTCTCGGATGCTCCACTTCGTTGTGGGCTTCTTGCGTTTCCAGGATCACGAAGTCTTCTGGGTTCTCGGATCTCTTGCCATTGGATCTTGGAGTCTCGGTGTGTCTTGAACCTCCGATCAGATTTGCGATGACGGAACAGATCTTGAATCATCGATCAGAGAAACAAAGACAGAAGCAAATCTTTGATGGTGACCGTCAGTCGCAATGTTCTGGTAACGGGTTCTCAAATCTTGGTCTCGGGTGGGATGAAAAACATCTGTGACTTGGAATCTTGGTTGACAGGATCTTGTATTTCCAGCGGGTTTTGGGCCTTGTCTTGATTAAGGGAACGATGGGTCAGTCGGATCTTGAAGATTAAACTGGAATAGATGGTGGTGGGTTTTGGCTGTATGTGTAATTCCAAGCTCAATCTTGCTTATTGGGTCAGGAATACATTGGCGGGTGGATCTTGGATTTTGCTCAGAACTTGGCAGTGACTCTTTGATACCATGTTAACTAGTATGATTAGAGAAGATAATTAGGAGAAATAAGATGAAGAATGATGTATATTGACAATGGAGAGCATAATGCTCTTACAAAGAGTAATTGTAATACTCTTATATTAATTCTATTAGCTAAGCTTAGGACCCCCTTTATATAGACTAGGACTAGAACTAACTCTCTAACTAATCATTTAATTCTACCTTATATTTCTAACACTTAGCTTCTCAATTTCTTTTCCTGTGAGCTCCCATCCTCTTCCCTTCATGGACATTGGAATATGAGGTTAATGAGAGATTATTGGAATGTATCATAGATCGTAAGATCAATGAGCATTATTATTCTTGAGATATTATATTTACATTAATATTTGATTTGATATAGTCTTGTGATAAGATATAATATCTTATATTGATATTTGATATAATAACTTAACAAATATCTCAATATCATTAATTTTAGAATTACCTTTATTAAGATTTTAATTAGAATTTATATATCGTTAAGATAAATTATTTTGGTTAGGTTCACATTTATGACATTATTTTTTATTAAATAAAGTTCCGTATTTCTATAATTTCTTCTGCTTAAGATTAGGTTTAAATTACTGTTTGGGTCACGTTTGGCTATTCCAAACGTGCGATCAAAGGGGGAAAGTAGGTTGGTTCATTGGTAGTGTTTGTGACCGTCACATCGATTTAGGCGATCCAGATATAAGTTTCTAAAAGTGTGTTTGTGTCTATATATATATATATAGGCAAAGTATTTCTCCGGTCGTTGGAGATAAGTTTATCTCAGTGTGCAGCCCCCAAAACTCGTTTTGAATTAATGAAGGGTGTGTTTGTAATTTTAGGTGAATTAATGAAGGGTGTTTCGATAAAATTTATATGATAAAAAAGTAAACAAAATTACGGAAACAACCTTCATTAATCCAAAACGACGTAGTTGTCACTTTGGAGATAACTTATCTACGTGTGGGGAGAAATCCTTTACCCTATATATATATCTTAATTGGTATAGAATATAATATAAAGATAATTTCCTAAGTCCTAACTACTATTCTTTTTTTTAAAAAATGATTTTTCTTAGTTAAGAAATAATCACTTAAAAAAAAAAAAAAACCCTCATACTAGATCATATATGAATGGCCTAGATCTGATGAGCTCTCCTTACTAAGTTGTTTGCTTAGTAGGGAAACCGTTCCGTAATGTAATGAGACAATTAGACTTTTAAAGAAAAAGTTTATTTAAGCCATAAATCAAAATTTCTTATTTTTGGATTTTACACCATGGAGAGAAAAGAAACTAACTACACAAAATATATTGGGTCCCACCTTCTTTTATCAAATTAACATCCTGATCCTTATTATAGACAAGTCCACTTGTTGATGAAAATTTTAGGCCTAAACATAAGTCTTAATGTTTTATTAAATATGTTATTCCTTATGCCATATACTCTTCCATTTTATTGTTTTTCACATACTCTCCCGTTCCTCCAAATACTCTCTCGATAAAACATCATCAGCCACAACTCTTCTCAAATTCACCAGTACTTTTCTCCATCACCCATAAAATGCTTTCTTTTTTCTTTTCTTTTTGTTTTATCCCACGTGTGTGTTTTTGTGTACGAGAAGAGTGTAATAAGGGAAAATTAGTTATAATTGTTGAATGGTACTTTGCAAATTCAATTCATCATTTCATTTTTAATTTAATATAATTTATAATTTTGTGTCTTATCATTACGTTTATGTTTTTTATTTCATCTTTAATTTATATAAAAATTAGCTCAATATATTGAGTTTTAATTTGAAGAGATCGTTAAATCGAGGGCACATCACTTCGATTTTTATTTTAAATATTTTTGGCACCAAGATGCGTGCCTACCTATTCTACGCAACAAAATACTATGAATATGCTTTACCAATGAACTTGTGGCCTGCATATAAGCTTATATGTAAATGGGAAGTAATGTGTTCAATTCTGTTTGTAGCCTCATGCGTCAGTGCTTATGAGCCTCCGTTACGTTGTTGTTGTTTTGTGCTTTACACTTTTTCAATATAATTATAGCTCTCCCATGGACTGATGACGTCTGTTTTTCACACCGTTATCTTTTAATTCTCCAAGAAGCAATGACTTTAACGGAAAAAACTGCATGGAGTTGGAATTAGTTAATACAACCAGAACGACCTAATTAAGGGCATTGGTTTCCCCAGTAGTTCATAATTTTTGAGATGGAATCATCCCCTTATAATTTGCAGATCATGCCGTTCGAATCAAAATTACTTTTTTTCAAATGATGTTTCTTAAAAAAAATTATTGGTTGGAGATAAAAATGACGATCAGTAAGTGGGAAAGGGTAAAAGATAAGTTTTAAAAAAAAATTAAGATAATTTAGAAGAAAAAAAATACTCATCCAACCTTTCACTCCATTTGATTTACATTCAAAAAATTACAAAGCAAGAAAAAACTGGCAAATGAAATGCCCAATAAAACCCACAGGAATATTATATAGCAGCAACTAAACTAGTATTTATCCGTGAAAATTGAACAGATGATGATATAGAAAACTAAAATAAAGTTTGGAACAACTAGCTAGCACTGAATTTCTTCATTCGATATCACAAATCAAAGGGGCTTCGAGGATTATAAGTACATCCAAAATGTTGAAAGGTTTTGGGATTAGAGACAAAAGAAATTTTGAATGCAGAAACAAGTATCATGTTTCAGAGCAACGCTAAAAAAAATGCCTTAAGGGACATCAAATCTTATAGATAGATATCTACAACCAAAATATTCAAAGGTTTTGTGGAAAAATTTCCACCAAAATTGATAAACACAAAGTAAATCTAGAATGTAATTCCGAGAATTCCATAGCAATGCTACTCAAAATACGTGTCACACATAGTCACGAGGCTCTCTGCATAAAAGAAAATTCCATATATATACATATCACCTTTGGATAAAGAAGTGTGAAACTCCTTCAATTCATTATTAGCAGCGAGATGGAACAAAAAAGTTGGGTCACTACCGTTGGTGCATACTATTTCATTCTGCCACAGCCTTAGTGGATGTAAGGAAGGTCGATTTGGTGTAATGCTATATTTCTTAATCCAACCCCAGCTCTGCCCATATGCACGGCCACTTCCCTCTTCCAACACCCATAAATCAATAAAAGGATATTGAGGCTCCTCCAATACATGAAGGTATTCATGAATCAAAACAAGTTTGTCCTCGTATGCATCAAGCACATATCGACTATAAGGAAGATCAGCAGAGTTTGAAGAAGGCATTGGTATCAATTTAAAAAAATCCATTTCTAGATCAAAAGAAATTATCACATACCGTTGATATTTAACCTCCCTTGCTATCCAAAATATATCCCCATTAACAGCGACAGGGCTATATAGACCCGATGTACCAAGTATATCTCCAAAGTATACTTCTTTCCAGGACCCGGTTCTTAATGAATACACCTCCGCTCCTTCAATTCTCCATATATTGTGTGAATTCATTATTCGAATGTTAGACCTAGCACCAGCACTATGAATTCTCACTATCTTGTAATCCCTAACTACAGGACTATACCCAAATCCATAATAGCCATAGTTGCAATCTTCATCTTCATCTGTTGATCTGGGTACTTGCCTGATCTCTCTGGTGGCTGGATTCAACAACAAAAACGGATGAGAAGTATCATATTTTTCGAAATCGAGTCCCACACAAAGTAAGCCGTTGCTGGAACCAATGAGGCAACAAACACGCCTTAAGGAATCCATCTCGAGTATTCTCTCAGCTTTCACGGTTTCCTCCTCATAATGAAGAGAACATAGGGGCGAATATATTGAGTTGCGATTGTGTATATGACAGACCAGAAGAGGGTTTTTGTGAGCAGAGTGATGGTAGTGCTCCTCGATGAAAGATGGGGATTTCAAGAGATTTCTCCAATCTTTACACACAGCACGAAATCGAACGAGCGATTTAACACGAAGCCTTTTGAGAATTTCGATGATTATCTCCGAAGGCAGATAGGAATTGTTACCGCCAGTGTCCATCTTCTTGCCGGATGGAATAAAGGTCAATGGAGAGAATAGATACTTGTTATGTGTGTCTATATAAATACGCGCACGCGAAGAATTCAGAAACAGAAACAAAGATTGCCAATTCGATGTCCATCTTCTTGCCGGATGGAATAAAGGTCAATGGAGAGAATAGATACTTGTTATGTGTGTCTATATAAATACGCGCACGCGAAGAATTCAGAAACAGAAACAAAGATTGCCAATTCGATATAACCTAGTTTTCGAGATCAAAAAATATAACCTAGTTTTCTTTTTCATTACTTATATAAATATATATTCCTGTTATTATCTTGTAAATCAGATTTGTAATGTAATTGTTATCATTATCTAAGTCTAGAGAGATTTAGATTATTTGATTAGATTTTTTCTATCCTATTTCTCTCTCACACATTTGTGAAATTATATAATTTGAAATTAATTCTTTACATCATAATGGATAAAGCAACTCATAAATTTTAACCAAATTTATTTCTTTTATTTGATATGACTATCTATCCGAGTCAGATTCCAGTAATCGAATGGAGATTATCGCTCTCAATTTTAATCAATCTATATGCAGTGATTAAGTACCATGCACTTCAAATATTTGTTGAAAACTGAAACTAAAACATTTATAACACATGGTACAAACGAGGAATTATAAATATATTTCCCTAGAAATTCTCTCTCAATTATTTTTTGCATTTATTTATTTTTGGGAAAATTCACATCAGTGCCCTTTTCATAGAAAAAACCCCAAAAAAGGCCCCGCCTTTTTCCGGGATTGTCGAACGTACGTGAGTTGTTAACTTGGGGTGATATAGTTGTTAGCGAGTCGATATAGTTGTTAACGAGTCTTGATATAGTTGTTAGCAAATTGTTATTAATGGATGCGATTTAGTTGTTAATGACCTACCATTAACAACTATATCGATGTCTATTTCACGTAAGATTCTGAAAATCCCAATAAAAGGCTCTAGGGTCTTTTCTGAGATTTTCAGAATCTTGGGGCCTTTTTTTTTTGTTTTTATGTTAAAAGGGGCCCTAAAGTGATTTTTCCTTTATTTTTCTTCAATCTAATTACGTCTTTAACGCGCACTAATATTTATGTGTGTATGTGTCTATTTGTGTGTATATATATATTAAAAAGGTGAAATGCAAAATAAATATGATTCGCCAAATAACATTTCTGAAAAATACTGATAATCAAATTTAAATAATACAGTAAAAACCAGAATTTAAATAATATTTTGGAATCTTCTTTCTTTTTCTCTCTTCTTCTTTGCGACCCAAAAGCTTAGACAACGGAATTGGCTTAAAATATAGAGTAAAATACTCAGTCGCTTTTCCTGTTTTTGCTTTAATTATCTTGACCTCTCCTCTATTTTGGATGCAATCTTCTTATACTAGTCCTTACTTAGCCTCGCATTCAACTTTGATAGAAAATTACTATTAAACTCAAAAAAAGAAAAGCATTGAAAGATATAAAATATTTTTCCAATAAAAAGGCAAATGATTTGTCAAACTGATTAGTTTAAATAAATTTTTAATGTGGGTAAAATAGTAAATTCAGAATTTTTTTATATCAAGAAAATTTATTAAAAATATAATTTGTCTGGATTTATAAATAATTAATAGAATATATATCACTAAAATTAAATACAGTGAATAATAATAATATTTTGAAAAAAAAAAATTAAAGCATCTAGTTTAAAATTAATTTTGTACCTCATAATAACATATGTTCCCTAATTGCTCTCCTCTTTATAAATATGGTTGTTTGGTACGAGGGATTTGGGAGGGAGAGAAATTTTTTTGAACTGGTTTAAAAAAAAAATTAAAATTGGGGTTAAAATTTTTTAATTAATTTTTCTTATTTATTTATCTCACATATTCTTTTTTATTAAATTTTTATAACCACCTTTTTCCAATTTTTTAAAATTGTCAAGCAAGGAATCATTGACTTTTAATTTGCAGGATTATGCCTTTTGATTACTTTCAATCAAAATTACTGTTTTAAACAGATTTTGCTTAAAAAAAATTATACGTTAGAGATAAAAATGACGTTCAGTGGGAAGGGATAATATATATTTTATCAAAAAATAAATCATATTTAAAATATTTAGGCGAAAATACACAAATGATCAAGGTTATCTTGTCCCTTTGAAAATTGACCCTAAAAGAAAATTCCCGAATCATAAATTTATTGGGTAAAAGATTTCTCCGATAACTGGAGATAAGTTATCTCCATTATTTTTGACCCCTAAACTACGTCGTTTTGGATTAATGATGTAATCCCTAAAACACTATATTAGCAATATTAACCAAGATTAATTCTCTCTTTAATTATTTAAGGTGGCGAAAATTACTTATCAAAGAGGCTAAGTAATTGCATTAATTCTTAATCCTAAATCATTAACAAATATCATCAATAGTGTTTAGATTTTTCCAACCCAAAATCAAAGGTTTGGATTAAATTTAATAAAGCTAAATCCTAATGCTTTAAATAAACTTCATAAAGCTTAATCCTTGTGAAATTAAAATCAACCAATAAGAGGATTATCTTCTTGATTTTGTGAGATAGTAAAACACGGTTCTTGGGGGGAAAATCTGAATTAAAATTGTTTATTAATTGCCCAAAATCACATGCAAAACAAATCATAATCAAAGCATTAAAAGTGGAAGGCTTTAAAGGCTTTAGGATAGGGAATCTTTGAGACTTTTGGGGCATATTAATAATGTGAATTTGGAAGAAGATGAAGGAGGAGGGGTCGGTTTCTTGAAGGAAAGAAGAAGCAAGAAATGAAAATCTAGATATTTAACATAAGTGTCTTGCTTTAAATAAAGAAGACTTTCAAGGTAAATGGAAGAGGATGGAAGATTAGAAAAAAAGAAGGGGCGGCACACACAAGTGTGTGTGTGAAGGAAGGATTTATTAATTTAATTCAATAATTGTAAAATTAACCAATGGGAAAATTGACACAAGTAAATGAGAATCTATACAAAATAAATTGTATCTTGAGAATCTTTGATCATAGATCAAATATAAGAATTTATTATGAATAAACATATTTTAAGCTTGGAATAAAAAATCTTCACAATATTTACCCAACTTTTGCAATTGATCTTAAAATGATTAAAGGGCAATTAGAAATTTCTAATTAAACCAATAAGGGTAAAATAATATTTGCCTAAATTAAACACTAACTTTCATGATTTGTTAATTAACTAATATCAAAGGCAATCAAGGAGAAGATGTAATACCGGATAATTATTTATTTTTAAATATTATATTTAAATAAATAATATACCTTAAATATTATATTTGAATGAATATTACCTATTTAAAATAGGTGAATATGTGGTCTCAATTTTTCTTATTTTATTTCTAAGTTATTTCTTCTTAGAATTAAGATAGTTGAAGATTTAATTTTCTAAATCTTATTAGGAATCATAAAATATCCTAAGATTATTATAATTAAGTATAATCTTAATTATATCATTTTAGCAATCAAAATCATCAAAGGAGGCCTAAATCAATTAAAGAAAATTAGCAACAATTATTGGGCAATTAAATTTGCAATAATTGAGATATTTTTCTAATTTTCGAAATTAATTAATAATTAATTTTAAAAGGTTATAATTAAGAATATATCAACTTAATTAATATCCAAAGGATATTTAAAAGCCAAGATTAATATACAAGGAGTTTTTAATCATCAAGATTAGTTTAGAAACCTATCAAATTTTGGCAATTAAGCCTAATAACCCCTAAAACACTATATTAGCAATATTAACCAAAGATTAATTAATTCTCCCTTAATTATTTAAAGTGGCGAAAATTTCTAATTAAAAGGGTTAAGAAATTGTATTAATCCTTAATCCTAAGTCATTAACAAATATCACTAATAGTGTTTAGATTTTTCCAACCCAATATCAAAGGCTTGGATTAAATTTAATAAAGCTAATCTAAAGGTTTTAGAATTAATTTCATAAAGCCTAATCCTTGTGAAATTAAAACCAACCAATAGGAGAATTCTACCATGGCTTTTGTGAGACAAATGAAACACAAATCCAAGAGTAAAAAGGGGAGTGTGATTTCAGTTGGAGCAAGAAGAATAAAGAGGTAAATTGTTAAATTATAATTAGCCAACTAAGCATCACAATCAAACATTAATGAAGAAGACTTTCAAGTCTTGTAAGATTAAGACATATAAGAGATGCAATGCAAATTAAAGTGAAATTAAGGGGGGAGGGGTCGGTTTTAGCAAGATGAAAAGATGAAGCAAAGTTACTATCTACATATTACTTAAAACATGTCATTATCAAAGAAGACTTTTGTGGTAAATAATGATGTAAGCTTATGTATTAATGGTTAATTAATTAATTAATGATGAGATAAAGATCATTAGGATTAATTCAAGATATAGGTGAATGAGAACCTATAGAAAATAAATTGTATCTTGAAAACCATGTATCATAGAACAAATATAAGTAGATATTATGAACAAGCACAATTTAAGCTTTAATTTGGTTATCTCCAAAGTGATTTTCATAAACTTTTGTGATTCATACTTAAGTGATTAAAGAGTTTAAAAGACCTTTAATTAAGTCATAAAATTGTGATTAGAAAAGAGGAAATGGATCTTGAATAAAAACACCAACTTGCACCTAACTAAATAAGCATTTGAGGTAACTAAAAATTGGAACAAACTATCTAAAGGAAGGAGAAGAAGAATGTAACATCCAATTTTAAAAGCGATTTTTTTAAAAAAAAATCAGAGTAGAGCATTAGAGCGAGTGAGTAACTGAACCATAATAAAACATTAACCATAGTGTAATAGTATTGATACAGTCATCCTAATGTTCAAAAGTAAATACATAAACGATAAGTAAATCTCATCGTCCGGGGCCTACTCCTGCTGCTTGCCCTTATCACCAATCCTCGGTCCTTCCGACCCTGAAACTACAGCTGAGATCCAATTCTCATTTGGATATCAGGTAACGGTTAACCTTATGCTCAAATAAAACAGTATATGGACAATGAGATAGTCATAACAATACAACAACATATCAATACATAAGCACAAAGCGAGATGCATGATCAATACAATGACGAACATAAGCACAAAGCAATATGTAAAGTCCCACAACATGTACGCACATACCCGGTGCCACGATCACAACACGTGTCCTCGCTAGGAAAACTCATACGGTATTACCAATACTATAACCCGTGTAACTGTATGTATAATTGACGACCCTAGACAGAGCCTCGCCATGAACGTATCTATCACATATATGTATATGAGCAGCACAGAGTTAGGGTTACAGTACGCGTATGTACCTTCGTTGACGGTACTTCAGTACGTTTAACGGAAAACGGTACTTCAGTACGTTTGACGGAAAACGGTACTTCTGACGGAAAACGGTAAGTTTGACAACGGTACGACTAAAGCTTAAGACTAAGGACCGAAGAACTTACCTAGGGCTTTGCTACAACTTTCTCAAGAGCTCTTCCTTCCTTCTCTACTCCAAGATTTTGAAATGGGCAAGAGGAATTGGTGTGAGGATTTTGCAAAGTAGTGAATGGCTATTTATATGAAAAATTGTGCTACTATTCATGCTTTTTCATATCGGATATCAACCGTTGGATCTTAGCTTTATGGCATGGCTTCTTCTTGGCCTTTGGATGGCCCTAGCCGACCTCCCCCCTCCTTTTTGACAAAATTACATCATCAAAGATGATGTCATCCACTTGCTTTATGGTCTTGTACCGATAAAGTTCCCTGTTCGGTGTTCTAATCGCGTAATCTTAAACAGTCTCAAAAATCCAACAAAGAAAGCCTTGAAGGTCTATTCTTCCTCTTTCAAAATACTTGGGTTAACTAAATTTTTGATCCCATTAAGGGTATTCCGTAGCCTCCCGAACATTTTCGGATAAACGCCGATTCGGTTACGGAAATGGCTTAGGTAACACCAACTTCTCGGGTAAAAATTCACTTGTTCATAATATGTCCCGATCTCGAAACCTAGTTCATGGTTTTCTAGATGGGATTTATTTTCCATTGGTTCTCATTTCTACTATCCGCTTTTTCCTTTTTCGTCTTATCTCTTAATCATTAATAGGTTTGAAATGACTTGAGAGATAGCCCACTCCGGATAAAATTATACTTGTTTATAATAGTTCCGATGTTAGATACTTAGTTCACATATTTTGAGATATGATTTAATTTCTATCGGTTCTCGTTTATCTTATTTGTTTTTTCCACAAATATCTCATTTATATTATTATTTAATTAACAAATATCATGATATTATTTTGAAAAAACCTTAACCCTTTTCACACTTAAAATTTCGCCCCCCTTTTACTTTTATTTGTATTTTTTTAATTACTTTAATATTATACTTTAATTTAATTAGAAAGCTTAATTAGGGTCTTAATCCTATGATTAGCAATCTTTTAGGATTTAGGGTTTTCATGTACTTAATCTCACAAATTTTTCTTAATCCTTTCTAATTAATTAGCAAGTACACTTTATGCTAATCTTAGTCATAAACACTTAATTAAAGGGTTTTACATAATTTACCTTAGATATTCTCTTGTTCAAGCTTAAACAATTAGCCATTAATTACTTAATTAATCACTTACTAATTGTTGATAATTTTCTTAATTAGGATTAATCATTTTCTCACAACTATTTCACTGACATTGGTATTTTATGTCCCATGCATTATATTAAAAATCATAGGGCCATTTAGGGTTCCCAAAAATAATATTAAATTTTCCCCTTATTATTTCCAAGGAAATAATTTATTAAATTGCCAAAATTAGAGACAATATTCTCTCCTATTTTTAATAAATATTTTATTGCCTCTAAAGATTTATTATAATTTTAAAGGATGTTTTATGACCATAAATGCATTTTTGGCCTTTTGGCACTTTATTTCCTCTAATTTTGACGAAATTTACCTTAGAAAGTAAGATAAATGTTACACTAGTTTTGAGACCTCATATTCACCTATTTGAAACAGTCATTTATTTATCTCAATATAAGGTTAGGATAAACAAATATCTGGGTATTACAAAAAGTCGGCCATAAGACCTAGCACAAGAGTGAAAATAGTAATCTATCAAAGTATTAATGTTAAAGCAAAAATCACTTAATGAGGGGACAAAGTAATTAATTGAACAAATAATTTTAGGGTGAAAAAGATTATGAAGAAAGGAGGAGAGGAGGTGGCGGTTTCATTAGGGTTAATGGGTGAGATCAAAACTTCTTAATTAAGTTAAAATCCAAAGGTGAAAATTGAAGGAAAGATGTTAGGAAGTTAACCTTCAAATTGCTATAAATAGGGAGGTAATGTCTTCATAATTTCTCACCAATTCACAAGCAAGCACAAGCTTAGAGAAACCAAAATCTAGAGAGAAAGTGAGAGTGAGAAGCTTTGGGAAAGAAGGAGCAAAGTTTAGGTAAGTTCTTGAGCTCTAGCTTTGTGATTTGTAGCTTAAATGTTCTTTTGATTCATAATCTTCCAATTATAGTGTTATTTTCATGTTTTTATGGTTATAATTGGCTTTATTTATAAAAAATGGTGAAGAAGAAGTTATAGCAAGTTTTTTGGAAGATTATGGTCAAAAGCGAAGCTTCTAGCGAAAATTTGTCGGCAAGCGACTCCTGAAAACAATTTCAAAAACGCTACTATTTTATGTTGAAGATGCTATGCTAAAATCCTGAGAACATTTATAATGAAAGTAGACATATAGATCTTTTCAAATATACCAAGAAGTCATCATTTCGAGTTCTGTGCAAAACGATAAAAATGTTCGAAGTTAGGCTAAATTTTCTAAAAATTTCTGGGCAGAGGTTAGAAATGCGAAAAATGGGAATTTTTTATGAACTCGGGAAAGAAATCATATTTTTCCCTAAAATTAGACATCCTAAGGTTTCCGAGGAATTTTACGGATCCTCATTAGAAAAATATACTGGTTGTAAGGCTAGCACTGTGTGGATAGACTGGAGAGCCCCGTGTTTGTATACTATGTACTGGGTATAGTATGAATGAGAATATTGTATTTTGTGTTGCATGCTTGATAAGCACGCATAGGAAAGAAATAATATGAGTATTTATAATAATTCCCAGAAGTACAAATGTTCAAATTTCGAGGACGAAATTTATTTAACGGGGAAAGAAATGTAATATCCCAAATTTCAGGATTTGGAAATAAGAAACATTTTTTATGAGAATTTAGCCCAAGTAATTAAAGAAATAATTATTGGAGTTTAAGGCCTATTTTCATTAGAATTTCTGGGGAAAAGAATAAATTTAAGGAAAGATAGTTGAAGATTAAATATAGGCCTAGAAATTTTAGAGACAATATTTTATGATATGGTAAATATGTTTTAATTGGTAAACAAAGGGCTCTACGGAATAATACATGAAGCCAAAGAAAATTGAAAGAAAAGGATAAGGAAGTTGCACCAAAGTCCACAAAATTGGTTAGATAAATGTGGAAGCAAAAAGTAAACTCCACTTTAGATTTTAGTGGATATTGACGATGCATGCATACTCCTTTGAATTATATGGGAGCATTGCATTGCTTTTATTGTTATAAGCACATCTCTCTCATGGATAATACACACACATGAGGACAAAATGCATTCACATGCACTTGCCTCATTCTTTCCATTATTCGGCTGGCAAAAGAGAAATAGAAGAGAGAGTGTTTGAAGAAAAGAATATGCAAGAAAGAACATAAGAGAGCCACAAAGTCAACACGTATGGCCCTCTCCCATTCACATGTAATGCTCTTTTATTTTTATGTCACCGCACATGGCCATACATGTTTCGTCTTTTCTCTAATTAAAGTAATAATCAACACATCATTTGTTTTCATCTCCTTATCTCTTCACGGATTGCACAAAGCTGACAGCTCACACTCTATCATTGGGGCAGTACACGTATACTCATCCTCTTTCACATTCGGCCTAAACATATTCTCTCATTCCTCATTTCTTTTGGTCGAAACAAACACAGAAAATAGAGAGAGACTTAGTGAGAGTGTACAAGAGGAAAAGAGAGAGAGAGACGGAGAAATGAGGATGAATGATAGCAAATTAATGAGAGTGAAAGTGAGCCGAGAGAAAGAGATCGTTTGAGAAGCATCGGTCAGCATGTACAAAACCGCTAATTCTGGAAATTCAGTAAGGTAGTCAGGTTCATGCAAGGTTTTGATCAAGCAAATGAAATCATATGACCGTGAAATTTGGTAAGAACTAAGTAGACTTCTCAAGCTTTAGAATGAGTACTAGAACGTATTAATCTGACGTCTAGAACTCCAGTTATGATTTTTCAAACTTTGTTCAGAAAAATTGGAAGTTCATGTTTTTGGATTCAAACAACGTCCCATTTTATAATTTCTGGGAATTATATAGTTATAAATTGGTTTTATGACTATTTTTCCCTTAAACTAGACCTATAGAAATTCGAATAGAAATTTGAATCACCCTAATCAGAGTTCTATAGAATTTATTATGAAGTTTTGAAGTTGAGTTTGAATTCTGCAGCGTTTTCTGTAACGTTTTCTGAACAGTGTTTACGTTTTTGAAAACTGGGAAATATTGGAGTAATATTAAATGCTGGAACCAATTTTCCTAGAAACTAGACTCAATAAGGAGTTCATAGGATTTTGAACCACCTGATTCGGACATGTAGAACTCCAGATATGGATTTTTAAAGTTAAACGTTAAATCGGAACGTTTTTCTGGTACAGTGAAGATGAACGAGAATTCTGGGAATAATGTGCGTGTATTTGACAGTGGAATGTATTTTTACTTAAGAAAAGACTTAATAAGGAACACGTGATTTTTGGAAGCACACCATTTAGAGTTTTGTATAATTAAATATGAATTTTCAAGTTAATTGAAAATTCTGCCAATTTATAGAGTTTATTCGGAAATAAGAGAAATAAAGAATTTGGATGAGTAATAACTTACCCTTCCGTAAATATGTAAAAATAGGAATCAATATTTATCCTGGACGATTAGAGGATTGAGAATCAGATCAAGAAATGGAAAGACATCAGGTAGTAACTCTCTCTCACATACTTTGTGTGCCTTTACATGCATGTATTTACTATTATATGTATATTTATATATTGTATGAATGTCTTGAATGTTGAATGTGTAGATTGAATTGTATGTATAAATGATGGTTGTCTTGCATGTTCTGTGTATGCATGGTATGTGAGCGTTTATTGACGTTGCTACTAGGATTCATTTGAATCCCAGAATATTTTTGAATTAGCTAAATTGCAGCTCGTATATGAAGACTCAGGAATGAAGAAGGTGTACGTGAACGAGTAGATCAAGACGGACAAAGTTTTTGTTTCCGTCTAATAATTAAAATTGAAGTATGAAACGGTTGTATAACTACAGAATTTTTAAGTATTAAACACCGTATTTATGAATAGTGAATAGTGCCGTATACATGAATAGTGAAGTTGTAAATTTTAAAATACGCTTCCGTGTACGCACTTAAATGGAGTATTTAAGGCGGGTGTTACACTTTACCCAGCCTGGCCAAATGGGATGATTTAACTAAGTTAGGTTCTATGTCCCAAGTCTACTTAAGGCTTGGTTGAAGATGATATAGTTACATGTAAGAGTTGTAATTATACAAAGTTTTGTATTATTGTATCACATGAATATCCCTTTCGAGAAATTTGTAATATACCAATATACGTCGGGCAAGATATGCCCGAGTACTTTATATCGATTACTCGTTGTTCAAATTTTTAGACACGCTCTCTGTTTCGCAACACATTTGAGTTGTAACACTCAAACTCGTCGAATTTTTATAAAATCATGTGTCACCGACACAATTTAAGCTACGAAACTTGGGGTGTTACAGCCAGTCCATTCTTTATAGGCCCCATAAGTATATTTATAGCAAGCGGCTAGAGTGAGCACTTAATTGTTGAACCGCTGATTGAATGTATACTTATACTCTGATGACAACAACAAAAAGTATACTTGTACTCCCTCCAATCTAAAATATGTGATCTAGTTACCAAATTGATGGAGATTAAGAAGATTAAGTGAATTATGTATTTGCTCTTATTACATACAGACTGTGTTGTTTTTTTTTTTTTCCTAAAATACTCATCTTCTAGTGAAGGTGTTAAATGTGGGTGAAGAAATGACGAGAAGATCTATGATGATAATGTAAGGAAAAAAAAAATGAGACACAAAGCGCACCAAAATAAGGTTCTATATAATTAAGATGATACGGGGAGCAGCGATTTAAAATCTTTAGTTGTCTCGATTTAAATTAAAATAAACTAAATTATATAGTAAATGATACGACTGGTCGTATTTCTTGAAGAGCCTTTTATTTAATTTGAACTTAAACAGAGTGACAAAAAACATTGAGGTGGGTTTGAAATTGATTTTTTTAAAAGAAAATAATGGAAAAGAACCTAAACTACTATTTTTTAAGGTTTTTGAGAAACTGTTGAGATAAGTAATGAAATTTGATTTGAACATATGGATGAGGAATGCTGCTTGGAAAATGGAATACAGTTTACCCTTATTCAAAATGATTTGAATTAAATTACTGACCAAGTCAAAAATCAAATCTTAGTAACTCGCTAAGTTTAGTGATATTAATTAGTGATTATCCCTAGAACTCTAACTAGACATTTACTTCTTAATATACCATTAAATACCACTTAGTGTGCAATTTGGAATCAGATTTAAGCAATTTGTTCATCTATGCAATGAACACTCAGCTAAGATATTAAAACAAGATCAAAGTAGTCATAATAGTTATTCAAACTATGAAAGAATAACACATTTACATTAAACTGAAAAGGGAAACATATAAATATAACAATGTAAATATAACACCCAAACCGTAGTTTCAGAAGTCCTTTCCCCTAAACTGAGACAAAACTTTTCTCACATGCTTACCTCGTAAATCATAAAAGCTATTATTCAAAAATCAATCTAAACACACAAACCACACAATTCAATCCAAATTACAATTGTTCAATCTAAACTAAGATAAATAACTTGCAAGCTCACTAAATTAACAACATAACATAAATCATAACTCAGAAAATCCATTACATAGCCAAAATCAAAGGATCTTTTTTTTTTAGCCGAACAAAATCAAAGATTAAAACAAATAATTCCACTATATGTATCTTTGAAGCTTAAACTAATCTTCCATCCCTAAGAAGCACAAAATAATTTAACTTCTTATGGAGTTCATCACAACCACAACTCCTTCAAAATCAAAGCACAAAGAATTCATGGAATGAGAAGGTTAAGGCTGTCTCCGTTCTCTCCCTTCGTTCAAAGTCGCTCGTCACTCCATGAATTTCTTTTCTGTGGCTGCTGGTTCGTGACTGTCGTCTGCCTCCTTCCTTCTTTAATTGTCGGTATCCTCTAATATTCGCCCCCTCCAGATTTATGTCCGAGGTCAGGCTTTAAGAAAATAAATAATTGTTGAAAATGAATTTTGAAACGGGAGTGAAGAAGAGTATGTACTTTGAGTTTTTGTTGAATCAATTTACATCATCCGTGCCAGTAATTTACGTCGTATGGTGGATTTTATTATAATAATAAAATAAATAAAAGGTGTAAACATATCTAACCAAAACAACCCACTCACCTCAAAAGACCCTCATCAGTATAACCTACCCTTCCTTGTGACTTCATCCTTTTCTTTTGATTCTAGTTTCATAACATCACATGCAGTACGCTAATGTTGATTGGAATCTGATACATTAATTCATCCAATACCTGAAATTATCTCATGTTTTAAGACACACTTTGATCTACCCCAATTTTTTTAAAAAAAATAAATAAATAAAGAAGATGGATATGAGAGGATAAGATTAATAAATAAATAAATAAATAAAAAAGGTAGGTAGCCCCTCATTCACATCCAGACAAGAGAAGAGGTTGGATGTTCACTCCTTCCTCCCAACACACAGACCTTATTTTCCTTTTTAGTAATATTTTCTCCTTTTCATTATACACTCGCCCCTCAACTTTTCATTTTTTTTTAATTATTATTTTATTGTTGCCACATCATACTCTAATCTCACGACAAAACATCTCTATCTCATTCCTCAAACCCCCCCCCCCCCTATGTTGTTCACTTAAAACCAAAACTTTGTAGTGATCCTTGCAATGCCTATTCCCTTGGGGCTCTCCATATTGAAAAATAGAAGAGTCCATTTAACACACTTATTGATTTCATATAATCACTATTTGAGCGAAAAGGCCACGCATGGGTTATCTTTACATGTAGTAGTACATACAGTTGCATGTAATAATATTTCAGCAATTTTAAAGAAGACTCGCAAGGGAATCGGTTCCCTTTCCCCAAAGGGGCGCTCGTCCTTGTTGGGACGAGCGCCTAGGAGATATGGGCGGTCCAAATCTCATCCATATTTCTGTTTTTTTTATAGTTTTTTTTTTTAAAAAAATTGAAGTTATTTTTTAAAAACCAGTCAGTATCCTAAAATATCCAGTTAGTACCTTGAAATATCTTTTTAAGATCCTAAAAAAAAAAAGGATACCGACGGGATGCGAAAAGATACTTGACATCTCGACGGCTTTTTCGGTACCACTCGAAATATTTTTCCAAGACCCTAAAATAATTGTTTAAGATTATGAAGTATTTTTCGAGTAGGAGTTAGTACTGAAATATCATTTTAGTATCACGACGGGTACTAAAAAGACATTTCGAGTACTAACCGCTACTCAAAAATACTTCATGATCTTAAAAAATTATTTTAGGGCCTTACAAAAATATTTCGGGTTCTAAAAATATATTTTAGGATATCGACTACTACTTAAAAAATAACTTCAAAAATTAAAAAAAACAGAAACTATTAAAAAACAGAAACATGAACAATCAAGATCTTTAGAGGAGATGCGGACCGACAAGATCTTCTAAGCGCTTGTCCCAAGAGGGACGAGCCCCCCTACTCGGCCTTTGGCCGAGCGGGCGGGTTCCGGCGGCAAGCGGGGGTCAACAAAGTGGAGAAATTTTATTGGAAGGGTTATTTTTGTGGATTTAGGTTATCTTTGTCTGCTCTCTTTTCCGAAGGCTGACAACGACATCCCACACCTAGGGCCCACTTCCAAACAAAATGGGGCATGATGCATTTCACATTATTTTTATTTTAAAAAAAATTACCGCTTCCTATTTATAAATCATTTTGATTAAAAAATTAATCCTATTTATTAATCCTCTTTTATGTAATAAATGAGATTATGAAAATTTTAACCATATTAATTATACCAATGAAAATAGAGAGAGAATAAAGAGTTGAAAGATACTTATTCATAAATAAGGGTAAAATTAGAAAATTTACCTTATAATCATTAAACTAACTACCTCTCTTTAGTATGTATGATTTAATTATCTAAAAAAGACGTATAAATAGGACCGTATATAGGGGAAATTTCATTGAGCTTATAAGGGATGTAACATAATTTCGTTAAGTGTCAATTTTTTTTTTTTTGAAATTTTACCTGCATCCCAAGGGTGAAAAAAAATTAAGTTTTAAAGGTGAAAAGACAATAATGCCCTTCTTTTATTTTATGTAGAAGAGCATTTACAAGACAAATAAGGGTATTTACAAGTTAAGTAAATAAAATTTACAAAACAAATAATGATATTTATAAGATAAGGGATTCAAAAAAACCTATAAAATTAAAATATTTTAGCCATTCACAAGATAAATAAAGGGATTCAAAAGAACATAGGGAATTAAAATTATTTTAGTTATATATAAGACAAATATGAAAATTCACAAGATCAATATGAGCATTTACAAGATAAATAAGATAACTTACAATACAACAAATAAAGTAAGAGTATTATTCACCCTAAAACTTAATATTATTTTCATCCAAGGGACGAAATGAAATTTTAAAAAAATTTGGAGTTTGGCTCAAATTATATTTTGGGGCCAACTGAAATTCTCCCGATTATTTATGTAGAGATTTTGTAGACATGCTGACGAGGAAGCTGACCCCTGGCTGAAGTGTTTGGATGAGAGCTTTGATCCGGACGAATGGGTGATTACACTAATACAAAAAAGGGCTTTAAGACCGGACAAAAGAGGCATCGTAAGATCGGACCCGAGACCGGTCTTGTTCCAACCGGTATTAAAAGTCCACATTTAAGACCGGACTCGAACCGGTCTTAAAAAAACTCTCTTAGATCGGACATTTAAAACATTAGGTCTTAAAAGTCGTACTAAATAAAGTTGAAATATTTTTTGTTCGGTCCTAAAACTCAACTTTTAAGACAAGGCAAAAACTCAGCCGCTCTTAAAAGATCAAAATATAAGACCGAACAAAAATAAATCCAGTTTGAAAAATAGCGGCTTCTAAGACCTGACGACTAATTATACGCAGTATTAAAAGACTGACTTTCAAGACTTGACGGTAAATTCGTCTGGTCTTAAAAATTGAATTTTTAGACCGGACGTATAAATACACGGTCTTAAAAGACCAACTTTTAAGACCGGCTTAATATCAAATATGTACACATGACCTTTAAGACCGGACATATTAATACATCTGGTCTTAACAGTTGAACATTTAAGACCGGCCTATTTATTACCGGTCTAAGTTTTCCCAAATTTTTTTCTTGTTATGTTCTTCCTGATCATATATATTCACAAATCCACCACCCAATCCAGCACATAAAAGTCGATACTATTATTTATTTGCTATGAATAATTAGGAATAAATTGAATTGGGAAAAAGAATACAAATATTATTCACCATGAGTTATGTGGCTTCTTAATTAATGATTATACTATGACTACAACACCTAAATTAATTTATACAATAAGATAACTTACTTACAATGCAAATACACAAAAGTTACAAATACAACATACATGCCCAATGTAATATTCACCATGCCTTCATCTCGATTCCCACCCAACAACGTAACATCCTCTTTTATAACATCCCCTTTGGATCCGATCCTACCACAAAAATAAAACAAGAATAAACTTCATGGTCGTTGACATTGTTTAAGAACATAGAAGGAATACAATATAGTTAAAACCTTAAAGTTTTCAAAGAATTCTGCATATGAATATTACCTTATGAATTGACTTTTTATAAAGTGATATCCTCCCATATCCCTTCTTGATTATCATTTCTTATACCGGGTTCATTATCTGCTTCATCTTCTTCGTTCATGTACGGTATGTTGGCATCCGTACACGCAGCAGAATTAAAAAAACTTTATGAATCCCTTCTTAGGATCGCTCAACCACGTTTAAATAAAGGTTATAAGAATCCAAGTCATACCTATGGAAAATTGGTCCGCGTCTCATTCTAATTTGAGCACGTGGGCTACCTCCTCCGCGAACTCTTGTTCACCTCTATTTCACATTCAGCTTGGGCGAGGTCTGGTAATTTGATGATATCTCTCAAACCAGAAATTGGATTGAGGTGAAACCAATTTTATATGAAACGAGACTCCCAATGCGTCATTTTGATATAAAATTCAAGCCCAAAAGAGTTCAGATCAAGGCGCTATGAATTATGGAATATGACAGTGAAATTCACGCCACTCAGCAGACCAAGCTTCGGTATTTTGGGTGTATCTCCCAATCTACACATCCAATTGTGCTGAAACAGGTTCCATTTGAAACTAGACTCAAAATTCGTTCCATCAAGCTTTGAACCAACCAAAACAGAGTTCAGACGAGGGAGATAAGACCTTCAAAAGTTGACACACAAAATTCTGGAACTATTTCAGCATAGGCTAGGTTTTCTTGATCACCAGGAGCCGACTCAGCGAATCCACTCCCTCTACCGGTATCCACACCGAATAGCCTCGAACAACACCTACGGCAGCGTGCTAGCGCCTTTTCTTTTGTGTCTCAAGTTTTTCTCTCTAGGATGTCTTTCACGGCTTGCCTCACATATTTCAATACGACTAAAGCTCCATTATATAGAGTTGCTCAAACCATAATTGGGCCATATTAAAATATTCAAGATTAATCTAAATAACAAGTTTGGATTAATATATTAATTAAATCTGTCCAACATATCTAATCTAATCTATTCATTTAATCCAAATTAAAAGCCAAATTTGATTTAATTTATCTTTATAAATTAAATCGAGATATGATATCTATCTATTTAATTAAATCGAGATACTATATTTCAATTAAAATTAAATCGGATATATGATATCTTTATTTGAAAATTAAATCGAGATACAATATCTCAATTTATTATAGTTATTTAATTTATCAAATAAATTAAATACTATATATATAATATTATTATTATCTATACATAATATGATTGTTATTTAATTTAATAATAAATATATATATACATACACACACACACACACACGAGATATATATATATATATATATATATATATCCATCCTAGATTAAATACAATATTCATTAAATCTTAGATATATATAAGATTCAATGAATCGGATACTTTTGCTCGTGTTGGACTATTCTTGTGTGCAACCCTGCGCCCACACATGAGATTGGCGGTGGACCAATACTATACCGGTCCATAAGTCGCAAGCGGCCTCTAGCAAGACATTGCGACTACCCAATTCATATGGGGATCGATGACACGATACAACCTATCGTACAACCATGTCACGTCCCCTTTTGTCACGCGATAATTTGGTCAAGAATGAGGCATGGATAATGTCAACTTCCTGTTCTTGACCATTACTTTCTTGATTCTTGATTAGTTTAATAATTGAAATGGAAACTCCTTTTCATCATAGTATGACCATACATTTCTCAAACTCACTCATCGAGGGGCCCAGTATTATCTCTCTACAAATGTGAGGGACAAATTCCATCTTGACCATTCACATTCCCCTCCATGAGAACCAGTGATCCTGATCCAAGCCTTTATCATCACCCGGTCATAGGTGACTTTTGACTAGGTCAAAGATCAGCGATTCATCATGTAGGAATCCAAGATGATCTCAGGTCAAAGGGCGTTGTGATGCGGTTATACATGAGAAAAGCTTATGACTAAATCCATGCATTTTTCTCATAGTCAATCGGTCCAGCACCTTGTACTCTTACAAGTTCCCATGACATTGATTCGTATCTCCATACCTCATCAAAGTCATCTTGGTCTTATTTCATCTTCGCTCCGCGTAGATGGTGACCGAGGACATTTAGAATAATCATTAAGATATGTCCAAGGATCAGTTATCATTATAAACATGCAAATGAAATGATAACTAAATGGAGATGACTTGCCCCTAGGGCATAATTTCCAACAGACTCCCACTTGTACTAAGTGCAATCATTAATTACTCTAATTCCCATTACCCTAACATGACACCTTTGTACTCATGTTTTACTTAAGCGACTTAGTAAGAGGATCAGCATCATCATCTTCTCCTTGTACTTTGCATATTTTTGTATCATCTCTATCATTAATTTCTCTGATAAGATGAAATTTCCTGAGTACATGCTTGGTCCTTTGATGTGACCTAGACTCCTTGGTCTGCGCAATAGCACCACTATTGTGACAGAACAAGTCTATTGGATTTGGTTTGGTAGGAACCACCCCTAGTTCATTAATGAACTTTCTGATCCAAAATGCCTCCTTAGATACATCTGATGCTGCTATATACTTAGCTTCTATTGCAGAATCAGCTACAGTACTCTGCTTGGAGCACTTCCAGCTTACCGCACCACCATTCAACAGGAACACATCCTGAATGCGATCTTAAATCATCTTGGTCAGTTTGGAAACTCGCATCTGTGTAACTAGTCACACAGAGCTCATCTTTCAAACCAAAATATACCAAGAATAAATCTTAGTCCTTCTCAAGTACTTAAGGATATTCTTGACAGCAGTCCAGTGACCCTCACCGGGATCTTGTTGATACCTACTGGTCATACTTAAGGCAAATGACACATCCGGTCAAGTACATAACATGGCCTACATGATAGATCCAATGGCCGAGGCGTATGGAATCTAACTCATGTGGTCTCTTTGATCTTGCTTACTAGGACAAAGATCCTTACTGAGATGAATGCCATGAGACATGGGTATGTAACCCCTTTTAGAATTCTGCATACTCAACCTATGCAGTATCTTGTCTATGTATGTGCTCTGGCTTGGCCTAAATATTTCATTGAGAAAAGACTTTCCTAACCAAGACTTGACACATTCCCAATGATTAGGATGTCATCAACGTAAAGCACTAGAAATACAACTGTGCTCCCACTAACCTTCTTGTAATCACAAGGTTCATCGATGTTCTGAATGAATCCAAACTCTTTGACTTCTTCATCAAAATGATGATTCCAACTTCGAGATGTTTGCTTCAATCCATAAATGGATCTTTGAAGCTTGCAAACTTTACCAGAGTTCTCTGGACGCACAAAACCCTGAGGTTGTATCATGTACACATCCTCAAGCAGCTTTCCTTTAAGGAAGGTTGTTTTGACGTCCATCTGCCATATTTCATAGTCATAATATGATGCAATGACAAGAAAGATTCTGATTGATTTGGCCATTGCAACTGGGGAAAAGGTTTCATCATAGTCCACACCATGAGTTTGAGTGAATCCTTTTGCAACCAGCCGTGCCTTGAAGATATTTACTTTGCCATCCATGTCAGTTTTCTCCTTGAAAACCTACTTGCACCCAACGGTTTTTACACCTTCAGGTGGATCGACTAAGGTCCATACCTTATTATCGTACATGGATTGCATTTCAAACTTCATGGCATTAAGCCATCTTTCGTAGTTCGGTCCCACCACGACCTCTCGATAGGTAGTTGGCTCATTCTGCTTAATGAGAAAAACATCACGATTTCCAGTAATCAGAAAACCATATCTCTGAGGCTGTAGCTGTGATCTATCGAACTTTCGTGGGCCTTGTGTTACTAGAGTAGGCTCATTAACTTGTTGTGAGTCTTCTCGGTTTTCCATCGTGGTTCTCTGTGTTGTCTTGTGACTCTCGAACTTCTTCGAGGTACACCTTACTCCCACTGGTTCTTTTAGAGATGAACTTTTTCTCCAAAAGGACACCATTCCAAATAACAAACACTTTGTGATCGGTGGGATTGTAGACTTAGTATCCTTCAGTTTCCTTAGGACACCCCACAAAAAGGCATTTTGAGGATCTGGATAATAATTTATCAGAGGCTTGGTGTTTAACGTAAACCTCACATCCTCAAATTTTAAGAAAGGACAAACTGGGTTTCTTTCCAATCCATCTGTCATATGATGTCTTTTCAAGCGCCTTTGACGGAACACGATTTAGTGTGAACGCGGAACATTGTTTCTAGGGCATGGCTCCAATAGGAAGGAGGAAGATCTGTTTGACTCATCATAGATCAAACCTTATCTAATAGAGTTCGATTCCTCCGCTCAAAAACACCATTCCATTGAGGTGTTCCTGGAGGAGTAAGTTGTGAGACGATCCCACAACTCCTAAGATGGTCAATAAACTCTTGGCTCAAATATTCACCACCCCGATCAGATCAAAGTGCTTTAATTGTTTTGCCAAGTTGATTTTGCACTTCATTTTGGAATGTTTTGAACATTTCAAAAGTTTCAGACTTTATGTTTCATCAGACAGATATACACATACCTACTGAAAACGTCTATAAATGTAATGAAGTACAAATGACCTCCTCTGAAAGATATATTCATTGGTCCACAGACATTAGTATGTATGAGGCCCAATAAATCAGTAGCCCTCTCACTATGCCTAGTAAAAGGTGTCTTTGTCATCTTTCCCAATAAACAAGACTCACATGTATCAAATGATTCAAAATCAAATGAGTTAAGAAATCCATCTTTATGAAGTTTCGAAATGCGTTTCTCATTTTATGGCGTAGATGACAATGCCAAAGGTAAGTCGGATTCAAATCATTTGACTTGATCCTTTTGGTAGTTTATGTCATAGATATGTCCATTCAATTTCCTGCTGTCCTTGGGACTCTACACATTTATACAAACGTGAGAACCACATGCAGTATCTAATAGTCATGTTGAGGAAGTAGAAAAGTGAATATCTATGACATAGATAACTGAAGTCATAGCCCCGCTATCCTTCTTGTTCTTTTCAGATCTTTGAGGTAGAGTTTGCAATTCCTCTTACAATGACCAAGTTCATTGCAAAGGAAGCAGACCCCATCCTTTGGAGGTTTCGCCTTCTTGGCTTTCTGTTTCATACCCCTTCCTTTCTGAACTGAAAAAACAGTACAGGGCCTCTTCTCAAGGCTCTGCTCAGCAGTTTTCAGCATCCCATGCAGTTCAGAAATTGATTCCTCCATGTTGTTCATATTATAGTTCATGACAAACTGGTCATAACTTTCCAGGAGTGAGTTCAAGATCATATATGTAGCTAACTCCGGGCTCATGGGAAATCCCAGCCTCTCAAGGTGATCAATTGTAGCCTTTCATGTTCAACACATGAGGACCAACTAATGCACCTTCAACCATCTTGCAGGAAAATAAGGCCTTTATGGTCTCATACCTCTCTTGCCTTTCCTGTTGCTGGAACATTTTCATAGGATGGTCAATCATCCCACGGGCCTCCACAAGTTCTAGATCTCTATCGAGGTCTGGAACCATAGTGGCAGGTATTAGGCATCCTATATCCAAAGCGTCATCATGATGCTTCAAGTAAGCATCTTTGTGAGCTCTTGGAGTATTGGTTGTAGGCTCGTCAGGAATGGGTTGATCGATGAGATATTCCTTTCTTTCATGTTCAGGGTCAACGCTTAAGTTCCTAAACAAGTGAAGAAAGTTTGTCTCATCGAGTTCGTCCTTCTTGAGGACTGATCGCATTAATGGTGTTGCAGTACTACTAGGCGATATGATTCTACAACTAAAAGATATGCAAAGTTTAATTAAGGGAAAATTACACTCAAGACCCAAGGAAGGGAATTAATCACAATAAAGTCCCTTGAAAGCATGAAATTACACAAAAGTCCCAAGGGACTTCTGTGTAATTATTTTTGAATGTAAAATTACCATTTTTCCCTTCTATATTAACAACATAAAATGCATATATTAACAACAACTTTTGAAAACCTGGATTTTTTCATCTCTTACTTCCAGAAGCTATTTACAACAACAAATGCTTAAATTAACAACAAAAAATGCATATATTAACAACAACTTTTGAAAAGAGAGAGGAAAAAGGGAGAGAGGAAAGAGACGGGGGAGAGAGGGAAGGGAAAAATGGTAATTTTACATTAAAAAATAATTACAACCAAGTCCCTTGGGACTTTCGTGTAATTTCATGATTTCAAGGGACTTTATTGTGATTAATTCCCTTCCTTGGGACACGAGTGTAATTTTCCCTTTAATTAATAACCTTCTACTTAATTAACAACCCTCATTATAATTAGTGGGCTAAGATCCATATTTGGCTTAAATTTAAGTCCGCTTTGGCAGGACGCTTAAAATCAAGTTATTTAGGTAGGCAATGTCTTTGCCAATTATATCACATATAACTCTTAGATCTTTATGGGATTCGATCATCATATGATCGCATGTTTAATCCCATCTAATGCCTTGAGATCCAAAATCGATTTGATAATCTCAATTAAGTCGGGACAATAATGAATGTTGAGTATCACCATTACTCACTCTTGTCTTACCAAGATAACTCAAATGCATCCACTTTGGTGGAACATACAAATGGGCAATCGAGGTTTTGACAAATATTCATTTTTTGATGGCATTATGACTTAAGATTTTAGTTAGAGGGTATATTTAATATGATCTAATTAATCCTATTAATTCTAGTTATATGAATGCATTCGTGATTGTATCTCATATAATCTCTAAACTAATCATGCGGTGATCAAATCAGAACATAATTAAAAATCGTGACACAACATGGCTCACCTAACCTAAAGTCCTCTCAAGCCAATGGGAGGACTTCTCTAAATAAGAAAAAGAAATACATCAGGAGAAACCTCGTTCAACATATGAGGGGAGTGAGATGAGATGAGTATGTACATCAAGAATATTTAGAGAGAGAGGTATGACACGCAGGCCATATTTAAATAATACAACACTTGTAAATTCTAAAGTCATGTTGTTCACCATACCCAAAAAAATTTGAATAATTAATCACAACAAATATTAATTCATATAATATGAAAGAAAATATCATGATTAAATTATCGAGTTTATTAAATCTACATGTTGATTGATTGATTGAATTTAATACAATGAATCATATGCATTACTTGATTGATTGAAGTCCATTACTTGTCAACCAAGTCATATTAAATTCACATCTTGATTGATTGATTGAATTTAATACAATGAATCATATTCATTACTTGATTGATTGGAGTCAATTACTTGTCAACCAAGTCATATTAAATTCACATCTTGATTGATTGATTGAATTTAATACAATAAATCATGTTCATTACTTGATTGATTGGAGTCAATTACTTGTCAACCAAGTCATATTAAATTTAAGTCATGAAATTATATTACATTAATATAATATCATGATTAAATTTTTCGCGCTATGAACTGTTAGAGTCTCCAAACTTTTCAGAACATGACCTATGCGAGAATGTAACCGTGCTTCAGAGAAACCGTTGTTTCTGTTCTGAAAGATTCATAACGTCACGAACGATGTGCAAGCGTGATCGATGTCCGATCTGAACGCTTTAGAATAATACGATAACGCACGCAACATCCGAACATAAACCCTAGCACGAATTTTCAATTTAAACACATAACAGAATTCAGTTTTAGCATATGTATCACATATATACGCATATAGAAAACTCAATTTAAACGCTCGGTTGATCTGGCTTTGATACCACTGTTGGGATCCGTACACGCAGCGTAATTAAAAAAAACTTTACAAATCCCTTCTGAGGATCTCTCAACCACGTTTAAATCAAGGTTATAAGAATCCGAGTCATACCTACGGTAAACTGGTCCGCGTCTCATTCTAATTTGAACACGTTGGCTACCTCCTCCGCGAACTCGTGTTCACCTCTATTTCACGTTCAGCTTGGGCGAGGTCGGTAATTTGATGATATCTCTCAAACCAGAAATTGGATTGAGGTGAAACCAATTTTATATGAAACAAGACTCCCAATGCGTCATTTTGATATAAAATTCAAGCCCAAAAGAGTTCAGATCAAGGCGCTATGAATTATGGAATATGACAGTGAAATTCAGGCCACTCAGAAGACCAAGCTTCGATAGTTTGGGTGTATCTCCAAATCTGCACATCCAATTGCACTGTAACCGGTTCCATTTAAAACTATACTCAAAATTTGTTCCATCAAGCGTTGAACCAACCAAAACAGATTTCAGACCAGGGAGATAAGACCTTCAAAAGTTGACACACAAAATTCTGGAACTATTTCAAAGATAGGCTAGGTTTTCTCGATCACCAGGAGCCGACTCGGCGAATCCACTCCCTCTCTACCGGTATCCACACCGAATAGCCTCGAACAACACCTACGGTAGCGTGCTAGCGCCTTTTCTTTTGTGTCTCAAGTTTTTCTCTCTAGGATGTCTTTCACGGCTTGCCTCACATATTTCAATACGACTAAATCTCCATTATATAGAATTGCTCAAACCCTAATTGGGCCATATTAAAATATTCTAGATTAATCTAAATCAATCTTGGAAAACAAGTTTGGATTAATATATTAATTAAATCTGTCCAATAGATCTAATCTAATCTATTCATTTAATCCAAATTAAAAGCGGTGATTTAATTTATCTTTATAAATTAAATCGAGATATGATATCTATCTATTTAATTAAATCGAGATACTATATTTCAATTAAAATTAAATCAGATATATGATATCTTTATTTGAAAATTAAATCGAGATACAATATCTCAATTTATTATAGTTATTTAATTTATCAAATAAATTAAATACTATATATATAATATTATTATTATCTATACATAATATGATTGTTATTTCGAATTTAATAATAAATATATATTTACATACATACATATATATATATATATATATATATATATATCCATCCTAGATTAAATACAATATTCATTAAATCTTAGACATATATAAGATTCAATGAACTGGACACTTTTGCTCGTGTTGGGCTATTCTTGTGTGCGACCCCCGTAGGCACGCGAGATTGGCGGTGGACCAATCTTATCTTACCGGTCCACAAGTGGCAAGCGGCCTCTAGCAAGACATTGCGACTACCCAATTCATATGGGGATCGATGACACGATACAACCTATCGTACAACCATGTCACATCCCTTTTGTCACGCGATAATTTGGTCAAGAATGAGGCATGGATAATGTCAACTTCCTGTTCTTGACCATTACTTTCTTGATTCTTGAGTAGTCTAATAATTGAAATGGAAACTTCTTTCCATCATAGTATGGCCATACATTTCTCGAGACTCACTCATCGAGGGCCCGTATTATCTCTCTACAAATGTGAGGGACAAATTCCATCTTGACCATTCACATTCCTCCATGAGAACCGGTGATCGATCCAAGCCTTTATCATCACCCGGTCATAGGTGACATTTGACTAGGTCAAAGATCAGCGATTCATCATATAGGAATCCATGATGATCTCAGGTCAAAGGGCGTTGTGACGCGGTTATACATGAGAAAAGCTTATGACTAAATCCATGCATCCTTCTCATAGTGAGTCGGTCCAGCACCTTGTACTCTTACAAGAGCCCATGACATTGATTCGCATCTCCATACCTCATCAAAGTCATGCGGTCTTATTTCATCTTAGCTCCCGCGTAGATGACCGACCAGGGACATTTAGGATAATCATTAAGATATGTCCAAGGATCAGTTATCACTATAAACATGCAAATAAAATGATAACTAAATGGAGATGACTTGCCCCTAGGGCATAATTTCCAACACCGTAGACCCCTTGAAAAAGAAGTACTCTCAGGAAGACCATAATTTGAATGACTTTCCTCATCAATATCAATGACCATTTTTCCTTGGAGAGCTACTGAGACCACATTTTATTTTCCGATCGGTGATATAGAACACTTGTTTCGCCAGTCCGCCATAATAAAAGGTTCATCTCCAAAACTTCTACCATTGACATCGACTAATGTAAATCCTAGTCGATCGATCGAACACCATTCGACATTAAGCTACTTGCATTTGAAAATGGGAAATCTAATTTTGACATAGTCCACCTCCCAAATCTCTTGATAACCCCATAATATGACATGACCGCCAATAAAGGCCTCATGTCTTTCGAATCGGAGAAGTGAATAGATTCAAGCATCTAACATAACACCACTGTTCTGGACGGTGCTCCTATCATCTAGGGACTTCGTGTAAAATGTATAACCATTGATCACATACGAATTCCAACTTATGACATCAACCTCCGGACCACGTGCTATCCATTTGATTGTATCAGAAACACATTCTTCTCCCTCGACCTTTTGTTTGAACCAGTTTGCAAAAGTTCTGTTATGCTCCCTAATCAACCTTTATTTAGTCATTCGATGATTTTCTTTCCTTACAGCTTCTTTATGTGCAGCTATGCTAGCTTGAACTTCATCAACAATATTCAAGATGTATAAGTGGACTTGTGACAATTCATCAGGATCCACACTCTTTCTTTGAAGCCCTCGTCTACCCCTTCAAAGATGCGACATTTTGGAAGCCCAATATGTCTTACTTTGGCCAAATAATTTTGACAAAATTCCATGGCTTCTTCGAAACATATTTCGAACAATTGATGCTTCCGGCCGGTATGCGTTCTTCACGCCCTTTTAGGAATTTCATAGATCTTTCAATTTGGTATATCCACCATAAATGGATAGGTCCGTACAACTTTATCTCCCTCACTAGATGAACAATTAGATGAACCATGATGTCAAAAAAGGTAGGAATAAAAAGCTTCTCAAGGTGGCATAAAATAAGATATCCTTCATTCTCCAATTCATCCAACTTTTCAATCTCGAAAACTTTTCTACAAACCGCATTGAAGAAGACACAAAGTCTAGTCAAAACGACACGAAAATCATATTCGGGGATGCCTCGAATAGCTGCGGGAGTAGTTTGTTGCATTAAGACATGACAATCATGAGACTTTTGGCCTACTAATTTCAAGTCCTTCATCGATACAAGCCTCTTAAAATTTGAAGAATACCCCGAGGGAACTTTTGTGCCATGTAAACACTCACAAAAACTTCATTTCTCATCCTTAGACAAAGTATGAGAAGCCGGTGGACAATAAGTTCTCTTTCCTTATGGCCTTGGATGTAAGTCTTCACGTATTCCCATTACTTGCAAATCCAATCTTGCCTTCACATCATCCTTGGAACTACCTTGTATGTTGAGAAGCGTGCCAACAATACTATCACATACATTTTTCTCCACGTGTATGACATCAATACAGTGTCTCACATCAAGATTGCGCCAATATGGAAGATCGAAGAATACAGATCTCTTTTTCCATATATTTGTTTCTTTTCTACTCTTTGCAGTCTTACCGAAGATGACACTGATATTTTTCACCTTTTCATAAACTTGCTCCTAGTCAATGCCACGGAGCATCTTCATACTCCTGGCCACCAAAAAAGGCTTTCTTTAATCGACGATATGGGTGGCCCCGTCTAAGAAATCTCCTATGTCCAATATAAACCGTCTTTCTTCCATATTGAAGTTGATGGTAGCGTGTGCCTTCTTCACAAACCGAACATGCTTTATGGCCTTTTACACTATACCCTGACAAGTTCCCATATGCTGGGAAGTTGTTTATAGTACCAAATATCATGGCTCGCAATTTAAACACATCATGCTTGAAAGAGTCAAAAACATCGACACCTTCTTCCCACAACTCCTTCAAGTCTTCAATCAAGGGCTCAAGGTAAACATCAATGTCATTTCCGGGTTGTTTTGGTCCCGAAATCAACATAGACAGCATGATGTACTTTCGTTTCATGCACAAATTAGGAGATAAGTTGTAAATAATCAAGAGCACAGGTCTTGAACTATGTATGATGCTAAGGCTTCCATATGAATTCATGTCATCCGTGCTAAGGGCAAGCCTAAGGTTCCTAGGTTCTTCGTCGAAGTTCAGAAATAAATTATTGACTTTCTTCCATTGAGAAGAATCGGCCAGATGTCGACGCTTTCCATCAAAAATCCTCTCATCTGCATGCCACCTCAGATTTTTTGCATCATTTTCATTCGCAAACAACGGCTTGAACCTTGGTATGATTAGAAGATACCACAACACTTTTGCAGGCCTCTTATTTGACTTGTACCTTGGGGTTTCACATATCGAACAATTCTGCTTCTCTTCAAACTCTTTTCTATACAATACGCAATCATTCGGGCATGCATGGATCTTTTTGTACTCCATCCCCAGTGGACAAAGTATTTTCTTAGCATCATAGTATCGATGGGGCAAAACATTATCATCCGGAAGCATGTCCTTAAAAGCCTCAAGCAGTTCAGAAAAACTCTTGTCGCTCCATCTATGATGTGCCTTCAAGCTTACCAATTTCAATACAACGTTCAACAATTGGTATTTTTTACAACCAGGGTATAGCAGGGTCTCTGCATCACTGCACATATTACCATATGCATGTGATTGATGAAAAGCCTCTTCTCCTACATCATGAATAATGTCCTCTATGTGATCATTCATATCCGTGTCATTATCATCAAAGGCCACTTCCCGTGTTGAGACCTACTTGGTATTTTTTCACCATGCCATACCCATACTGTATAAGATTACAAAATCCATCACAAATTAAATGTGTGTGGATTACTTCAGGACTTAGTCGTCTCTCATTCAAACATTTTACACAAGGGCAATAAAACTTCCCACTATCATCATGGGCATTTTGTTTAGCAAATTCTATAAAGTCCCTCACCCCATTCTGATATTCAATACTCGTCCGTAACGCAGTTATCAAACTGTGATCCATAGTGTAATTCCTATAGACGGAAATATTTAACATACATAATCCGAAAAAATTGACACTTGCATATAAAATAAGGCAACACCAAATGCATATTTATGCTCAATGTCGGTTATGTCTTTTTTTTTAAACAAGGAGAAACTCGCCCATTAAATGCATAACGAAGAGTCACTTTTGGTCATAAATGTATCACAATGAATCCAAGAAGCAAAATTAAAGAAAGACGAGAAAATTAAATGCATCGTGTGAAGGTCTTGTGGACTCACCTGTAGCATATTAATTCAAATGCGTCAGCGTTGTCTTTCTTCTCCCGCCACGAACGTTGAAGACGCGAGACGGTGTGAGTAACCTAAAAACATTTGTTGGTTAGTTGGGTGGGTCTAAAGCGCAAATATAATCTTCAAAATACAATATTCATTAACAACAAAGAAACTCACAAGAACATTTCATCGATTTCGTTCAACCCAGAAAACCATAAAGTTATATAACCGAAACACCTCTTACAGCTTGGTCTATAGACGTTTAGCTAAGGTTCCGAGAAAGTGATTGTCGAGAGAGCAACGCGAAGCAGTCGACGAAGCAACACAACAACACTGGAGATAGAACCTGAGTAATTACTTTCGGCGCGACAAGAGAAGTTCAGAGAGGGAAATTTAATATTCTGCGCGACAGAGACATGTTATAATATTTTGGATTTTATTAAGACCGATTAATTATAAAATAGCTAGTCCTAAATATATAATTACATTTTTAAGACCTAGGAAGTTTATAAAACACCGGTCCTAATTTTTTATTATTCATTTAATTTTAAGACCGAGTTTTATTAAATATCCGGTCCTAAAAGTCCTCATTTTTTTCCAAAAAATAGTATTGGCTTTGGCGATCGCAACAATTCAATGAATAAAAATTAAAGGAAAAACTTGAGAATATGGAAAAAAAAAAAGACACAAGCTTAGTTCTTAATGCTTCATATTTTTTTTATATTTAATATTCCGCGCGACAGGGACAAGTTTTAGTATTTTGGATTGTATTAAGACCGGTTAGTTATAAAGAAGCCGATCCTAAATATATAATTACATTTTTAAGACCGGAAGTTTACAAAACGCAGGTCCTTATTTTTTTATTATTCATTTAATTTTAAGATCGGAGTTTTATTAAATATTCGTTCCTAAAAGTCCTCTTTTTTTTTTTTTAAAAAAAAAAAAGAGTATTGGCTTCGGCGATCGCAGCAACTCAATGAATAAAAATTAAAGGGAAAACTTGAGAATATGAAGGAAAAAAAAAAGACACAAGCTTAGTTCTTAATGCTTCATACATTACTGGAGAATATGCACGTACACAAGAAAAAATACAACAGGAAAACAAGCAGAAAATTATCAAAACCAAGAATCTGACTAAACATCCTAAAGCTTATTATGTTAGTTCTCTATGTGTTTTGATGATAACTAGCAATTGTAAACACAAGTTAAAAGTTGTTTTGATAAGTTGAAAAACTCACTGTCAAGTGAATACTCGAGTATTGGTTTCAATACTCAAGTATTGAGTTGATAAAGAATGGCTTGTTTCCACAAAGTCACACAATACTCAAGTATTGGAGTTACAGAGAGCCTTCTAAGTTTTTCACTCTAAGTCAATACTCAAGTATTGGTTTCAATACTCAAGTATTGATTATACATAGACTCTTTCGCTGAAAGGAAAATTTGCCAATACTCAAGTATCCATATGGATACTCAAGTATTGGTCATACAGAAAATCATTAAAGTATTCAACATGTGAATACTCGAGTATTGGTTTGAATACTCGAGTATTGGGCAAACAGAAAGTTTTCAAAGTTTTTCACATGTTTATCAATACTCAAGTATTGAAATGAATACTCAAGTATTGGAATGGCAGAGACTTCACAAGTATTGAAAATAGTTCAATACTTGAGTATTGATATGATTACTCGAGTATTGACCAGACAGAAAGTTTCGCTATTTCCAAGTGATTTGAATACTCAAGTATTGACTTGGAAATGATTTCACAAAGTTTTCAAACAAATTCAATACTCAAGTATTGAGTTGAATACTCGAGTATTGGGCATACGGAGAGCTTGGCTCTTTTTCAAATGTTTTGAAAACTCAAGTATTGATTTGAATACTCAAGTATTGAAGTTTTGGACTTAAACTTATTTTCACATAAAAAGTTCAATACTCAAGTATTGGTTTCAATACTCGAATATTGGTCCTACTCAAAGAAATTGTCCAAACGCTCAAATCATGTAGTGCCTTCTCTGGAAGACGAATACTCAAGTATTCATATTAGTGCACAGTGCTAGTGCACAGTGCAATACTCAAGTATTGAAGAACATACTCAAGTATTGGTCGCGAGTTTTGAAAATCAAGTTGAACGAATTTGTGAAAACCTCTTTGCTTGATCTCAATACTTTTCATTATTATTCTCTGATATTCCCATCTATGTTTAATCACTTTGTTAGTGAGTTTCAGCTTGTTTAGAAGAGATTAAATGAAGATTTAAAGCAAAAGCAAAAAGCTGTCAAAACATTAAATGCTAAACCCAGAAAGTTGCATACTTTTAGGAAATCCTTCTGCACACGCTTACAAAGGATTAATGCCTACCTACCACATCCAACAACTGCTATTCCAACGGATTTATTTACTAGAAGTCAACTCGAACTTCGCACTGGATTAAGTGAAGATTAGAGAGAGAAGAAGACCAAAAGCGACCCGGAACCTTGGTTAATGTCACCAACGGTTATATGAAGAATTACAACGGTCATTTAATGCCTTCTCGGTATAAATAGAAGTGCATTCAATTCCTCTCAACAACTAAGACCTCGTAAAGCGAAAATCATTAAAGTCTTCATCTACTCTTGAGTCTTTCGTACTAAGTATCTGTTGATACATTCAATCCTCAGTGTTTATCATTATTCACTCTTAGAGAGAGTTTTTCATCTTGAATATCATTTATTGTAAAGAATCACAAGTCAAGGGACTTGGTGATTGGGTTCATTGATTACAACTTGTAAGGGGGAGTAAGTTCTAGTGAGAGAATTACTCTTGAGTGCAGAGTGTGTAATCAATTGTGATAGTGAAAATCCCAGAGAGTCTGGGGACTGGACGTAGGTCAAGAGATTGGACCGAACCAGTATAATTCCTTGTGTCTTGCTATTCTTCTCTACTCTATAGTCTACTCTGTTTTAGTCTTCGAAAAACAGAGCTTTTCTGGAAGAATTTTTAATAATCCCCAATTCACCCCCCCTCTTGGTGATTAAGCTCCACTTTCATATTATCCTCCAAAGCCTTGGTGATATCGGCCAGAGATCAGCAAGTTCCTGTCTTATTTGCATCAGTGCATCATTAGAGGAAAGATGAGAGGGGTCAGCGGTAGGCGCGCTGGGGCCAACTGGTCGGAAAGGGGGAACATAAACCTTTTCATGGTCTGAAGGATGGAGGGGGTGCGGCAATCTCTTCATTATCCTAAATAACAATGGGTCCAACGACCCGAGACTCCTCTGTCACAATAGAACGTACTCTCGCTGGAGGAGGCACACCGTATAACGATCTTCGAAAGGCACGAGCATTAGGAGTAAGAGCACCCCTACGAGCGGTTCTCTTGTATCTAACCATTGTTTGAGCAGTTGGGGCAGAGAGCCACATAGTGTGGAGTTACGAGATTGTGAGGAGTTACTAAGGACGGAGAGAGGTATGTTGAGTTACGAGGTATGAGGAGTTTAATAAGAACGAGAGAGGTATGAGGAGTTAATGAATATGTGTTCTAAAATTCTATTATTTATTTATTTTCAATTCAATTGATTTTAAGACCGACCTTTAATAATATATCCGGTCCTAAAAGTCTATTATTATTGTTTTCAATTCAATTGCTTTTAAGACAGACCTTTTAAAATAAATCCTGTCCTACAAGTCTATTATTTATTTTTCAAAAAAATCAATTACTTTTAAGACCGACCTTTTATCTTGTATCCGGTCCTAGAATTCATTTATTTTTTTGAATTCAATTTTTTTAACAGTAAGAATTTTTTCTAATTAGTATTAAGAACGGATCTTTTACAATATCCAGTATTAAAGGTTCCAGAGTCGTATCCATACACTCTGTTCAAATGAATGATTCAGAGTCTCTTTGACTTCCAGATAAACTTCCCAACTAAGCATCTCCTCGTATTCGAGGAACTATGCGTCTCCTCGTTATTGTTTAGGCGTTTCACATTGTTCGGGCGGGGTTCTCTATTTAAACCCGATTTTACTCTACTTCCTTCACATTCTTCTCCATCACTTCGAAACATCACAAGAATGGCTGCTCCACCACCACGAGGTCCTCCTCCTATGTTGCCTCTGGAACCGACAATCTACCAGATGATTCAGCACATTATGGCCCGCCTAGCTCATATAAACCGATGCTGCGACCAGCTTTTTCAGCTCTATCACGCCGTCAACCACAAGCTGAAGGCGGTACTCGACGCCCAGGACATTGAGTACGATCCTTCATATGACGACGTCTCCGACCTCTCCGGGGACTCCCTCCCCTTCGACAATGATGGGGGGAGTAGATGTTTTTCTTTTTTTCTTTTTTTTTTCTGTACTGCTGCTGCTGATCCTCACTGGGGCAGCAGTAAAAAAATATAATAAAAAAAATTGTTTCCATATTCGATCGCCATGTCCTTTATCTTCTTTCTTTTTCTGACAAAAAGGAAACAAACAAAATATTGTCCTCGTGTAAATCAACATTAAAAATTCACAGAATACGATTAAGAACATACAAAAAAACAAAAAAACAAAAAAAAAACATTGTTTACCTTATTAGAATAAAAACCAAAAAAGTTAATATTCTTCTCAAGGTTGGACCATCGTTGTCGTCGGTGTTACCTCGACCTGATTTGAATATTTTAAATGTCCTTTTCATTATCTTCCTTCTTTTTCCGACAAAAAGAAAAGAGACAACGAAAAAGGAAACCGATAATACTGCTCAACATCAAGAGAGGTAACATCGAGGACAACAAGGGTCCTAGCTTGAGCAAAATGCCGAACCTCGATTGTCTTGAACCCTAATAATTAATTTGTCGAAAAATGAGTCAACATTTTTAAATTTAAAGGAAGACTATTAAGACCGGAGATTTAACAACTACACGGTCCCAAAGGTTAAGCAATATTTTTTTTAAAAAAAAAAACGAACAGACTTTTAGGAGCGGACAATAATAAAATACGGTCCTAAAAGTATAGACATATTTTTTTGAATTAAACGTAGACTTTTAGGACCGGATGTTTGATAAATATGCGGTCCTAAAGGTCTCGCCATATTTTTAAAATAAACGAACACTTTTAAGACCGAATTTAAACAAACATATGGTCCTAAAAGTCTAGCCATATTTTTAGAATTAAACGTAAACTTTTAGGACCGAGTATTTAAATAATATGCGGTCTTAAAAGTCTAGCCATAGTTTTAAGAAATAAAACTATATTATTTGTAATATCCTAAACATTGCTCTGACAAATTTCATGTATGTTGTACGTATGTGCATTTGAAGAAATAGTAATGGGATAATGTTGGCCTAGAAATTTTAGAAACAATATTTTATGGTCTAGATAGAGAAGTTAATTGGGAAGAGAAATCTCTATATGGAATTAAGGGTTAATTCCAAATACTTCACCAATATTTACAACTAAATAATTAATGAACTAAGTTGCAAATAAAAGTCTTATGGATGATCAAATGAGATCATTTTAGAATGAACTTCTACAACACCCCACTTCACTAGTTTATTAAAGTAGCCAATTGACCTAAATATGTTCCACTGGGAAGTAAGACCAAAAAAAAAAAAGATTACAACGATCGTTATTTAATAACAGTCGTCGAAAGTCTTAACAAAAAGCCTTAATTTGATTAAGAAAAGTGGGCCCACGGGCGAGCAAAAAAAACAAAGGAAAATTTTTTAAAAGTCACTTTCAACGACTGTTATGAAAAAACATCGTTGAAAGTTAATCCCAAAAATAAAAATAAAAAATATTTACGAGTTTCAAAACTTTTTTTAAAAAGAAAGAAAGAGGTTACAACGATCGTTATTTGAAATAACGGTCGTTAAAAATCCTAACAAAAAGCCTCAACATGGTTAAGAATAGCAGTCCACTGGGAAATAAGAAAAAATAATAATTACAACGATTGTTTTTTAATAATGATCGTCGAAAGTCCTAACAAAAAGCCTCAATTTGATCAAGAATAGTGGGCCCACCGGAGAAGTTAAAAAACAAAGGAAAAACTGTTAAAAGTCACTTTGAATGACTGTTATGAAAAACCATTGTTAAAAGTTAAGCCCAAAAATTTTAAAAAATATATTTACGAGTTTCAACGATTGTTTAAAAAATGAAAGAAATGCAAATGGAGGAAATCACCGGGGGTTAATTGGGGATTTAAAAAAAAAATCTTTTTAAACACCCAAACACAGAGCAAAACGAGGTATAACGGAGGAGAGAAGAGAAGCAAGACACAGAAAGATTTATACTGGTTCGGTCTTAACTCTTGACCTACGTCCAGTCCCCAAACACTCTAAGATTTTCTCTATCACTCAAATTAGTTACCCACTCTACCCTCAAAAATTATCTTCTCACTAGGATACACTCATCCTTACAAGTTCTAAACTGATAACCCAATCTCAAAGTCCCATAACTTTGAGATTCTTACCATGATTGATAATCAATGATAAACTCTCTAAAAGAGCAGATAGAATAAACACTGAAGTTCAATGTATCAAAAGATACTTTACATATGAGTATAAAATAGTAAATATAGATGAAACTTGATAGCTTTTCATTTTCTATATTCTGGTGGTTATTGAGAATTAAATGCTTGACTATATATGAAGGAAGCATTTAATGACCGTTGGAATCATTAATGTAAGCTGTTGGAGACATTAATGTTATTGTTAGATTGCAACTAGGTCCATTTCTCTCTTGTTTTAAGTTAATCCAGGTGCTCAGACATTCTTGTTGACTTTCCTTCAAATAAATCCATTGGATGATGTGGCTTCCATAGAAGTAAAGAAAACATTTAAACCTTTGTAAAGTTCAGAAAATGATTTGCTAAACAGATGCTAAGTTTTCTGGACCAGTAATAAATATTCTGACTTCACCTTTTACTTTATGCTTAAACATCATTCTAATACTCATTTGATCATCTGAAACTTACTAACAAGGCGATTAAACATAGTTAGGAATAGTAATGAGTGATGATAAGAAGTATCTAGATCATAAATGAAGATTTCGCAAATACAAGAAACTTGATTTCAAAACAGAGCGCTTTAAAATAGAGTTTGTTCAAGCAAACTGGATTTTGTAATATTTCGCTTAAGAGTAAGACTCGGTTTAATCGAGACAAACTCGAGTTTAGTTCTTTCTCAAATGAATATCGCGATTAAGCTTTGAAGAACACTTTGAATAAGATGCAAACTCAAGTTATTAAGTGACGTGACTCGAGTTTGAGACTTTTTGAAATGAAAATAAGATTAAGTCCACAAAGCTCAAACTGGATTTTTCAAATTTAAACTCAAGTTTTCTTAAGTTCAAATTAATGAGAAGCTCTCGGCCTGCCGCAAACTGAAGTTTAACAAATCTAACTCGAGTTTCCTTAAAAGAGTAAATTCTTTGAAAACTCTCGGCCAGCGCAAACCGGAGTTTGACATATCAAACTCGAGTTTGGTTAAGATGATAAAAAGTTTTAAGACTCTCGGCCAAGTACTATGTAACATCCCATTTTCAAAAGCGATATTTTTTTTTCATCGAGTAGAGCATCGGAGCAATTGAGTAAGCGATACATTTATTCAAATTGCCGTAAGTCCGCTTATTTACTGAAGCGGTACATTGACCGAGAGTTTTCAAAATGAATAACACCCGAAGAAAGTCTTGATCGGGACTCGTACGGCCTGCTCGCCTTTCTCCTCGGTCCTCGGTTCTTCGAACCGACGCTATGATAAGAGCCGAGATCCAATTACAATTTGGATCTCGGGTGTGATTAACCTCATGCTTAAATACGACTACATATACACGACGCAAAGCAATCAATACAACAGTCCATAACGGATGTATGATTAAAAATACATAACCACGTATGTAAGATAATAACCACGTATGTAACATAACCACGTATGATACAAAGAATAATAACCTCGTATGTGACATAACCACGTATGTGACATAACCGTGTATATAACATAACCACGTATGCTACAACAACAAACAGAACACAACAAACATATATAATCATACAATAACCATCGAGTTAGTGTTACAAAGACGCGAACGTACCTTTTTGGCGGTACAACGGAACTTTTACGGAAAAACGGTAAATTTCCGACAATGAGGAAAAAGCGGTGTGACGACGGCGGACAACTGCTCGGACAGCGGTACGATTATCTCAGATATCCTATAAGGATAATATTTAACAACTTTTAGCAGCATAACAGGCATTTTAGGTACAAATTACCATTTTGCCCCTGAACCCCTAATCGGCGGAATTTCGCCAGAGCTTCGCTGTTTTCGCTCTATCTCTCTAGAATTTTGACAGATCTTTTCCCTCATCATATTTTCGAAATATATATCATATTTACCCCTAAATATGATATCTAGACTATCTTGAAAAATTAAAGATAAATCTAGCATTCCTACTATATCTACCGAAAAAGAACTACCGAAACTAAAGACCGGGGACCGAAGAACTTACCCGAGACTTTGCTCGGACTTTCTCCGAGCTTCTCTCTCTAACTTCTCTCTAAGAGGCAGATTTTTGGTGTGAGAAATGAAGAAGAGGAGCTTGGTATTTATAGAAGAGACGGATGGCGAACGGTAAATAATTCGAACTTCGGTCTTGACGAATATGGACCGTAGGATCGCATTTTTGAGGACAAAACACTCTTGGCCATCCATGGTCAAGATCGAAATCTAAGAGCCCTAAAGTCAATGGATGAGTTGTCATCCATGATGGCTCTTGCTTTATGGCCTCCGGCCCGATAAAGCTACCCGATCGGTGTCCGTTTCGCGCGATTTCGCAGAAACTCAAAAATCTGGGCGTGTAACTTTGAAGATCTTTCCATCCTCTTTCATATTATATATTTTGATCCTCTTTTTGATCATATCCAGGTATTCTCCGGTGCGTCGGAAGATATTCGGACAAACGCGTCCGGTTAGGGAAATCGCTTCCGATAGAACCAACTTCTGGACAACAATTCACTGAATCGTAAAACGTCCAGTTGTTGCCTAACTTAATCTCGTGTTTAAAAAGACACAATTGTTTCTATAGGTTCTCACTTTGCCTATCGACTCCACTCTATCGATCAACTTTTCGTCTTATTTGAAATTAGGGTTTTCGGTTGCGGAATCGACGTCTGGTAAATTCTTTCTTCGTGTAGAATTTCACTTGTACTTAATTTGATCAGTCTGAAAAGACTTTTACCTCTGGTTTACCTGTAGAATTTATTTCTAACTTTTCCCGGTGCCTATAAGGTGACTCACCGCATTATATTATTATTTTATTCTAATTACCATTTTTAATTATTTAAACAATTCTTTTTAATTAAAAATAATTAGAATTTCGCCCCCTCTTTTAAAAATTCAGATTTATTTATTTTTCTATAATTTTTTCCATTTTTTAAAAATATAATATTTTTTACCAAAAATTCCCGTTTTACCCCGCCCGTTAGGGCTTAATCAGACCTAATTTCTTCGTTTAGTGATCTTTTAAAGATCAGGTTTCTTCATATATTTATCTTTACCAATTTTACAGTATATTGTTATCTTGCAAACTTTTATCGACATTGTCATTTTATATCCTATGTAAAATATTAACAATGTTTACCCCATCGTGTTACTTTATGGCTCCGAAATGCTTTTTAAACTTTTCTTCATGTTATTTCCTCTGAAATAATTTATTAAATTCTCATAATTAGGGATAACACTTCCATATTTTTCTCATAATTTTTCATGATCTTTCAGTATTTATCATAATATTTTTAGACTGTTTTTATCACCATTATATCATTTTTAGTCATTCTGTTCATCAGATTTTCCTGTAATTTTTTTGAAATTTTACTCTATAATTATAACAATTTTCTATAACAGTTTTAAGCTCATGATTTTGCTTTATCAAAATATTCGTTAATTTCCTTTATCTCAAAACTTCAGATTTACTAAAATCCGGTATTACATTTCTCCCCGTTAAATAAAATTTCGCCCTCGAAATTTGCTCTATACCAATTTAGACTCGTACTAACTACACTTCGGACTTATTCGCTCCTTAGCAACCACGTGCCAAAAGCGTCTCCTTAGCAACCACGTGCCAAAAACTGTCTCCTTAGCAACCACGTGCCGTGACGACAAAAGATACCTCGGTAGCTAGTTTTACGCACCGCATCTCTGCGCATGCAACCAGCTCCACGACTTATTCGCTCCGAACTTTTCTCTATATGTGGGCGCTCCACTTGATGATCGAGAATTTGCTCGGGTTTGTTGTCAAGATCTTGTCATTTTGTACTTTGATATTTAGTATTTTCCGTGGCACCCATATACCCCTGGTCAATACAGATATCAAAATGTCTCCATGACGCCCATACATCATGGTAACACAAGATACCTTAAATGTTTCCATGACGCCCATACACCATGACAACACAAGATACCTCTACTCAATGACACGATCGTGATCGATCGTAGTAACTAAGAAATATGCATTGGAAACTAAAATTTTCGCGACAAGTAAGATAACTATTTATCAAACCATAGGGAAATCCTTACTATACATGTATCTTAACGATTTCTTTCACCCTGTACTCAGGTGTAGTTTTCGAACACAGGACTTTTCGTCCATTAAAACACAGGACTTATTGTCCTTTCCCGAGTTTCTTTCAACTCAAAAGGTACTTCAAACACTTGTGTTAGCAGTACAATTCTATACGACTCACTAACTCTAGGCCTTACATCGATTAGTTCAACTTGAGAGGCTTCAATAGGCGAGGCGTAAGTCATCATTTGTCTGTCGTGCGGCAAGACATATCCCGACCCATAGCTAATGGCACCACGACCATCTACTTGGATCCGGACAACCAACTCTTGGTGCTTATGACCAACTTCGTTCTCGGTCTATGCAAGCTCGTCTCGATCTGTGTTCTACGCAATGATTTAAGTTTTACTCTTTAAGCTTTATCAATGGTTATGAGAAAATTTCGGTATGAATCTGCGGTACTATCCCGCTAGATCCGAAACTAAATATCTATGTTACTATCTTTAGAAGATTGCTATTCCTTGATGTATGACTGAAATGGTGTTCGAGCATCGTCAACCCTTGACAAAACGTAGGAATTACATAACTGAGTAAATCGTAGATCATGGGAAGTGGGTATGTGTTCATGATAGTCATTTTGTCCATCCTGTGATGGTTGATACAAAGTCACAACTCTTGTACTTTGTTCGGTATCATTTGATACGGCATTTTAGATGTTGATCCTATGCTAGGTATTAATGTCATAGTGAATTTTGAGAATATCGTCGATGTTTGTGAACAGAGTTTTTGAACGAGATATATATTCGATTTGGAATTCAGACATGATTACATAAGCAAAATAGTTCACACCCAATGGTGTAGCTACTATTGGATCGTAAGGTAATACATATACGTATGCATCCCAAAATGATTCGCATATTCATCTGATATAACGAGTGATTAGTACCCGTGTCGTACAATACCTAAGGTAGGTTCCTATCGAGAGATAGTTATTCGGATCCTCTCTCGAAGATTATTCGGCCTCGTTAGTTGTCAAAGCGAAAACCCGGCACGGGTTTTGTGGCCTTATCCCCGTAGTCCTTTGAGGACGGTTCATGTATAAGTGCCCGGCCGACACTTGTAGCATATCCGCTCCCCCGCAGTTGGTTCCTGGGTGGTTCGTTTTGCATTTTGGACATGGTCGGGGTCCAGGCATTCCCGGGTTGTTCTCGTTGCTCGGATCGGTATGGCATCTTGCCTCCCCTTGAGGGTTATTCCATGGTGCCGCCCTCTTCTGCGAGGAACTTCCGCGGCTCAACCCGTCACGACTTGCACTGCTGCGGTTGTCGATTCTTGATGTGCGTAGTTCCGTTATGTTACGTTCGATCAACCGGCATGACTCCACCGCTTGGATCAGTCCGGGCACTTTGTTGGGATACCAGCTTTTCCCTTATTTCGTACTTTAGCCGTCTACCATCCGCTTGCCTTCCGGCTCTCGTCAACGTTACGTTTCGGATATGAAGAATATCGAGACAGTTGATTGGTAAACCGGCGAAGTAGTCATCGAATGACTCCTCGTGACTTTGTCGAATATGGAGGAATTCTGACTCCTTGATAACTTGTACCGAAGGAGGAAAATATTGTTCGTTGAACTTCTCCAGAAATTTCTCCCAAGTCACGGGACAATAACGGGTTTGCAATGTTCTTTGCAATGCTTTTCCACCATCGGTCTGCATCCCCTTCCAGCTTATAGGCGCAAGTTGGGCTTTTCGGTTTTCCGGACAATCCATCACTTCGAAGATCTTGTTCGATCTCATAAGCCGGTCTTGACCGAATCGAGCTTACCACGAAAAACTGGAGGTTTGAGCTTGCAGAATTGGGTGACCCATTGCTGCGTGGTCTCAACCACTCTGTTGGGTCGAGGTAGCACTGCTATTGCCCTATTACGTCGAGGGGGTGTCTGAGATCTATCAGACTCCTCAGTTTCACGTTCATCATCAGGTTCGGTTTCATCTTCTTCCTCAGCATTCTGTCGTTCCTCATTGGCTCGGTCACCTTCCTCTCTCTCTCCCGCCTTTCGGCCAAGGAGTTCATCAATAAGAGCCCTTTGTTCTTGCAGCATCCCTCGCATTTCTTGCAACTCATTTCGCTCCGGTTGCTGCGGTCCTTGTCGTTCGGGTTCGTGTCTTGGTATTGGTATTATTCGTGGGTATCGCCTACCTCGCCTCGCGCCTCGGCCGCCTCTCGGCCTCCGGGAGCTCCGGCTCCTCTTAAATTAGCCATGTCTCACTCTTTTTCCTTCATTTGGGAAAACGTTAGATTTTTTTAAAAAAAAAAACAATGGTTACTCTATCGCAGACTTTATCACACTAGTACTATGAACGGACACTCGTACTATTTCCCCTCGTTCGGGGGTTTCGTTGGTTCTTTCCACTGAAAACTAATAGAACTTCTCAACATGGTTCAAATACCACATGAATATATCTTTGTCGGTCTCCAAGTTTCGTCGGCGTGGCCTCGTCACGAGTTTCATCCGATGTGGCCCGGCTCCACATATAAGCTCGGGGTTAGGGTGAAGTTACCGTCCCGTACAAACTAGCGATTATCGAATTATCGGGATTATTAGAGCGATATTAGTACCGACAATGGATTTGCGGATTACGGGTTAGAGTGATGCACCGACAAAGGGTGGTACACCGGTTCAAGATGGTATATCGGTTCAAACCTGGTACACCGACCTAGGGCTACCTCAGTACTCATTTTCAAAACACGCTCAAAGTTTAAAAGGCTGATTTGAACATAACTCCGTTAACCGAACAGAATGGCCAGATAAGTGTCTATCATGGGGACCTCACCAACTCTATGGCGACTGATTGGCCACACCCACATAGACTAGCCTTAACTGTCCTACCATACTGTCCGTAATAACATAGTCATATCAATGCCGGGACTACGCCGATACCAAACTCGTAACATCCCATTTTCAAAAGCAAGTATATTTTTTTTTTTTATCGAGTAGAGCATCGGAGCAATTGAGTAATCGATACATTTATTCAAATTGCCGTAAGTCCGGCTTATTTGAAGCGGTACATTGACCGAGAGTTTTCAAAATGAATAACACCCGAAGAAAGTCTTCGTCGGGACTCGTACGGCCCGCTCGCCTTCTCCTCGGTCCTCGGTTCTTCCGAACCCGACGCTATGATAAGAGCCGAGATCCATTACAATTTGGATCTCGGTGTAATTAACCTCATGCTTAAATACGACTACATATACACGACAAAGCAATCAATACAACAGTCCATAACAGATGTATGATTAAAAATACATAACCACGTATGTAAGATAATAACCACGTATGTAACATAACCACGTATGATACAATAATAACCTCGTATGTGACATAACCACGTATGTGACATAACCGTGTATATAACATAACCACGTATGCTACAACAACAAACAGAACACAACAAACATATATAATCATACAATAACCATCGAGTTAGTGTTACGGTACGCGAACGTACCTTTTTGGCGTACAACGGAACTTTTACGGAAAAACGGTAAATTTCCGGCGGGAAAAAGCGGTGTGACGGCGGCACAACAGCGGCTCGACAATGGTACGATTATCTCAGATATCCTATAAGGATAATATTTAACAACTTTTAGCAGCATAACAGGCATTTTAGGTACAAATTACCATTTTGCCCCTGAACCCCTAATCGGCGGAATTTCGCGAGCTTCATTATTTTCGCTCTATCTCTCTAGAATTTTGACAGATCTTTTCCCTCATCATATTTTCGAAATATATATCATATTTACCCCTAAATATGATATCTAGACTATCTTGAAAAATTAAAGATAAATCTAGCATTCCTACTATATCTACCAAAAAGAACTACCGAAACTAAAGACCGGGGACCGAAGAACTTACCGGACTTTGCTCGACTTTCTCCGAGCTTCTCTCTCTAACTTCTCTCTAAGAGGCAGATTTTTGGTGTGAGAAATGAAGAAGAGGAGCTTGGTATTTATAGAAGAGACGGATGGCGAACGGTAAATAATTCGAACTTCGGTCTTGACGAATATGGACCGTAGGATCGCATTTTTGAGGACAAAACACTCTTGGCCATCCATGGTCAAGATCGAAATCTAAGAGCCCTAAAGTCAATGGATGAGTTGTCATCCATGATGGCTCTTGCTTTATGGCCTCCGGCCGATAAAGCTACCCGATCGGTGTCCGTTCGCGCGATTTCGCGAAACTCAAAAATGGGCGTGTAACTTTGAAGATCTTTCCATCCTCTTTCATATTATATATTTTGATCCTCTTTTTGATCATATCCAGGTATTCTCCGGTGCGTCGGAAGATATTCGGACAAACGCGTCCGGTTAGGGAAATCGCTCCGATAGAACCAACTTCACGGACAACAATCAATCGAATCGTAAACGTCCGGTTGTTGCCTAACTTAATCTCGTGTTTAAAAAGACACAATTGTTTCTATAGGTTCTCACTTTGCCTATCGACTCCACTCTATCGATCAACTTTTCGTCTTATTTGAAATTAGGGTTTTCGGTTGCGGAATCGACGTCCTGGTAAATTCTTTCTTCGTGTAGAATTTCACTTGTACTTAATTTGATCAGTCTGAAAAGACTTTTACCTCTGGTTTACCTGTAGAATTTATTTCTAACTTTTCCCCGGTCTGCTATAAGCCGACTCACCGCATTATATTATTATTTTATTCTAATTACCATTTTTAATTATTTAAACAATTCTTTTTAATTAAAAATAATTAGAATTTCGCCCCCTCTTTTAAAAATTTAGATTTATTTATTTTTCTATAATTTTTTCCATTTTTTAAAAATATAATATTTTTTACCAAAAATTCCCGTTTTACCCCTGCCTTCGTTAGGGCTTAATCAGACCTAATTTCTTCGTTTAGTGATCTTTTAAAGATCAGGTTTCTTCATATATTTATCTTTACCAATTTTACAGTATATTGTTATCTTGCAAACTTTTATACTGACATTGTCATTTTATATCCTATGTAAAATATTAACAATGTTTACCCCATCGAGTTACTTTATGGCTCCGAAATGCTTTTTAAACTTTTCTTCATGTTATTTCCTCTGAAATAATTTATTAAATTCTCATAATTAGGGATAACACTTCCATATTTTTCTCATAATTTTTCATGATCTTTCAGTATTTATCATAATATTTTTTTGTTTTTATCACCATTATATCATTTTTAGTCATTACGTTCATCGATTTTCCGTAATTTTTTTGAAATTTTACTCTATAATTATAACAATTTTCTATAACAGTTTTAAGCTCATGATTTTGCTTTATCAAAATATTCGTTAATTTCCTTTATCTCAAAACTTCCATTTACTAAAATCCGGGTATTACATACTAACTTGAGTTTGACAAATTGAACTCGAGTTTCGTTAAGTTCAAAAATATTGAAGGCTCTCAGTAGACAGAAACTCGAGTTTGCAAAAACTGACTCAAGTTTTCTTTAACTTGTAAAAACTTTGAGTGCTCTCGGTTTGACATAAACTCAAGTTTTCCAATACTTACTCGAGTTTAGCTAAGTTTAAATAACTTGAGCTACTCTCTGTCATGTTCAAACTTGATTTTGACAATTCTAAACTCAAGTTTGCCTTTGATGATAAGTTTTCAACTTTTACAAAGCCAAACTTCAATTAAGTTTACAATTGTCGGTTATCATCAAAACATATAGAGAACTAACAAGAAAGGGGTTTTACAATAGCTGTTATTTGAAATAACAGTCATTGAAATCCTTACAAAAAGCCTCAACCTGGTCAAGAATAGCAGGTGCACCTAGGAAGTAAGGGGAAAAAAGAGGCTTTACAACGAGTGTTATTTGAAATAACCATCATTGAAATTCTAACAAAAAGCGTCAACTTGGTCAAGAATAGCAGGTCCACCTGGGAAGTAAGACAAAGGGAAAAAGATTACAACGAATGTTATTTAATAACAGTCATCAAATTAACCTGTTCTATTCTAACTACGTTGTATTTAACTATTTATACCTTTTAAAGCTCAGTTCCCCCTCTTCTTTAGTGTATTGTGGGTAAAAAAAATAAGTACTATGTGTGAGTATGTGTATTTCTCAATTATTTTGAAAAATATATATATATCCAAATACCATAAGACACATTTCTGAGCAAAAAAAAACAAACAAACAAAACCATAAGACACATAGCTACCATTACTTGACTTGACCAATGCCTTTTTATTGTGTTATTTCAATTTCAATTTTTCTCTTTGCAAGTATAATGATTCATATAATACCATTCTACAGCATTATTACTGCTCGTTAATTATGGCCTTTAGAACACTAATTCTAATATAGAGTATAATAAATGGGATAAATTATCTTCCTTTTATATGATAAATATATTAGTATGATAAAGTAATTAAAAATTAGATTACAAATATCCCCACCCACACCTTTTTTTTTTTTTGGCCAATCACACGCACACATTAACATTGACTGATATTGAAATTAAGTTAACTTTTATCTAAATTAATCATCAATTCCTGAAAGAAGAATTTTATGTTATCTGATTCACCGGGGGAGTGGAATGGACTAATTTCTTACCTTACAAGAATTGGGATAGAACTGGAATAACTGTTAAGAATGAAAATTGATGCTGAATCTTTTCTTCCATTTCAGAAAGCTACGAGTATATATATAAATATGAACTGATTTCTGAGCTTCTTGATTTTGATTCCGGGAGAAAGAACGATTCGTTCTTCCTCTTCTTATTCAGTGTTGTGATATACTCGAGGATCTCCACGTGACAGTGTGACCTTGCGCCACAAATCTCCCAATCTTGGTGTACGTTTCTCTCTTCTCTCCCAGACGCCTGTAATGGCCTATCTGCTATAAAGCCACATTCTTCTGCTTCGGACTTTCGGTGAGGTGAGGTGAATTCGACCAGAAGTAAAGGAAGAAGAAAACCTAACAATCTCAGGTTAGTTCAGGTGAAAGGAAAATGTTGAGCGCCGATCTTCCTAAAGAAATTATGGAGGAGATATTGACGAGGCTTCCTGTGAAATCCCTAATTCGATTCAAATTCGTAGCGAAATCCTGGAAAGAACAAATCGCTAATCCATCTTTTATTGCCAGACAATCGGAATTGTCCCATTCGGTCACAGAAAAGAGCCGCCTCCGGCTGATATTCCACGAAGTCACTCTGAAGCCTTGCTTTTCTCTAATTTCCGACCGGGAACCTATCGATATAGAAGTTCCATTTCCTGAGAAGGATGATGTGAGTTCCATATTGGTTTATGGTCAATGTAATGGGATTTTCTGTCTCTATGGGCATTACGTAAGATATGAAGTTGGCTGGTTCAGTTTGATTCTGTGGAACCCAGGAACAAGAGAGGTGAAGATTCTTCCTGCTGCATCTCATTATCATTGCAAAGACATTGATTGTATCATATTTGGGTTTGGGATTGATCCTGTTACAAAAGATTACAAGGTTGTTCGATTTGGGAATTTGACTTTTAGAGGAAAGAAGACCCTCCAGTTGAGGTATATAACCTCAGTACTGATTCTTGGAGAACCGTAGATACTGTTGTCCCTGCTTGTCGAGTGGGTCTTCCAAAATGCAGGGCTTATTTGAATGGTTTTTATCACTGGATAATTGTGGATTTTAATCATACGGGCATTTTGTTCTTTGATTTCAGCAAGGAGTTGTTTGGTAGGATTCAATTGCCTACTGAAATTGCTCATGTTCATGAAACAATGGTTGGTGTGATTGACGAGAAACTCGCTTTTGTTGTTGCTCCATATAATATTTGCTATCGTGGATTTAAAATATGGGTGATGAATGAGTATGGTGTTGAGAGTAGTTGAAGTAAAAAATCTTGTGTTGCTCCACTATGCCCAGAACTTGGATATTTTTAGGATTTTGGGGAGATGATGAGATTCTGGTTGATAATGTAGATAAATTGGTTTCATATAATTTTGAGAATATGCAAAGTAGAAGGATTGAGCAAATCAGTGGATTTTGGAGAACGCTCAAAGTGTTTGACTATATGGAAAGCTTGGTTCCTCTGAATATCTGAGAATATTATAAATTGAATCTTCTATGTTCATTCATTTGCAGAAAAAGGAAATCATACAAGATGAAGAGTGTTTTATAAGATTCACATCTGATTTTTATACTCTCTTTTTTTCCATGTCTTTTTTTAATGCATTGTATGCATTTATTTTGTGGAGGTGGAAGACTCATGATGAGATAAATGTAATAGTTTTTTTCCCCAGCAAGATATAAATGTAATAGTTTGTCATATGAATTCAGTTGGGAAAAAATTATTCTATGAATAAGAAGACTTTATCAAATTATTGGTGTTGGCTTGTCTATTATTTTATTTTTAAATCTTATCCAGTTCAACTTTCTCCCGTTCTTAATAGAAACCTTAAGTTGATTGTCTACTACAGCTATTAAATATGACAACAACAAACCTTATTCGGCTAGATAGGGTCGATATATTGATTAAATAATAAAATTATATTTTATCAACAACAAAATTTTTAAAAATTTGTTGGCTAAAAGGTCTTGTTCAATAACTTTGTAATACCCTAGGATAATTATTTATACGGAATATTATATTTCGATAAATAATACCTATTGAAAATAGGTGAACATGTGGTTTCAAATAATAAGTAATAATTATCTTATTTTCTAAGGTAATTACTATGGAAATTAGGAGAGATAAAGAGCTAAAATGTATTTTTAGGGCATTAAATGACCTAAAAATATTATGATAAATCCCAAGAGGTAGTAAAATATTTATAAAAAATTAGAAAGTATGTTGTCTCTAATTTTAGGAATTTATGGGAATATTTTCCTTGGAAAATAATGAGGCAAAATTAAGTATTATTTTGGGATCATAAGTGACCCCATGATTTTTTAATATTTTACATGGGATATAAAATACCAATGTAAGTAAAATAGTTGTGAGATAATGATTTATCCTAATTAAGAAAATTATCAAAAATTAGTAAGTGGCTAATATGGTAATTAATGGGATAATTAAGGTATAAAGTAAATAAATTAAAAATAATTTAAATAATTATTTTTAATTGAGAAATTCGAAATTATTAAATAAATAAAAAATAAAAATAATAAAATATTAATAAAATATTTTATGCTTAGAAAAATAAATAAAAAATAAAAGAAAAAAATAAATGTGAAGGCATTTTGAATAAAATAATAATATAATCGGTATAAAGCCAACGGAGAAGTGGGAACAACTAGAACTTAAATCCTACCTCCGATATAGGATTGAAGTCATAAACAACAAGACTTTTTATAAACCGGTGAAAATCCATCTCGAATTGAGCGGTCTCGAAGTCGTTTCGAAACCAACAAGCGTAATTAGGAGTCTTAGGGTAATTAGGAAATGGCGAGATAGTGCTAAAAGTGACTTAGAGAAAACCAGCAGAGTTTTGGAAACCAGGAATAAGGTCACTTAGATCAGATCATATTACGAACCGGTGAATTTCGCCTACAAACTAGTGTTTCCGAATTCAATTTCAGAATCAAGACGTCTGTCCTAAAATCTTCAGAGATAACGGAATACCCTTAATGGGATCATAAATTTCATTAAACTATATATTCCTAATGAGAAAGAAAGAAACTTCGAAACTTCCGTCGCATTTCGCGATTCGTCAAGATTACGCGTTTCGACACCGGACCGAAACTTTATCGATGACGCTCAGATGTCACCATCAAGATGACATCATTTTGTTGACTATTGGGGAGGGGAGGTCTGCACAAGAAATGGAAGGCCAAGAGTGTTTTGTCCTCAAAAATGCGATCCTACGGCCCATATTCGTCAAGACCGAAGTTCGAATTATTTACCGTTCGCCATCCGTCTCTTCTATAAATACCAAGCTCCTCTTCTTCATTTCTCACACCAAAAATCTGCCTCTTAGAGAGAAGTTAGAGAGAGAAGCTCGGAGAAAGTCTCGAGCAAAGTCCGGGTAAGTTCTTCGGTCCCCCGGTCTTTAGTTTCGGTAAATATAGTAGGAATGCTAGATTTATCTTTAATTTTTCAAGATAGTCTAGATATCATATTTAGGGGTAAATATGATATATATTTCAAAAATATGATGAGGGAAAAGATCTGTCAAAATTCTGGAGAGATAGAGCGAAAACAAGCTTCGCGAAATTCCGCCGATTAGGGGTTCAGGGGGCAAAATGGTAATTTGTACCTAAAATGCCCGTTATGCTGCTAAAAGTTGTTAAATATTATCCTTATAGGATATACGAGATAATCGTATCTTTGTCGAGCCGCCGCAGCCGCGTCACATTTTTTCCCGTCGGAAATTTACCGTTTTACGTAAAAGTACCGTTTTCCGTCAACGAAGGTACGTTCGCGTCCGTAACACTAACTCGATGCTTATTATATGCGTATATGTGTTGTTAGGTATGTACGTTCGCGTCCGTAACACTAACGCCGATGTTTATAGTATGCATATATGTGCTATGTGTATTGTATGTGGTAGGCGATAGCTTTTGTTTTGTATGTACGTTCACGTCTTTGTAACACTAACTCGATGGTTATTGTATGATTATATATGTTTGTTGTGTTCTATTTGTTGTTGTAGCATACGTGGTTATGTTATATACACGGTTATGTCACATACGTGGTTATGTCACATACGAGGTTATTATTGTTGTATCATACGTGGTTATGTTACATACGTGGTTATTATCTTACATACGTGGTTATGTATTTTTAATCATACATCTGTTGTGGACTGTTGTATTGATTGCTGTTGTCGTGTATATATTGTCATATTTAAGCATGAGGTTAACCGTTACCTGAGGTTCAATGTGCATTGAACCTCAGCTCTTAACATAGAGTCAGGTTCAGGAGAACCGAGGACCGAGGTGAAAGGCAAGCAGGTCGCACAGAGACTCAGCTGAAGACTATCCCTTGTCGCTACGGCATGAGTATTGCCGAAGAGACACTTTCCTCTACTGCTATTTACTTTTGGAAAACTCTCGGTCACTGTACCGTTTCTGTAATCAGCCAGACTTACGGCATTTTGAATATAAGTATCAGTTACTCTTACGCTCCGATGCTCTACTCTGATGAAAAAAAAAATATACTGCGTTTGAAAATTGGGATGTTACAAACTTTGTTAATTGTCTATCACAGAGTTTATGATAATTTAAAAACATCACCAAACAATGTCGTTTAAATTTTACTACTTCACTGTTTCTTTAAAAAAATTATACTCTGATAATGAGATGATCTTTATAATTCTAAAGGCTTTTGATAAAAAATGGTGATTGAAAATAAAGAATTTGAATTCACACGTAAAATATATAAACTAACTTTACTATTTTATGGATTTACAACAATTTGATGACAAGCAAAATGCAGAAATTGTAGTATAAAATTTCACAAAATAAGAAGATCACCAAAAAATATATCCATAGAAGTAGTTTAGTGTATACAACTAAATACTAATAATCAATCATCAAGAAATGAAAGTATATGATATTGACAGCTTTGAGGCGCCTAAAAGATTGATAATATATTTTATTTTTTATTTTGGTCAAAGATAATATATTTTATGGAGATAGTAACACATTTCAAATTTATGCTCATTTGAAAGATGAGTTATATTTTTCTCTTAGATTAACTTTTACATTTGGAAGACACAAGGAGCCTATAAAACAGAGTATCTTGTGGCAAAACGTTTCATATTCATTGGGAGAAATAGCTGCAAAAGTTTCTTATCTTTCTATAGCCTCAACTCAACTCTGCTAAATCAAAGTTTCAATATTCCTTATTGTTTCTCTCACTACAAAAACTATATTATCTTTAGTCATAAATATAAGACACTTTATCTAATTTGAGTAAATTAAGGAAACTAAATAAATTACTTAATTATAACATATATGACATGATCTCTCTAAAATACTTTTGTGTATCATTAAATTATATATTAGTTTATAAGCGTGGTGGAACAAAAAAATATTTTAGCCCAGGCCAAAAAATAAACATATTAAACTATTTATTAAATAATATCGCATAAAATTAAAAATACAAATAAATAATAACCGACAATTATAAATCAAAAGATAACATAGCAAACAAAAATTCTATGACGTTTAAAAGGAGACTAATTACAAGGTGCATCATTTTCAGAAATTATTTTCTTAGAAATATCACTTTACAAGTTATTTTCTTCTTAAAGAACATATCTATACTTTTTTGTTTATCCTTACTCATCTTTTTCAACCTACAACAAATTTGGTGACTCAGAATATATATTGATGTCAATGTTAATCACTAAACATTAATTCTTATAGTACTACTCAATCCATAAAACTAACACTTAAATGCGCATTCCACCTACCTTAAAACAAAATAATTGGAGAAAATAAAAGAAATATAATATGAACCCAAAAAAATATTTTTTGAAAAACATACAAATCTGATTCAATTTCAGTTAAGCAAACAACCTATTATAATCTTTTTTAAAAGAGAAATTCATTACAAAATCATAAGACAACCAAATAATAAATCCAAACCGATTAAAATTAGCCATTAATCATTCTCTACATATATATAGTCATCTATTGTCAAAACTCAAGACTCTCCCAAAATCATAACCCCAAAATTTTAACTAATCAGCACAATATTACCCTCATTAGAAAGATAAAAATACGTAGAATAACTTTCATAAAAAGAGTGAGGTGAAAAGAAGTGATTTTGAGCACCTATTTAGTTTTTAAAATGAAGATGAACTCGTTTCGGATATAAGATGATACTATATTTTCGTAAGTATCTCAAACAAGAATTTTACTTTTCTTTCACATCTCAATGAGTAATAGACCAAATATTGTCCTAATAAAAAAAGAGTGAAAATTATAGAAAAGATAAGAGATTAGTTGGGGCCAAATTATTGGCTAAAATAAAATATCATATAATACATACATACATGTAAATACATAAGATAAGTGAAGGCCACTTGGGGTCTGCCATAATGTGGCTTTGCCATTGTTTATAAATCAGGAAAATTAATTCAAAGAAAATGATAAATATAAAAGATTAAATAGAAAAATGCCTGATATTTGGGACCAAAATTCACTTCAAAATTATGGTTTATAATAAGAATTGTAAATAGTATTGACTTGGCAATTACGAGTATGTTGGATTCATCTAAATCATATTATCATAAAAATATTTTTTAGAGTAAAATACTCTAACAACTTCTCTTTTTTGTCTTAATCACATAGACATCCCCTCTATTATGAAAACCCATATAGACCTCCTTTAAAATAAAAATGTATGTTACAAAAATTTCCATTATTTTTAAGATTTTATTTCCATTCATCTAGTTAAGTTTGACTTTTGAACTTTTGTTTTACCAAAATGTCCATCTTTAACATTATAATTGTTTAAACATGTTTTTTTTTGGGGGGGAAATGTATGCCACCAAATTTTGATTCTACTAATAGATATTTAAACTTTATAATATGCTAAAAATTTATTAATTTTGTGATTATAAAATTTATACTTTTTAATTTTCCAGCATATTTATTGTAATTTATTTATTTTTAGTTTATCAAATTACTAAAAATATATATCAAACACATTTTTCATCAAATATAATAAACTATATAGTTTTGAGAGATTGTATCAGCCATTTAAATTTATAGTTTCCTTTTTTGCTAAATTATACAAAACCCCTAAACTTTGGATAAGTTGTATATAACTCCCTAACATTTCAAATTTTAAATTTAGCCCCCGACCTTTCTTTTTTTAACTATTATCGATACTCAATTATCCCAAGATAATAAGTAAATATTATGCAAATGATGACTTTTCATTTTTATATTATTTACATATTATTCTTTTAGTTTTTGCCATACAAGAAAACTATTTTAATTGACAAATAATAGTAAAAAACATGGGATAAATACCATTTTTGCCATGTAAGTTTAGCCTAAGGAGCACTAGTCACCTATAAGTTATTTTGGTCTCATTTTTGCCCCGGACGATGGAAGTTAACAAACGGAGCTATTTTGCCCGGAAGTTTTTTTTAGAAGCAATTTTACCCCAGAATTTTTTTAGAAACAATTGTGCCTCTAAAAGTTTACAAATTGGAGCAACAAGTTAATGGTTATGATTAACGGAAGGGCAAGATTGCTTTGCGTTTTTAAACTTTTAAACTTCCAAGGAAATAATGAGACCAAAAAAACTTTCGGGTGATCAATGCTTCTTAGGCTAAACTTCTACAACAAAAATGGTATTTATTCCTAAAAAAACTTAATAAATTTATTAAAATAATAAAAGTAACAACATGATTTTAATATTATAAATCAAAATTTTGAGGGAGCTAAATTTAAATTTTGAAATGTTAAGGAGGTTATTTGTAACTAATCAAAGTTCCATGGGTTACCAATATAGAGTTGGTCTAGCGGTATAAAGTCCCACCAGATCCCTCTGAATCTCGAGTTCAAATTCTAGATGAGACACTTGTGTTGAGAGGAAAAGCCGTGAATCCTTAACCGGATAATACTATTAAAAAAAGTCTATAGGGGTTATTTGCAATTGTTTAAAGTTCGGGGGTGTTTATGAAATTGGTAATTGTAACATGTTATCTCATAATCTGATGTGACATTTTTTCGTTAAAACGATATATAACACTCACTCAACGGCAGGGGATTAATAGTTAAAAAATGAAATGTCTGAGGAATCAAATTAAAACTTTGAAATGTCAGAGGTGTTAAATGCAATTGATTTTAAGTTCGGGGGTTTTGTATAAAAGCTCATATATTTTACAAACATTTAAAAAACTTATTTCTATTTCTAAGAGTTTGTGATATTTACAAACTGTTAATTAAAATTTGGGATTTAGTATTAAGTGTAAATTAGTGAATAAATTTTAATAAAATATTTTTAGAACATTTCTAAAGAGTTAACAATTTGGACTTAAATGTGTGTTTTAAAAATAGATAGGAGGTCTGTATAATTAAAATAAAATAATAAAATAGTGTGTTTTAAAAATAGATAGGAGGTCTGTGTAATTAAAATAAAATAGAAGGGTTATTAAAATATTTCACTCTTTTTTTATTTATTGATAAAATGAAATCAAACATATATACGGTACCATTTTTAACTAGAGATTGACTATATTATCGAAGTTCACAAGACTGGCCAAGTACTTGTATTAAATTTCTCCTTTCCTGCAACTGCAAATTTAGAGTACATGTTTTCATGTAAAGAATTGAATATCTGGTAATATAGTTATGAAGAAGTTTTTAGGATTAGAGCAAAGCAACAAACCTTTTGGGTATGGATTGAATCTTCGTGAACCAAGAGCTGCGAGATTACAATTAGCTCTCCTCCCATCAATCACAGGATAGGGATTCCGGCAGGCTCTTGCTGCAGAATCTGGGCTCTTGAACGTTACCTAAAACAAAACAATAAAAGCGTGATTGAAGTAAAAGAGACAAGTATGACTGAGACTTGATGCCAAAGAAAGGGTGGAAGAAGAAGAATACAAAGCCATAGCCTTTTGATCTTTCACTGTTTCTGTCGCGTATAACAATAGCCTCTAAGATCTCTCCAAACTGCTCAAAACAGTGTCTCAGAGTGTCTCTTTTAGTCTCCCAGGCCAGTCCCCCAACGAAAATCTTGGTGTAGGTCGTGTCACCAACTTGTTTGGCGTTGTTTGGACTCGCCATCTTATCTGGGCTTTGCTGTGACATGCCCACGGCCCTGAGCCACTAAAACCACTGCCACTATAGGATCAATAAAACACGGTAGAAAGAGGAGGAAGATGAAGACGTAAGGAGCCGTTTGGCGGGTTGTAGCTATGATTAAGGAAACACTTTGTCCAATCAACCTCAGGAGAAAATCATCCACCACCATGTGCTCTACTGTTTCTGGTTCTTTGACTTTTCCTCAGATTCTACAATTAAAATTCCCCTGACGAGAAACTTCCATGGTTATGGTTGGGGTTGGGGGCGTTAAGAATGAAAATGAATGAAAACCCAAATATTTATTGCATGCCGGTTTACAGAACACGGAGAGGACAACTTTACAAGAAAGCAAAAAAGACAATCGGAGCAGGTAAAATGAAAATAATTATTTATGAATAATGTTATATAGATGTGTGAGTGAGTATTGTTTACAGTATAATATAATTTTGATCATTATTACTTCCTTATATAAGTCGGGCCATATCAGAGCTTCCCAGACTCTTATCGGAAGATACGTGCCTCGGTGGATTCAATTCAACATCGTGGCGTCTTTCGCGTTTCCCCATCATTGATTTAATAAATTTCGATTCGTTTTCCATATCATTAAATATATATTATAATAACAAAAACGCGGGAATAATGCCTTGGCGCCATTTGGAGCGTCAGGACCACGCAGAGAAATTACGGCCAAGCAAAGAAACAAAAAGAGCTTGACTGTCTGCTTCTTGAAGAAACAAAGACAATAAACTCCACCACAAAATGAAGGCAATCCAAGTGAATAGAATAGACTTTGGGCATAGAGAACCTGGCATGGGATTCAGCATTATTTGAATCCCTCGAGCTGTTGATTGGTTTGTGTATTTGTGTTTATCTTTATCCTCCTTGGATTCCGCTTTCCCAGCGTTAAAATCTCTTCTTTGGATAAGGAGCCTCAAATATGATAAACGAGTTATGACCCCTTTCCTTCTTGGAAAGCGGGGTTTTTTTGACTTTTAGCATTCACATGCTAATAATTGACGGTGTGTTTGCCTTGCCTTAGATCGGATTAAAAGAAACTGTTGGAATTTTGGGGTGATTAGTTGAATAATTGGTTAAAGTTATGTTATATAAAGGGTCTAGATATTGTGTTTTAATGAGTGTTAGATGTAGAGTCCTTACCATATTTAGAGAGGGAGTTAACTTGGTCTCCTTTAAGAGAGAGTTAACTTAGTCTCTCTCTAAAAATGAGTTAACATTATTTTCTTTTAGGTTTTAGAGTTAACCCAATAAATCTTTTAGGTTTTAGAGTTAACCCAATAAATTATTCATTAAATCAGCATGTTGCTCTTTGTAGTTAATACAATTATTATTGATAGGTTCATATTGTCAACCAATTAACTATATAAATAAAGACTTATGCTAATCTCACCAGAAATAAAACTTCTGCTAAATAATTTGAAATTCATGACATGCCACGATGGAATTCTTTTTAAGTTCGTCTGCTAATTAAAGTTAATTGATTACTTACCTCATTACTATTGATTCTATGTGCCACCTTCAAATAATGGATGAAAATCTTTGGTTGCTGATTGTAGGAATGGATGCTCAAGTGTCTTATGCCTTTCATTCTGAACGAAAGATGAATCCTGAAAAGTTTAAAAATCACCTGGTTAATCAGGTATTATGTTATATCTACAGTAACTGTAATAAATGAACACACAAGGCACAAAAGGCAAATGTTATCTGGCTTTTACACTGTTAAGTGGAAGTATAAAACATGTGAAGTTTGATTTTAGACAGGGAATATATTTTCTTTCACCTTTCTTCTTATTGATTTTCTGTTTCAATTTCAATCTACATTTTAGACCACTTATTAGCAAACAAGGATGGTTTTTTGCTTCTCTTGTCCAAGGTGTTTCAAGGTCAGTTCACATGCACATAAGAACAGTTTTATGCTTTTCTTTACTCACCTCAATGAACCAATAGGTCATCCTATGAGAATTGAAATTGAAAACCTATAAGCACTGTTCTTGAATTGAAATTGCCCGTTTCTGTTGTGTAGTCTAAATTGCTTATCATTTGGTATGCTTTTCATGGGTACATGTATCTAAGAAAAACAAGATACTTGGACTATGGTTGGTGGAGAGTGACAAGTATATGTTGCTTTTAGCACTAGCATATATTGGTCTTAATGTTGTTTTGAATAATGGGAAACTATTCCAAATTTGGATGTCTTCTTTTTATTGGTAATTGATAAACATGCTGTGTTTGACAATAGCATAATTATTAGCAGGCAAATTGTGTGTGGATTTGGTCATGGGATTTGGAAATAGTACTTCAAGATCTGTTATGTGTTCAATGTCTAGCCTTGTAGTGTTACTATCACTGAAAAGCATACCAAATGGCTCAATAACTAACACTGAAATATAATTCTCTTCCAGAGCTTACAAACTTGAAGAGTCTAGAGATTTCATGCAGTAAAGTGACAGATTTTGGCGTCACTTTCATGAAAGGTATTTTTCCTGATATTGTGTCACTGTGATGTTCAGAGTGTAAATGATATATAATTATCACGTGCCAGGTGTTTTTTCTTAGATTTTTGTAAGGAAAAAGGTTTGTATTAATGATATAGTAAAGTTTGAAATTGATAGGTTCAACTTAGTATTGTCATTTCTGTATCTCTTTAATTTTTAGTAATGTCTTGGTTCATTTCAGGACTAAAAAAGCTTGCCCTGTTAAATCCCTAAAAGCTGTTGATCTTTGGTGTAACATCCTATTTTCAAAAGCAGTATAATTTTTTTTTTCATCAGAGTCGAGCATCGGAGCGTAAGAGTAACTGATACATATATTCAAAATGCCGTAAGTCTGGCTAATTACAGAAGCGGTACAATAACCAAGAGTTTTTAATGTAAATAACAACAGAAGTGTCTCCCTGGCAATACTCATGCCGTGGCAACAAAAGATAGTCTTCGGCCGAGTCCCTATGCGTCGCTTGCCTTTCACCTCGATCCTCGGTCCTCCCGACCGAGGCTATATTAAGAGCCGAGGTCCAACACGCACTGACCTCGTGTAACGGTTAACCTCATGTTCATATATACAACATAGACAAGTATATGAGCATATAAACAAGCATATCCCAACAACACATAAGCCCCCTGGCAGATATGTCACACCTAGCATACGTTTCACACCTAGCAATCGTTCCACACCAAGCATTTCACACCTAGCAAACGTATCCCGACACCCAGCAAGCATAATAACAGTACAATGAGCATACCACAGAGCTATCAACTACCTCACATAAGCATACCATACACATAGCACATATACGCATACAATAAACATCAAAGTTAGTGTTACAGTACGCGAACGTACCTTCGTTAACGGTAAACGGTACGTCTGTCAGTCGGTACGTGATCACAGATATCCTATTAGGATAATAACGTTTCTAATCAACGATCAACATTATAACAGACATTCTAGTCTCAAATTACCATTTTACCCCTGACTCCCTAATCGGCAGAAATTCGCCAGAACTTCGTTACTTTGACTCTAATCTTCCAAAATTTTGCCATAACTCTTTCTCCAACATAATTTTCGAAATATATATCATATTTAACCCTAAAACATGATATCTACAATATATTGGAAGATTAAAGATCAAAACAACATTCCTACTATAACTACCGAACAAAACTAGAACTTAAAACTAAGGACCGAAGAAATTACCCAGGGCTTCGCTACAACTTTCTCCAAGCTCCTCCTTCTCTCTTCCTTCTCTCTAGATTCAAAATCTTGAGAGATGTTGTTGTGTGAATTGGTGAGGAATTATGAAGAGAAGTGAAGGCTATTTATAGGAAAAGTCCATGAATCTCAACCCTTGGATCAACTTTAATGAATTCAATCTTGGCCTTCCATTTGAAACCTTAGCTAGCAAGTTTTCTCCCCCCATGTCATCTCTCCAAAGATGAATTCATGCAAGTGATGTCATGCTCCTACTTTATGGATTCAACCGATAAAGTTCCATGTTCGGTGTTCTAATCGCGTAATCTTGAAGAATCTCAAAAATTCCTTAGCATATCCCTGAAGGTCTCTATTCACTCTTAAGAAATATGTGGATTAATGAAATTTATGATTCCATTAAGGGAATTTCGTAACCTGCTAAAATTTTTCGGATAAACGCCGTCGGTTACGGAAATGACTTCCGGAATAACCAACTTCGAGACAAAAATCCACCGATTCATAATATGTCCAGTTGTTTACCACTTAATCCAAGGATTTCAATATAGGATTTAATTTCTATCGGTTCTCATTTATCCTATATGCTTTTTCACAAATATCTTTCTACTCTTTCAACAACTTCTTCACTAAGCTTCCTATTTTAATTTCACTCAATTTTCCTTCTCCTTTTCTTCTTATTTTTTTCGAAATTCATGGGCATCTTTTTGACAAAAGATGTTGCTTCCCATTGACTTGTCAACCTTCCTTTTTAATTACTTAATTTATGCTTTAATTATCTAATTAAGCAATTATCTCATTGGTTAATCCCTTGTTAGTCAATTAAGCTTTAGGGATTAAGTGTAATTCACCTTATATACTTCTTAATTATGCCAAATTAATTAGCAACACTCTTTATGCTAACATTGACCCTCCATTGGTCATTAATCTCCACTTAGGGGTTGCATATAATTAACTTTGAATATCTCATTTTCTCATGCTTAAACAATTAGCCATTAATTATTTAATTAGTCCCTTACTAATTGTTGACAATTTTCTTAATTAGGATTAATCATTTCCTCACAACTATTGGACTGACATTGGTAATCTATGCTCTATATAATATTAAAAATCACGGGGCAACTTATGTCCCTCAAAATAATATTAATTTTTGCCTCATTATTTTCCAAGGGAAATAATCCCAAAAATTCCTAAAATTAGAGACAACATACTTTCTAATTTTTAATAATTATTTAATTGCCATTTAGGATTTATCATAATATTTTTCAGGGTATTTTATGACCCACAAATTCATTTAGGGATTTTTAGCTCTTTATTCACCCTAATTTCAATAGAAATTACCTTAGAAAATAAGGTAATTATTACACTAGTTTTGAGATCACATATTCACCTATTCCCATTAGGTATTATTTATCGAAATATAATATTCCAGATAAATAATTATCCGGGTATTACATTTGGATACATGCTTTGCTGTTCTGGGATCTATCTTTACATTACCAGCATCTTGTGAATTAGTTGAAGAAAGGTCAAGGAATTGAGCTTCTTGTTCTGCAGGTTTCTTGTCACTACTTTCTTTCTTAAATATATCATTGATATTGATTGTGATAGTTCGTTTATAGTTCTTTATTAAATGACTTATAATTATCATGTGCAGGTTCCTGTGAATAAGGTCCGAACCTATTGTGATTTGCGAAATGTCTTGATGAAAAGAATATTTCTATCTGCAATGCATTTTTGTATCAAGACAAGATATAAGGTGTGGCAAAATCTATTGAATATGCTATTTCCTCATTTCCTCTTTGTAGACTGTCATGATTTCCTGTGTTACTTGGTGGTTTATTATCTTATTTATTCTTTTGTATCTCCGAGTTTCAGTAATTTGAGTATAAGTGGCCTAGTTGCTCTAGGTCATGCTACATTTTTCTGTTATACTGTTTTTTTAGTGATTCTGGAAGGGAAGGATGTACTGTGACTAGCCTTACCATAAATGCAGAACCAAATAATTGGCAAAAAACGTATGAATTTGGGGCATTTTGATTTATGGGTATATTTGGGTAATGATGCATGGTATGTGCACTAAATTGATAACCTGAAATGTATAAAATCAAGACGGCATTTAGGCATCCTGAATTTATAATTCAGGACGCCACAAATGGGATCCTGAATTATAAATTCAGGCCACCTAAATGGCGTCCTGAATTATAAAATCAGGACGCCATTTGTGGCGTCCTGAATTAAATTCGGGACGCCAAAAAGTGAGAAAATTGACTACCCCTTTCAAACGTCCCTCTAAAAAAGGACATTAATTGGGTCTTATTTAGGTCGTTTTTTGTGTTTTTTTGTAGTAGTGTGTTTGAATTAGTTTTTTTTTAATAGGCATCTAGATCAAAAACTACTTTTAAGAATAAGACCTGATTTTCACAGTGTAGATGTATTTTTACCACCATCAATTCATACATAAATCATATTTACAATATGATTTTTATCTTATCTTAAGTTTGCAAAATTCAGATTGAAAAAAATCACTTATATCACATCTAATGTAATACTCTAAAAATCGTATTTGTGATAAGTATCACAATTTAGTAAATAATACCTATTGGAAATAGGTGAATATGTGGTCTCAAATAATAAGTTATAATTATCTTATTTTCTAAGGTAATTTCTATGGAAAATAGAAGAGTTAAAGAGCTAAAATCCATAAAATGTATTTATAGGGCATAAAATGGCCTGAAAATATTATGATAAATCTTAAAGGGCAGTGAAATAAATATAAAAAAATTATGGAAAATATTTTCCTTAATTATAGTAATTTAATAAATTATTTCCTTGAAAATAATAAAAGGAAAACTTTAATATTATTTTAAAGACACTTTTTGGCCCCATTATTTTTAATATTTTACATAGGGTATAAAATACCAACGTCAGTAAAATAGTTGTGAGATAATAATTAATCCTAATTAATAAAAGTATCAACAATTAGTAAGTAACTAATTAAGCAATTAATGGCTAATTACTTAGATTAAGATATAAGTGAATTAATTAGGAAATAAATAAAAATTAATTAAAAGGGGGGGCGAAATTATTAAATAAATAATAAATAAAAAAGTAGTGTGAAAAGGGTTAGGGTTATTTCAAAAATAATATCTAGATATTAAGTAATTAAATAATAATATATTCGGTAGAAAAAGACATTGGCTAAACGAGAACGGGTAGAAATAAAATCCTACCTCAAAATATGGGAATCAAGTCTTTAACATCTGGACCTTTTATAAACCAGTGAAATTTTATCCCGGAGTGAGCTGTCTCCGAAGTCATTTCTGAAACCAACAGCGTACTTAGGATACAGGATAAATAAGAAATAGGGCAAATAGCAGAAATAAGACTCAATAGAAAATGAAATAGTTTTGACACACTAGGAATTAGGTTTCCTAGGTCAGGACATATTACGAACTAGTGAATTTTTGTCCAGATGCTGGTGCTATCAGAAGTTATTTCAGTAACCGATGGCGTCTGTCCGAAAATGTTCAACAGGCAACGGAATACCCTAAACAGGATCAAAAATTTATCTAACCCAAGTACTTTGGAAGAGGATTAATAAACCTTCAACACTGTGTTCCCGGATTTTTAAGATTTTCCCAGACTACGCGATTTGAACACCGAACTGGAAACTTTATCGGTACTGGCTCATAAAGCAAGAGGGATGACATCATGCATGACATCATATTTTCTTGGGAAGTGTGTAGGGAGGTCGGCCAAGGGGGGGGGGAAGGGCCAAGATGAAGCCATGTGTCAAAGTGCGATCTGACGGTTGAAAACTGATCTGAAAAAGGCATGAATAGTGTCATTTTTTTCTTCTATAAATAGCAAGCTCTCCTCTTCACTTTCTCCCACCCCAAAACCGTGCCTAGAGAGAGAGTAGAGAGAAGGAGGAGTCCGGAGAAAAATCTAGCGAAGCCCTGGGTAAGTTCTTCGGTCCCTGGTCTTTAGTTTTGGTAGTTCTTTCAATAGATATAGTAGGAATGCTAGATTTACCTTTAAATTTCCCGGATAGTTTAGATATCATGTTTAGGGGTAAATATGGTATTTATTTTTAAAATATATTGGGAAAAGAGATATATCAAAATTCTAGAGAAATATGGTTAAAGTAGCGAAGCTCTAGCGAAATTACGCCGATTAGGGGAGTCAGGGGCAAAATGGTAATTTGTACCTAAAATGCCTGTTATGCTGCTAGATATTGATAAATACTATCCTTATAGGATATCTCGAGATAATTGAACCATTGTCGAGCCTGTTGTTATCTGTGCCGTCGTCTACCATTATTTCACCCGCCGTCGAAAATTTCTGTTTTTCCGTAAGAGTTCCGTTATACCGCCGACGAAGGTACGGACGCGTATTGTAACCTTAACACTTATGCTTGTTGTATGCTATATGTGATTGCTGTGTTCCTATACTAAGATTCTACTTTGTTGAAAATGTTGAAATCATGAATACACGGGTTATGATCTTGATAACACTGTTTAGAGTTTTCCTAGCACAGTATAGTAAATGATACGACTCGGGTCATATTTTCTTGAGGAGCCTTTTATTTAATTCAAAGTTAAACAGAGTGACAAAAAACATTGAGGTGGGTTTGAAATTGATTTTTTAAAAAAAAATTAATGAAAAAGAACCTAAACTACTATTTTTTAAGGTTTTTGAGAAACTGTTGAGATAAGTAATGAAATTTGATTTGAACAAATGGATGAGGAATGCTGTTTGGAAAATGGAATATAGTTTACCCTTATTGAAAATGATTTGAGTTAAATTACTGACTAAGTCAAAAATCAAATCTTAGTAACTCGCTAAGTTTAGTGATATTAATTAGTGATTATCCCTAGAACTCTAACTAGATAACTACTTCTTAATATACTATTAAATACCACTTAGTGTGCAATTTTGAATCGGATTTAAGCAATTTGTTCATCTATGCAATGAACACTCAGCTAAGACATTCAAACAAGATCAAAGTAGTCATATTAGTCATTCAAACTATGAAAGAATAACACATTTACATTAAACTGAAAAGGGAATATATAAATATTACAATGTAAATATAACACCCAAACCGTAGTTTCAGAAGTCCTTTTCCCTAAGCTGAGACAAAACTTCTCTCACATGTTTTTCCTCGTAAATCATAAAAGCTATTATTCAAAAACCAATCTAACCACACAATTCAATCCAAATCACAATTGTTCAATCTAAACTAAGATAAATAACTTGCAAGCTCACTAAATTAACAACATAACATAAATCATAACTCAGAAAAGCCATTACATAGCCAAAATCAAAGGATCTTTTTTTTTTTTTTTGCCGAACAAAATCAAAGGATTAAAACAAATAATCCCTCTATATGTATCTTTGAAGCTTAAACTAATCTTCCATCCCTAAGAAGCACAAAATAATTTAACTTCTTATGGAGTTCATCACAACCACAACTCCTTCAAAATCAAAGCACAAAGAATTCATGGAATGAGAAGGTGAAGGCCGTCTCCATTCTCTCCCTTCGTTCAAAGTCACTCGTCACTCCATGAATTTCTTTTCTGTGGCTGCTGGTTCGTGACTGTCGTCTGCCTCCTTCCCTCTTTAATTGTCGGTATCCTCTAAAATATTCGCCCCCTCCAGATTTATGTCCGAGGTCAGGCTTTAAGAAAATAAATAATTGTTGAAAATGAATTTTGAAACGGGAGTGAAGAAGAGTATGTACTTTGAATTTTTGTTGAATCAATTTACATCATCCGTGCCAGTAATTTACGTCGTATGGTGGATTTTATTATAATAATAAAATAAATAAAAGGTGTAAACATGTCTAACCATAACAACCCACTCACCTCAAAAGACCCTCATCAGTATAACCTACCCTTCCTTGTGACTTCATCCTTTTCTTTTGATTCTAGTTTCATAACATCACATGCAGTACGCTAATGTTGAATGGAATCTGATACATTAATTCATCCAATACCTGAAATATTATATTATCTCATGTTTTAAGACACACTTTGATCTACCCAATTTTTTAAAAAAAATAAATAAAGAAGATGGATATGAGAGGATAAGATTAATTATAAAAAAAAAAAAAAAAAGGTAGGTAGGTAGCCCCTCATTCACATACAGACAAGAGAAGAGGTTGGATATTGACTCCTTCCTCCCAACACACAGACCTTATTTTCCTTTTTATTAATATTTTCTCCTTTTCATTATGCACTCTCCCCTCAAATTTTCATTTTTTTAATTATTATTTTATTGTTGCCATATCATACTCTAATCTCACGACAAAACATCTCTATCTCATTTTTTTTAAAAAAAAAAAAAAAAAACCCTCTCTCTATGTTGTTCACTTAAACCAAAACTTTATAGTGATCCTTGCAATGCCTATTCCCTTGGGGCTCTCCATATAGAAAAATAGAAGAGTCCATTTAACACACTTATTGATTTCATATAATCACACTATTTGAGCGAAAAGGCCACGCATGGGTTATCTTTACATGTAGTAGTACATACAGTTGCATGTAATGGGATCGTATACACACGTGTGTTTTTCATAACGATGCTCAAATTTTCAATATAATAATAATTCAGCAATTTTAGAGAAGACTGGCCGGGGTCAACAAAGTGGAGCAATTTTATTGATGATGAGAAGGGTTATTTTTGTGGATTTAGGTGATCTTTGTCTGCTCTCTTTTCCGAAGGTTGACAACGACATCCTACACTTGGGGCCCACTGCCACCTCCAAAGCACTTTCAACCAAACAAAATGTCTTTTTACTTCCACCTTTATCATAAAATGGGGCATGATGCATTTCACATTATTTTTATTTAAAAAAAAAAGATTACCGCTTTCTATTTATAAATCATTTTGATAAAAAATTTAGTCCTATTTATTAATCCTCTTTTATATAATAAATGAGATTATGAAAATTTTACCCATATTAATTATACCGATGAAAATAGAGAGAGAATAAAGAGTTGAAAGATACTCATTCATAAATAAAGCAAAATTAGAAAATTTACCTCATAATCATTGAACTAACTACCTCTCTTTAGTATGTGTGGTTTAGCTAAAAAAGACTCATAAATAGAACCAGAGTAGTATTTTTAAGAGAGTAAAAATGAACTTATAAATAGGACTAGTACGGGGGAAATTTCATTGAGCTTATAAGGGATGTAACAGTGTCAATTTTTTTTTTGAAATTTCACTGTATCCCAAGGGTCAAAATAAAATTAAGTTTTAAAGGTAAAAAGACAATAATGTCCTTCTTTTATTTTATGTAGAAGAGCATTTACAAGACAAATAAGGGTATTTACAAGATAAATAAAAAATTACAAAACATATAATGATATTTATAAGATAAGGGATTCAAAAGAACCTATAAAATTAAAATATTTTAGCCATTCACAAGATAAATAAAGGGATTCAAAAAAACATAAGGAATTAAAATTATTTTAGTTATATATAAGACAAATATGAAAATTCACAAGATCAATATGAGCATTTACAAGATAAATAAGATAATTTACAATACAACAAATAAAGTAAAAGCATTATTCACCCTAAAACTTAATATTATTTTCATCCAAGGGACGAAATGAAATTTCAAAAAATTCTGGAGGTTGGCTCATATTATATTTTGGGGCCAACTGAAATTCTCCCTATTATTTATGTTAGAGATTTTATGGACATGCTGACGAGGAAGCTGACCCTTGGCTGAAGTGTTTGGATGAGAGCTTTGATCCGGACGAATGGGTTGGTTCCCCCCGTAATGCCACTGCCCATTCAGTGGGGTGCTTGGAACGACCCATTGGTCTATATTTAGATTAAATTTTGGAGAATCACTTATATAATTTAAAAGATAAGTATGTGAGAGAAGTTATGTCTTGTATTATAGAAAAATGCATCTAAAACCACAATTTTATGGTTTTACTAACACTAACTTAAAATAATGTTACAGGTGAGAAGACGTTTTCATTCTAGTTTGGCCGTAGTTGTTATATTCAATCTCACCCCACACAGCAGCATTTAGAAACTGGACCCTGCAAAATTTTGATTTTGCTTCCCTCACCTTTAGCTCCACTCTTCCATCATGCCGCTTTCTTTAACTATAATATGTCCCAGAAACCATCCTAAGCCGTAACCCCATGTAGTTTGTACTCGACACTAACAGACAAGTAGCAGTTAGCAGCCTCGAGAGCTTAACTTTGTTAGTTAGCCTCAGACAAAACGATATATGAAAAATTACCAATCAAACAACAACTATCTATCTGAGCTTGTGGTTATCCATTCCCCGCACCACGTCTTGTAAAATACTAGTACTACATAGGATTAACTTAATTGAGATGATCAAGGAAACTGAACACTATCCTTGACATCACCAAACTCAGCGCGCTGATGCAACCTGAGTGGGCAAATTAAACATATGAGGGCTTGAAAGCGATATATTTCCTTTTTTTAAAAAAAAAATACAGCATGGGCACAAAAATATCAGGATGCTTTTTTGGTATGGTAATAGTGAGTGGCTGCCCAGCGCACGGTTGCATGACACTTGTGCCATTGAAATGGTTATGGGCGGCCTAAATATCTATGCATATTCTCAATAAAGTTTTATATTAACATGTATATATATGGATGAAAAAGAGAGTGTAAACATAGAGGGGCTTTAACAATGGAATAGGAATGCAATGGCGCCACGTTCTACTAACCGACCTCAGTGCGCGCAGTAGTATATGCGTGTTGCCAAAGCCAAACCTTTTCATTTTCCATTCACAAACACAAAATCTATTTCTCTCTTTCACTGCTCGGCCCATTTCACCTTTTTAGTTTTTACTCTACTCCACACGCAACAAACACAGCGACACTATATGTGTAATGTGTGTGTGTATCTCGTCTGTACACCCCATGACTTAACTTCCTCTGCTTTTTCTCCTCCCCACATGTTTTTATAGCCATCTCACAACGTACATTTTCATTTCCATCTCCATCTCCATCTTCATCTGTACTCTTGCTTTTCTTCATATCAAAATGGGAAATTGCGTTGCCCTTTTTTATCCCAGCCATGGCTCTGCTTTGGCCAAGCAAGGTAGAATTGTGAGGGTGGCGAAACCCGACGTGAAGATACTTGAATTCAGAACACCCATTGCTGCGAAGCAGATACTGCAAGATTTTCCAGCTTTCTTCATTTGTGTGTCGAAGGAAACCTCGCAGCCTCTCTCCCCAGATCACAGATTGAAGGCTGGCACGTTGTATTACCTGCTTCCGCATGTTTCTTCTCTTGGAATCTCGGACGAGGGTAGTGGCACCAAAAGGGTCAAAATTGTTATCACAAAGCAGCAGCTTGAGCAGTTAGTAGCAAAACAGATTTCCTTAGAGGATGTACTTTCCAACGTCCAATCTAGGACTGTTGATTCGCCAGACAGTTGGAGGCCGCAACTGGATTCCATCCCTGAAGGAAATGAGTAACATATTTAAAACTCTTTTTTCCCTTCTTTTTTTCGTGTTTGGTTTCCTTTTTTGGCTCTTCAGGATTGAACCTTATAAAAAAAAGGGTCTTCTGCTTCCTTTCTTTGTTTCTGTTCTTTCTCCCTTGTGAGTTGTGACCATTGATGTAATGCTTCGGGTTGTTTGGTGGGATTGAAAGGGGAGAGAGAAAAAAGGAAGGCAAAGGAAAACACGGGACCTTGTGTATGTGTGTTTGTTGTGTGTGTGTATATGGATGAATCAATCATGAAGCGATGCTTTTAACCTCCCTGCAGCTGTTAGGTCTGTGATTCATAACTAACAGGAAAAATTAACAGCACAAGATTTCCAATTTACAACTCTTCAACCAATGGCAATTCATCTTGATTTCTAAACATAAATAGTCATACAAGACCCTCTTTTTATCAGTAAAGTTCCAACACCTATATGGCAATTGGTGGGACTGAGATTCGTATAATTGGCAGCATAATCATTGTGGTTCGGTTTTACATGAAAGACGAGATTGAAAATAATACTCTTCGTTATATATTTAGGACAGGAGGTATTACTAGTTTCCGATTAATTACATAACTTATATTACCTATCCGCAACAAACAAAACTAGAAAACAGGGTACAGATGCAGAGTTCCCAGTGGACAGTGCACAATTAAAGACGAGTTTTTCCACTTAAAATCTGTGTTCACTTTAACAGCAGGGTCTCAATGTGACTCTATGTGGTGAGATGATGATGATAAAGCCGAGCAGTATGTATCCAAAAGGAATAAACAGAGACATTTTTGAAACACTCAAAAGTGCTCATTTATACAGATAAAACTCGTCTAACATACTTTCCTTATATATGATAAATCCATTGAAAAGCTGTTTTTGAAGGTTAGTTATTCCAAACAAATACAATCTATTGTTTTCTTACTAAGAAACAACCAGATGTACCATAATTTTCAAAGAAACAGTTAGGAATGAGACTTTTCTACGTAGGTTAGGGAAGACCATCGGCAAGACGCTAAAGGTTGATCCCAACACTCTCTCTCAGGACCAAAACAAGATGTAAGGGTTCGATTCGCTCGGATAAGTGTTGAGATTGATCTTCGCCAGAAGCTTCGCTCTCGGGTTATAGTTCGCAAGTCAGTCTTTCCCGTGGAATACGAGGGACTTAATATTACTCTTCTAATCCTAAATAAATTGCATTACAAACTCTGTTTTATATTTAGTACTGAAAGTAATATCCGTCTCTACTGTGGCATTTTTGGACTTAGAAAAGAAGATTGTCCTGTTGGGATCCGTACACGGAAGGATTTTATCCATTTAAAAACTTACGAATCCCATCGAAGGATCCATCAACGGCGTTTAAATCAAGGTTCGTTAAAAATTGTACCTATGCGAACTCGTGAGCATCTCGTTCAATTCGATCTCGTAAGCTACCTACTCGATCAACAGGAGCCGACTCTGCGAATCCACTCTCTCTACCGGTAAGATTCACATCAAACGACCCTCGAACACGACGCAACGTGCTAGCGCCTTCAAACTTTGTGTCTCTTCTTTTCTCTCTAAGGTTTCTCGCGCTTTTTAATTCATTCGCCCACTTAATACAACTAGATCAATATCTTTTATAGAGTTTATAAAATCCTAATAAGCCATATTAAAATATTCAAAATTAATCTAATTAATCTTGAAATTAGAATTTGGATTAAAATAATATATTAATTAAATCTATTCAATAGATCTTATTTAATCTATTTATTTAATCCGAATTAAAAGACTTTTGATTTAATTTATCTCTATAAATTAAATCCGAGATATGATATCTATCTATTTAATTAAATGTGAGATACTATATCTCAATTCAAATTAAATGAGATATATGATATCTTTATTCGAAAATTAAATCGAGATACAATATCTCTATTTGTTTTAGATATTTAATTTATCAAATAAATTAAATAAAAAAATATTATATAATAATATTATAATCTCTATTAAATTATATTATTTTCTAATTTAATAATGTGTGTATATATATATATATATATCCATCCTAGATTAAATACAATATTCATTAAATCTTAGACATATATAAGATTCAATGAATCTGGATACTATTGCTCGTGTTGGGCTATTCTTGTGTGCGACCCTGCAGGCCCACATGAGATTGGCAGCGCGCCAATACTGTACCAGCCCACAAGTCGCAAGTGGCCTCTAGCAAGACATTGCGACTACCTAACTCATATAGGGATCAATGATACGATACTACCTATCATATAACCATGTCACGTCCCTTTTGTCATGCGATAATTTGGTCAATGATGAGGCATGGATAATGTCAACTTCTTGTTCTTGACCATTACTTTCTCGATTCTTGAGTAGTTTAACAATTGAAATGGAAACTTCTTTCCATCGTAGTATAGCCATACATTTCTCAGACTCACTCATCGAGGGGCCCAGTATTATCTCTCTACAAATGTGAGGGACAAATTGCATTTTGATCATTCACATTCCTCTGCATCCCGATCTAAGCCTTTATCATCACTCTGTCAAAGGTGACTTTTGACTAGATCAAAGATCAGCGACTCATCATGTAGAAATCCATGATGATCTCAGGTCAAAAGGCATTGTGATGCGGTTATATATAAGATAAACTTATGACTAAATCCATGCAACTTTCTCATAGTGGGTCGGTCACCTTGTACTCTTACAAGTGCCCATGACTTTAATTCGTATCTCCATACCTCATCAAAGTCATACTGATCTTATTTCATATTCTCTCCCGCGTATATGACTGACCAGAGACATTTAGGATAATCTATAAGATATATCCAAGGATACAGTTATCACTATAAACATGCAAATTAAATGATAACTAAATGGAGAATACTTTAAATAACATTAACATTTAAAGTACAATGACTTGCCCTAGGGCATAATTTCCAACATGTCCAAGGAATGCTCAACCCCCCTCCGCAGACGAGCAAGCCCAGTCGACCTCACAGCAGCCTCACTCACTGGTTTGTGCATTGTTGGTGGGGCGATTGTGGAATCAGTAACAATGACAACCACTACAGTATTATTGTTTATTGCTGTCTTGGGAAGAACAATTGCAATATTGTTTTGATTAAAGGATGACAAAAGAACAATCACTTTAACAAGTTACAGATTCCAATTGCTGGCAAAGTTTAATTTTTTGAACACTCTACATCAAGGCTGGAGAATAGACCAAATTGTTGTACTGATCTTTTTATTCGCAACTTAGATAATGGAAAATAAAAAACCAAAATTGACTTGGCTAGTTATGAAAAAATGATGCAGATACTAGAGTTCATTGGTATAGCAACATCATAAATGTGTTTTTTTTCTGAACTTGGTGCATAGAATGAATATTTGCCACACGAAGTTGTCAACACTTTGGACTATTAATTAGCCCCGTGACTGTGACATACCAAACACCCTTTGTGCTTAAAGCTTGGCACTGCACTTCTTTCATACCAACATAGTGTCTGTATTAATTAGGATAGAAATTATTTTTCAATGTGATTTACGATTTATAAGATAAGTGTGTGGGAAGAGTTTTATCTTGACTTTTGAGAACTTTTTTTCAAATACCAATTCAAATGGGGCACATATGTGGTTTCAACCTTCCACTTGTAGGTTTATGCTATTCCACCACATGCTCATGTGTAGCTTACAAAATCAAATTAAAACGATTGAATGTCTACGATTGAAGAATTAAGTGTTATTGGGTCAATTATATTTGAGTTACTTCTTTAATTTGGTGGGGTTATTCAATTTGGTATGGATGATAACACGATTTGGCATAACTAGTTAAGGCATTCGTTTAATTATATTTATATCACAAGTAGGTTGTTATTTGTAACACCTCAATTTTCTAAAGCGTTTTCAAGATATTTTAATCAGAATAGAGCATCGGAGCAAGTAAAAGAGTGAGTAACTGATATATCATTAACTGTGGCGTATCTGTTTGTTCATAAAGAATGGTACATTTATCGAGTAGTACAACGGTACATATCTAAAAATAGAAATCTTGGTCGGGTCTCGCACGTCTTTTTACTCGTTTACTTTTGTCTTGGTCCTCCGGCCCCGGGCTAAGGTAAGAGCGAGGTTCAATGCCCATTGAACCTCGTGTAATGATTAACCTCATGTTTAAATATGACAATATATACATGACAGACATTCATGACAAACAACAATCAATACAAAAGCCCATAATGAGATGTATGATTAGAAATACATAACCACGTATGTAAGATAATAACAACGTATGTAACATAACCACGTATGCTACAACAATAATTAGAACATAACCTCGTATGTGACATAACCACGTATGTAAGTCTTAGTTGATGAACACAACAATCATATATAATCATACAATAAGCATCAGAGCTAATGTTACAGTACGCGAACGTACCTTCATTTGTTTTAGCGGTATATTTATCTGTTGGTACGTCCCTTGATATTTCTCGGATATCCTATATCAGTATTTCCGCATTATTTCCTCACAAATAATATCTTGAGAGATATTTTGGGCACTATTGACCTTTTTACCCTTAATAGTTTGCTATTACCATTTTGTAAAAAAACACGCATATGCTGATTTCCTTGGGCAGAATTTTGATCAACTTTAAAAAATTATAATTAAATCTACAAAAATCGAAATGAAGATCCGTAAAATTCCTTGCAATCTTTAAGATGTCTAATTTTAGGAAAAAATATTTCTTGTTGCCCAGATTTTATGAGTCATTCCCAGGTTTAAGGTTTTTAACCTCTGCCCAGAATTTTTCAGAATTTCGTAGCCCATTTTGTAGAATTTTTATCTCCTAGCACAAAACTCAAAACGACATGCTATAGGTATATTTGGAAATCCCTATATGTCTAATTTTACCATGAAGTTTCTCAGAATTTTAGCATAGCATTTTCAACATAAGATACCAGCGTTTTTGTAATAGCTTTCAGAAATCGCTAACCGACAAATTTTTGCCAGAGCTTCGCTACTTTGACCATAATCTTCCAAAACTTTTGTTATAACTTCTACTTTATCAATTTTCGAAATATAGACAATTTTAACTATAAAAACATAAAAATAAAACTATAATTGGAAGATTATGAATCAAAACAACATTTAAGCTATAAACTACAAAGCTAGAGCTCAAGAACTTACCTAGAACTTTGCTCCTTCTTTCCTCTTGCTTCAAGAACTCTCTCTACTCACTCTCTAGCTTCTATAATCAGATCACTTTGGGCTGATTGGTGTGAAGAATTGTGAAGGCACAACCTCTCTATTTATAGCAATTTGTGTGTTAACTACCTAACAACTTTCCTCTAACTTCAACCTTTGGATTTAAACTTAGTAAAGAAGTTTTAATCTCACCCATTCACCCTAATGAAACCGCCACCTCCTCTCCTTCTTTCTACTTCATCTTTTTCCACCCCAAATGCTTATTTAGTTAGGTGTAAGTTGGTATTTTTATTCAAGATCCAATTCTACTTTCCTAATCACAATTTTATGACTTAATTAAAGGTCTTTTTAAATTTTTAAATCACTTTAAGTATGAATCACAAAAGTGTGTGAAAATCACTTTGGAGATAATCAATTTCAAGCTTAAATTGTGCTTGTTCATAATATCTACTTATATTTGTTCTAGGATCAATGGTTTTCAAGATCGATTTATTTTCTATCGGTTCTCATTTACTTGTCTTGAATTTATCCTAATGGTTTTTATCTTACCATTAATTAATTAGCCACTTAATATCTTTATTACCTATGCTTGCATCATCATGTACCATTAAGTCTTCTTGCAATTTATGATTGATTAAGACATGTTTAGGTTTAATATCTAGATATTATTTTGGCTCATCTTTTCCTTGCACAAACCGCCCCCCCTAATTTGCATTTCATTTCATGTTAATTTCACTAATATGTCATTTTCCAATTAGCCTCTAAAGTCTTTACTATTAATTACTTGATTGTGATGTTTAATTGGTCAATTATAGTTTAACAATTTTACCTCTTATTCCTCTTGCTCCAACCGAATTCACTCTCCCATTTTGCTCTTGGATTTGTGTTTTATTTGTCTCACAAAAGCCATGGTAAAACTCTCTTATTGGTTGATTTTAATTTCACAAGGATTAGGCTTTATGGAATTAATTCTAAAACCTTTAAATTAGCTTTATTAAATTTAATCCAAGCCTTTAATGTTGAGTTGGAAAAATCTAAACACTATTAGTGATTTTTGTTAATGATTTTGGATTAAGGATTAATACAATTTCTTAACCCTTTTAATTATCAATTTTTGCCACTTAAATTATTTTAAGGGAGAATTAATTATTCTTGGGTTAATATTGCTAATATAGTGTTTTAGGGGTTATTAGGCTTAATTGCCAAAATTTGACAAGTTTCTAAATTAATCTTGATGCTTAAAAAAAAAAACTCCTTGTATACTAATCTTAGCCTTTAAATATCCTTTGGATATTATTTAAGTTGATATATTCTTAATTATGACCCTTTTTAAATTAATTATTAATTAATTTCAAAAATTACAAAAATATCTCAATTATTGCAAATTTAGCTGCCCAATAATTGCTGCTAATTTCCTCTAATTGATTTAGGCATCTTTTGTTGATTTTAATTGCTAAAATTATATAATTAATATTATACTTAATTATGATAATCTTAGGATATTTTATGATCTCTAATAAGATTTAGAAAATTAAATCTTCAACTATCTAAATTCTAGGAAGAAACTCCCTAGAAATAAAATAAGAAAAATTGAGACCACATATTCACCTATTTTAAATAGGTAATGTTCATTCAAAAATAATATTTAAGGTATATTATTTATCTAAATATAATATTTAAGATAAATATTTATTCTATTACATTATTGACCCTTGACTCTCGATCACCATGCATGCAAGTGTGTGTGGGGCATTACGAACTCCATTATTATTGATGCTTTTTGGGGGTTATGCGTTCTCTATCATCTATGATTATGTCATGCATTATATCATCGTTGAACAGTGAGTAGACAAAAAAAGTTGTTTTTGTTTTTACTAGCAGTGGTTTTAAAATTATGAAACCTGATACAAAATTATGCGTTTAATTAAATGTTCACTTAATCACATACATAATGTTATAATTAAGAAAAATACTTTTCATGCGTATTTTTTCAATTGTCCAAACATCTTTTTTTATAATGCCACAAGTCTTTTAGAATATGATCGACCTAAAATCTATTTACAATGCCTAATACTTTCAAACTTCTAGCTCGTTTATTTTTATCTCCAATATGAATTAAATATGCTAATAAATAACATACATGGTTTTAACTAACTTGTGTCATATTTCCTTTACTTTCATATTTTCAATCATTTGTAATCATTGACTAAAATTATTTTCTAAATTTATAAAAATCATTCCCATTCTCCTTTCTAATGGGCATATTTGTCGTATGAGGTAATCAGGTTTACAATGCCTAACACTTTCAAGCTTCCAGCTCATTTATTTTTATCTCCAATATAAATTACAAGTGTTGATGGATAAGATACATACATTCTATTAACTTGTGCTATATTTCCTTTACTTTCATATTTTCAATTATTTGTAATCTTTGACTAAAATTATTTTCCAGATTTATCAATCATTCACATTCTCCTTTTTTAATGAAAGGGCCCGTGCATCGCACGGAGGTAAAGTAATTAATAGTAGTTGTTTAAAAAAATACTTTGTTTAGATAAGATTAATATTTGTTTCTATGTAGTTGGGGCTTAAAATATTGTAACATTAAATAGAGAGTAACAATAAAATAAATAATAAATAATAAAATTATATAATACATAAATTTTAATGCCTTCTTAATTCATGTAATTTTTTTTCAATATTAAAACATACATTTAGAGACAGAAGGGGAAGTAATTAATTCGTATTCCGGGTATTATTTTGCAGGCCCCCATTCCCAAAATCAAGAAAGGGAATGGGCTTCTATATCCCCGTGGCATGCTCAATCTGTAATTTGGTGTGGGACTGTCGAATGATGATTATCACTCCAATTGACTCATTGATTTTGCTACTGCTACTGTACGCACATATATGGAATGCCACTCTCTTGTCTTTAATATCTTTAATATAGTAAAACATATTTAAGGAGTTGATCTTAGTATTAAATATAAGACATAGTTTACATATTTATCTATCTTTAATTTTCTAATCCATTCCTGTTGATGCTCTTTTGATAATGATTAAGGAGGAGGGGGAAGGATGAATTATAAAAGATGACTAGAGTGTTTTAGAAAATATATATCGTATAAATTAACTTAACCAGCACGATTGGCGAGCCACGATAAGATCATTCTTTAAAGTGGAATCTTTTCCATCATAATTTGACACAGTAATAGATTAAGTTTCAAGTGAAGAGAAAAAATACAAAGAGCAAGAACGAGCGAAATCAGCTGGATTGACGCATTCACTTGGATAGAAGTTGAAGGCAGCTCCCATGAAAGCAATGCCCACCAAAAAGAGGACGATACTTCACTGGAACAATTGGAGAGTGTGGAGACTCATATCGGTTTTTTTTTCCTAAGATAATTTTTTTTAAGGCTGCACGCTTGGCAGTTCAGATTTCATTCAGGTTGTGCTTAAAAGAAGCTGGACCATGCAGCCACATCGCTGTAAAGCTCACAAGAGCAGTTAAAGTGACGAGCTATTGGTTTCTCTGAAGAAGCCATCATTTGCTTTGACATGAGTGGTGATGCATTTTGGCGAATGAAGTTGCCTAAAAATTTAGAATTCAATCCAGCTCATCAACTTGTAGTGCGTAATGTTGCTGTGATCAATTACTCTATTTCTTATGTCAAGGAATATAATTTGTATTACTCAATGGATTTTCGGATTGATATTTGAGTGATGAATGAATATGGAGTTGAAGCATCCTGGAGAAAACATTATATGATTGGACCAGGTCTTGGCCAGTGGATATTCTTGGGATTTTGGAAAGAAGATGTGGTTCTTGTGGGAAAAGAGAAGCAGCCGATGATTTCATATAACACTAAAGCTCGTCAGCAAGTTCAGGAATTCCTGATTTAATGTTTCACCGAAAATGTTTCAGGTTTTCATATATGTGGGGAGTATTTTTCCCTTATCAGTGTTAGAGTAGGAGTAAACTTCGGGGTATGTTTGGATTAAGGAGATAGAAGGGAAGGAAAGGTTTGATATGAGTCCAAATCCAGGAAAAAGATCAAAACCAAACTTCCTCTTTTGTTCCAGTCTCCTTAACTCAAGCATACCTTAAACTAGACTTGACTCTATCTGGGCTTTGAAATTCATTTTGCATGAAATTTGTCAGGTTCTTATGTTGAACATTTGGCTCCTTTGAAAATGGTTCAAATTCAAAGCCTTGATTGAATTCATAATCAGGTATAGTTTGATTTAGCTTATCATCACCATTAATGTAGTGTCAGTCCGTTGAAATTATGTTTTCTCAGGCAAACTTTCTCAGCTCATGTGTTCATCTTATGTTTAATTTTTCAATAGTGTTTTCTTATCAATGCAATGAAATTATTTTTTGGTTTTTACATTATTTTGTTAGAGGTTAATGAGGAATCTTGAATTTCTCTTCTTGTGATAATTGGAGTAGCAATGTAGTGATTATTAAGTGCAAACAATTTTTCATAAGATAGTGTTTCAGCTTCAATGCTCATCTCGTGTTTCATTTATTGATGATGTGATTCGGTTTGGGTTCTCTCAACATCAAGTTATAATGTTTGTTGGATAGAATCGTGAAGTAGTCAAATGAAGTTTAGAATTTTCGAGACTGCAGGCGCAGTATATAATCAAATTTAAGCCCTGATTGATGTTTTTTTAACTTAAAATGGTAGAATAAGATAAAATAAAATATCCATACCAATTGAAAAAAAGGGCAGACACGTAAACATCAACATCAAAGACTCTACTAAGGACTTGTTTGAGTTAGTGTTTAAAATGTGCGTTCAAGCAAGTTGAGATAGAATTTCTCTCATATACTTACCTCGTTACCGTAGATCACGTCGGAAAAGCTTAGTTTCCACCTAATTTAAACAGAGACACTAACAAGTTGTCGTTGAGGTAGTAAGTGGTATCACCCTTAAAAGAATGAGAATATAAGTTTGAAATAGGGTGTATTTGTTGGGAGATGCTGAAAAAATTTTGCGCTCTAAGCCTTAGATAAAATGTTCTTTTGTTTTTGTCTTTTTAAAAAAGTTAATTATGTTTTGAATGTGTATGTGAGCCTCCCATAAGTTGGTCCACCGAGGTGGATTCTTTCAGAGTATGGAAACAGGTCAGTCGAGAAGCCACCCTTAACGGCCATGTTTGTTTTACAACAAGGTAGCTCGAGTCGACCTATATAAAAGTCTTTGGGCTGTGGCCCGTTAAGGCCTATGGCTTGTTAAGGCCTGTGAGCTTACAAGGTATCACTTTGGTCCTTATTAATTTTAGTTTCTAAATATATATATATATATATATATATATATATATATATATATATATATATATATATATATATATATCCTAGGTGTAGATTCACTTTGATGAGAGTCATTGATGATTATTTTCCCATTTTATCCTCTTAAAAGTATATTCAAGAAAAATGTATAGCATCTTTTTTTAATACTTATTGTTAAATAGAGGCAAATTCAAAATAGTCAATCAATTTAAAATATAATAAATATCTCAATTTCTTTGATTTGTTCATATTAAGTGCTCATGATTTTTTTATTTTATTTTTTTTGCGAACTAGTGTTCGTTTATTTTATTCCTAAATATATGATATGATAAAATTTTAAGAAATAGTAATTATTGCTTGTTTCAAATAATAATTACTATTTAAATATAAATTTACAATTATACCCTTATTATAGGCCTAACAGACTCATGGGGAGGTTTAGGGCCTGGCCTATTTAGATAAACATGCATTAAAAAAGGCCTTGGCCTGACCTTTTAGCCTGACAGGCTAGGTCATAGGCCTCTGGCTTGTTTCACCCCTAGTCCTTTCCATTCTCTACCTTTCTCCCACTAATTAACGGCTGATTTGTCTTATAAATATGCAAAATTTTCTTGTAAAAGGGCACATGTACCTTGTAATTAGCCTAAGTTATTGTCATTTTAATTATTGTTCTTGCAAATAAGCTTATTTATCTTGTAAATATGGACGAATGTCTTGTAAATGAGCACATTTGTCTTGCATTACGTGTTTTTTACATTGTAATGAGGTGGAGGGTTATTTTTGTCCATTCACCCCTTTAATTAATTTCACTTCCTCTCAAGGTAACTGCAGCGATATTCTATATTGTTATGGGGCTTTTGAAAATTATTTAGCTATAATGAAGACTAGGTGAAATTTTCCCTTTATCTTATCTCGATTTTTCCGTCCCAGCATGTTTATATTTTAAAAAAAAAATATTATCTAGTTTCTGAAATTGTTACTTTATTTTATATTTTGTGACTTCCCTAACCATTTTAGTTAAGTCAAGGTTTTTTTTTTCCAATGATAATTGCTCTTATTAGCTTCTATTGTTCCCAGTAAGTATGATAGAAGAGGATGATTGCATATTTGTATTATACTTACTCTTCGCCTGTCATATTTATAAGCAACATTTTCTCTTATCATCTTGATATAAGCAACAAATTTGCTTTGTTTAAAAATTGAATGCATTTTTTCTATTTTTACCCTCAATTAATTCTATGTCTTTTTCATCTGTTTTTCGCACTCATTGTCTCACATCTTTTTTCCCACTCATTCTCTCTCACATTCATCATCATCTTTTTTTTATATACACAAATTTTAGGAAAGGGGTGGTGGATTCACTCACGATCCAAAGGCAGGGCGAAGTCTCTCTTCCTTTTAAGTGATACCAATGTTAGGCGGGTGGTGCCCATCTATTACCCTCAGACGTTTACCTAGACATTTAGGAGTTAGGATATCTCCCCCAGTACTTTGACCAACTTCAGGATCGAATCTCCTCCCTTTGGTAGAAGTGTCCGACCCTTTTACTAATTGAACCCAAAAACAAGGGGTAAAAAAGACTGAATGAAGGAGTGGGAGGACCCACCCCACCTTCATATTGAATGGGTTAAGTGGCCCATCCACACCCCACCTTCATTTTTTTTTATAATGAAAGGAAAATCATCATAACCAACTAACGCTACCCAAATAATCACTCCATCCTCTTTCAACATGTCTCGTATGCAATCCAGTGGAGTAGCAAAGGTCCACACATCTACTACCATCTTCCTTGCTTCAGCGGCTGAAGCATCTACAGTTGCGTTTGCATCCCTCGCATAGTGCTTAATTTCCACAATCGCTTTCGACAAATGGAGTATATTTTCAATAATGGAGGTCCAGCCTCCAACTCGTACCCATACATTTTTGTTTTCACTTGTCCGAAAAAGAGGGGAAAAAACAAGACCCATCAACAAAAAAATAAAAGAGACATATTGATGACATTTCGTCCTGTCTCGGTGCCGTCAGGATCATGATGAGATATGGGACAAAAAGGTTGTCCCGTGTCCTTTTTTGGGATGGGCTTGTCTCGATCTCGTCTGGTCTCATGAACATCTCTAATAAAAGTTAAAAATTCATTTAATAAGGGTATAAGTCTAAGTTTTATACACTACAAAAAAATGGACATGCGATGGTGATATTTTACATAGCCACTAAAAGTATAGTTTTCGACGGCAACAATAGCGTTGCTGCTGAAAATATTCCCTTTCGGCCGTGACATAATATGTCGCCGCTGAAAGTAATACATTCGGCGGTGACATTTGGTAATCGCCGCTGAAAGTAGAACCTTCGCGGCGGCGATTTTTTGTCATTGCGAAAAGGGTGTTTCATGTCCAACTTTTTGTCATTTGCCAAAAGTTTAGTTTAAAAACTTCATTTTTTAAAAAAAAAACTTGTAATATTTAGACAACAAATTGGTTAATTGATTTAATCTTTGATGAATAAGTAAAGTAATTACTCATAATATTATTGTGAGATGAAGAGATTTTTAGAGATAGTATGTGTTGTGTGTGAGAGAGTGAGGGATGGAATGGGAAGGGAGTGGTATGGTGTGTATGAGAGAGATTATTATTATGTTTGTACTAGTATATATGTGAGTATATATATGTGAGATTATAAGTATATATATTACCACATTTAGTGATTGATAATGACTCAAACATGATTGATTCTAATTAAATAATACTTATACCTAACAAAATAACAAATATGGTAAGATGCAAAATTAACCGTAAAGTATTTCACTATGTGCAATTTCGCCAATAACAAAACAAAATAGTGCAAAAATCCCAAGTTGATATTAGAGGCACACATTGACAAACTAACCTAGGCAACAAAAGAAGGGAGAGTTGGGAGTTGGGAGTTGGGCGGCTTCCAAATGAGTTGGTTTGCTAAGTATGGATAAGGTTACAAATTGATGTTTTTTTCCAACTACAGATTGGTGCTTTTTATTAGCATTTTTTTAAGGTTATTATGCAAATTATACAATAATATAATTTGCTCTCAACCTATTTACCTGTAGGACTTAGAGCTCTTTAATTGGACGTTTTGTCACAGTGGCAACCATATTCTTATTCTTCACAATTTTTTACCCAAAAACGAACGAATTGTCTTACAGACGGCTCTTCTCTGAAGCAGTTAAGTCGATCGCCGAGTAGAAATCAGCCTCGGCCATGACTTGGAAAGAAGAAGATCGAGAAATTCATGCAGGAGAAGAAGTCGCCTAATCCATACGGCTTTTCTTCCTCTTCCTCCTCCTTCTTCGTGCAAGTTACAGAATGGAGAGCGCAGAATGAGTGACAACAATAGGCAAACCACAGTGCGATTGGGATTAATCAATGATAATGTGTTGAGGAGACTTAGATTAAAAGTTTATTGTTGAATCATGAATTGTTTGGCTGCGCTTAACATTGATAATTAGCCAGTTATCTATGTCGGTTTTGGAGGAAGTCTGAACCACTTGATTTTTATCGAAAGGGTAAGCGGAAGGAGGTATTGCAAATTGTGATTGGATCATAACACTCTTTCCTTATCAGAGTTTCTTACGTCATAAAATGACATGTAAGATAATATATTGAAGACACATTAACATGGCAACTTCATTTATTAACTTTTTTTAGATGGCCTTAGAATAGATTCTTTTTTTACTATTTATATTCTGGGATTTTGTATTCATTAACTAGGAGGGGTTCCAAAATAAAAGGTGGGACTGAGCATATGATGGAATCACATTGTTTCATCTTAGGAAGCATGGGATCCGAGATTTGGCCATAATGACAACACAATCTTAAGTGGATCTGTGTAACAGTTCCTCTTTAGGTAAGATTAGATGTTTCAGAAAGGTTGGGAAGCTAATGCATATAATGCTGTGTTAGTATTCTTAATAGCCATCAAACTAGATACTTTCTTTCATTCCCTCTTGTTTTTGTTCTGTGTGTGTGTGTGTGTGTATTGGCGGAGAAATTGATGACTTCCCATTTTTAATATATTTGAGATGTATTTTGATGTATTTGGGAAGTCATTATTGTAAAAATAAACGGATTTTTCAGAGATTTTAAGAAAAATTAATGTGGTACATTAATTATGGGATTTAAATCTAAAAAATTAAGTTTATAAAAATAAATAAATAAAAACAGTTGAAATTATTTCTTCATGTTGCAGCACATCCACGGACAGTGAGGTGAGCATTAAGAAGAGTTGGCAATTGGCATCATTTGGCACTTTATTCTTAATGGGATTGTTGGTCCACATATTAAAAAAAAAAACATATCCATGTTCCCAGCATGTAAGTTGGATCATTTGGATAATAGAATTGAAGTTGGGTCCAGCGTAGTTGATAAAACAATTGAGAAGGATATGTTAGTGGAGGAAGAGGAATATTGTTTAATTGAAAGGATGAAAAGAAGAGATGGGGCACGAGGTGAGCAGCTGGATGGTCTTCCACAAAATATTTAAAAAAACAATAAAAGACAAGATGGAGCACATGAGTGGAAGAAAAAATGAGCATAGTTGTCTAAATCACCATTATTCTAAAGTAAAGAGAGACAAGGAAAAGCAAACACATGGACGTGTTTAGTGCGGGGAAGGTGAGAATTGTTGTACGCAATCAATGTTCTTAAAAGGAGCTGGAACCGAAGCACAAAGGAGATGGACACAAGCAGCAGTTTCACTTCTTGGTGGAGACGCATCGGACGGAACAGGAACAGAAAGAAGAATCGGAACTCCTTGCTGCAAAGCTGACAGGACCGAACAAAGAGGCGGACGGTGTTGGGAGTTTGGGAGAACTGTTCACGACATGTTGTACACTCCTGGACATCGACAGTGAGAACTGGATTTGGAGCAAAGATTTGGTTTGCAAGTTCTTATTTTATTTTTATATCTTGTATTCTGGTCTTGATTTTACTTTGATGATTTGGATTAAAATCATGTGTGGCTAAAGTTTTTATTCAACCTAGAGACCTATGAACTTTTTTGAGTTTTAGAAATTATTCCCACTAATTAGTTTCCTTAATTTATTTCAGTTTATTTAATCTTATTTTTAGTGTTATTACTTAATGATTGGCCACCCTTAAGTATGTTTTGGGGATTTATGATTGAACTTGACGAAGGAAATCTTAAATTGACCTTGAGATTAAATAATGTGGAATTAGATTTTAATCTAATTTGCATCTAGGATAGACATATACCTAGAAGCTCCGCATAATCAAATTAGAGTGAGCCCGATCCAATTTACGCCTTATTTAGTTGTGTGAGACATCACATAATTAATTGAGGTAGGTTTATAAATGGACCGACAGGCATTTATAAACATTAATACTCTAGATTGGCTGATTAAATTAAATCGAATTAATTTTAGTGGGGATAAAATCTAAGAACAAACAAGGGATTAGTGACTCTAGGTTGATTCCTTTGAAAAGTGAAAGCTCTTGTGAAAAGTCTTGCACATATTAATTTTCTTACAATTATTTAACTTGTGAAAACAACTACGATTTACCCAACTAAAACGAAATAAGGAAATTTATTATCTAATCACTAGCTGAATTGAGTCCGTGGGATGACCTTGATTTGCCACTTATTATTTTCATGACCCGTACACTTGCGGTGCTTCGTTAAAAATTTAGTAGCATCAAGTTTTTGGCGCCGTTCTTAGGGGACTCAAGGCAACCGGTGATTAGTATTAGAAATCCTTTAGTAGTTTTAGTTTGAGTAAAATTTTATTTTATTATTTTATTTTATTTTTTCTCTTTTTTTTTTATTTTATTTTATTTTTTATCGTCATTTATTTTGTGTTAGTTTGATACTTTGAGATTTGCCCTGTTGGCAGGTACTAGGGCATATGACCCGTAGATCCAAGGCTACGAAAACACCACTGAAAATAAGGAACATTCAAGAGCTTGTGGAAGCTACAACACCTCAAGACCAAGAGGAAGAAGAAGTACAGATTGATTTGAAGAAATGGTGAGGATGAAAATGATCGTTTATGTATTAACGATTTCTTGGGAAGACGATCTCGAGGGTATCAATCAGGAATCAGAGTGCCCGATTTTCAAGCAAACAATTTCGAAATTAAGCAGACCATGCTTAAGATGCTTGAATTACAGGGTCAGTATGCAGGAAATGACTCAGAGGATCCGAACCGACATCTGATACAATTTCTCGATGTTTGCAACTCATTCAAGCTAAATGGAGTCCCTAATGGTGTGATCCGTCTTCGGCTTTTTTTCCTTACTCCCTACAAGGGAAAGCTAAAGAATGGCTCAACAATTTAGAAGAAAGGCAAAGATAACTTCGTGGGAAGCACTAGAAGAAAAGTTTAGATCCAGATTTTTTCCACATAACAAGATGGTGGATGCACGAGCTGCTCTTACTAATTTCTGCCAACTATTTGGAGAACACTTGTATGAAGCTTGGGAGAGGTTCAAGATGCTTGTTAGGCAGAGCCCTGGTCACAATATGGAGAAATGGGTCTTGCTTCAAATCTTCAGTACTCGGTTGACTCCTGAATCTAAATCAGAATTAAATGCTGTCACCAACGGAGGAATTACAAAGCAACCAGTAAACCATGTTTGGAAATGTCTAGATGACTTATCAGCTGACTTTATACAAAACAACAATGAAAGAAGGTCAAAGAAGCCAGTTGATAAAGATATTGAAGACTCTTCTTCCCAGCTGATGGCGATGTTAAACACTATCAACAAGAGGTTTGATCACCTAGAAGCACAAGTAAACCGATCTAATGGTAAACACATGGGAGTAAATGCTATTCATGCTCCTTGTGATTCTTTGTGGAAGTGGCCATGATAATGGTCAATGCCTTATTTCTCAACGAGATAGAGCCGGTGAATTATGCAGGAAACTACCGTGGAAATAACCAGAATAATCCTTATTCAAACACCTACAATTCTGGGTGGCGTAAAAATCCCAACTTCTCTTGGAAATATGGAGCGACTCTTAATGAAGCATCAACATCTAATACAAAGCCGGTGGCACCTCCTGGGTTCTATCAACTGGAAAAGGAAGTCATTCCTACCCAAGAGCCCAAACCCGATTTGGAGGCATTGATGTCTCGGCTTATAAGTTTCCAACAAAAGAGTACCCAAGATCAGTCATGTTATTAATGCACAAACAAATTCATCTATTGCAAGGTTGGACTCGTCTGTCAAGAATCTTGAAGTGCAAATGGGACAACTTGCAAATGCTATGAATGTTCTACAACAAGAGAGAATTGCCAAGTAATACGTGCCTAATCCTCGGAGAAATGAAAATGCAGAATGTAAAGCCATTCACACGAGAAGCGGAAGGGAGTTACACGAGTTTCCACAACTAAAGAAGCAACCTTCAGCTTCTAATGATCAACCAAATCTCACAGTTACTATAAAGGATGATGAAGAGGCTACACAGAAGAAAAATGAAAAAGCTGATGAGGAGAAAGTTGAGATTGAATCTAAACAGGGTGAAGTAAAAACGAAGGCAACTCAGGAGAATCCTAAATGGGTCCCACCCTTACCATTTCCTCAAAGATTTCAGAAGAAAGCCTTAGATGAGCAATATAAGAAGTTTTTGGGGATTTTCAAGCAACTACACATTAATATCCCTATCCTTGAAGCGTTAGAGCAGATGCCTCAATATGTCAAGTTTCTAAAGGAGATGCTTAATAAGAAGAGGAGGTTTGGTGATTACGAAACCGTAGCCTTAATCGAAGAGTGTAGTGCTATTCTTCTCAACAAGTTACTGCTAAGCGAGAAAGATCCAGGCAATTTCTCCATACCTTGCATAATTGAAGAAAAATTTCAGGGCGGAGCATTATGTGATCTGGGATCAAGTGTTAACTTGATGCCGCTATCAGTGTTCAGAAAATTGCAACTGGGTGAAGCTCAACCAACTTCTGTAACACTGCAGCTAGCTGATCGAAGTTTGGCTTTTCCAAGGGGTATCATTGAAGATGTTTTGGTTAAAGTCGACAAGTTTATTTTCCCTGCTGACTTCATTGTTTTGGACTGTGATGAAGATAGAGATCTGCCACTCATTGTGGGAAGACCTTTCCTTGCTACAGCTCGAACTCTGATTGATGTTGAAAAGGGTGAGATCAAGTTAAGAGTAAATGATGAAGAAGTTATATTCAACATGAATAAGGCGAAGTATCGAGGGACGTTGAAGAGTGCTTGAGTTGAAATGCTTGATGAGGTGATTCAATCTACTTTAGAGCTCTTTTCTATGAAAGAGCCGTTAGCAGCTATATTACTTGGGGCTGATGAAATTGAAGAAGGAAATCTAGTCGAATGTAAGAAGTTACTTGAATCCTTACCTTATCACAGTAAACCATCACAGCAGTTTGAGTTATTAGAGATGGAATCTAAGCAAGCTACTTCTTTAAAGCCTTCTGTTGAACAAGCACCAATTCTAGAGCTCAAACCATTACCACCGCACCTGGAATATGCATTCTTGGGTGAATCTGAGACATTACCCATTATCATCTCTTCTATTTTGTCTGGTGATCATAAAGAACAGTTGTTGAAGGTACTTCGGAGCCACAAAGGCGCCTTAGGATGGACGATTGCAGACATTAAAGGTATAAGTCCATCAATTGTAATGCACAAGATCTTTTGTTGGAAGATGATCACAAGAAATCCATTCAAAATCAAAGAAGACTAAATCCCATGATGAAAGAAGTGGTCAAGAAGGAAATTATTAAGTGGTTAGAAGCTGGGATTATCTACCCCATTTCTGACAGCTCATGGGTCAGTCCAGTGCAATGTGTTCCTAAAAAGGGGGGTATAACAGTGATTACTAATCAACAAGATGAACTTATCCCCACTCGCACAGTTACTGGTTGGCGTATTTGTATGGATTACAGAAAGCTAAATGAGGCTACAAGGAAAGATCATTTCCCACTTCCTTTTATTGACCGGATGTTAGACCGACCGCGGGTAAAGAATTCTTACGCTTTTTAGATGGGTATTCGGGGTATAATCAAATTGTGGTTGCTCCTGAGGATCAAGAGAAAACAACATTCACGTGTCCTTATGGCACTTTTGCCTTCAGGAGAATGCCGTTTGTTCTATGCAATGCTCCTGCCACTTTTCAAAGATGCATGATGAGTATATTTTCTGATATGATAGAAGAGATAATGGAAGTGTTCATGGATGACTTCTCGGTATTTGGTGAATCATTTGAAAAGTGCCTAATTAATCTGGATAAGGTGTTAAAGCGATGTGAGGAGACAAACTTAGTGCTTTGAATCGGGAGAAATGCCATTTCATGGTTTGAAGGCATAGTTCGGGTCATAAGGTTTCTAAAAATGGCCTAGAAGTTGACAAGGCCAAGATTTCGTGATTGAACAACCTTCCTCCTCCTTCTAATGTCAAAGTAAGAAGTTTTTTGGGCCATCTTTGGATTCTACCGTCGATTCATAAAAGATTTTTCCAAGATTTCAAAGCCACTTTCACGGTTATTAGAGAAAGATGCTCCTTTTTCGTTTAATGAGGAGTGTATGAAGGCTTTTGAAGAAGCGAAGAGAAGATTGACTTCAGCTCCTATCATTGTAGCTCCTGATTGGTCACTACCTTTTGAAGTGATGTGCGATGCAAGTGACCACGCTGTTGGAGCTGTGTTGGGACAGAGGTGTGCAAAGATCTTCCATCCTATCTATTATGCGAGTAGAACCTTGATAGCAGCTCAGGTAAATTATTCCACCACTGAAAAAGAAATGCTTGCTATAGTGTTTGCTTTTGAAAAGTTTAGGGTATATTTAATGGGTGCTACGGTTATTGTTCACACCGACCATCTTTGCTATTAAATATTTGCTAGGAAAGAAAGAGTCTAAACCTAGATTGATTAGATGGGTTTTGTTGCTACAAGAATTTGATGTGCATATAGTTGATAGGAAGGGAGTTGCAAATCAAGTTGCGATCATTTGTCTAGAATTGTGAACCCTTCGATCCGTCTTCGATTTGTTGGTCAATGAATGTTTCCACGATGAACAATTGTTTTGTAAATAGTGGTGGTTTGCCATGGTATCTTGATATTGTGAATTATCTTGTGTGTGAAGTGATATCTCCCGATTTGAATTTTTATCAAAGAAAGAAGTTTTTGCATGACGCTTACTATATTTGGGAAGAACCATTTCTCTTTAAGAGATGTGCTGATTTGATTATTAGAAAATGTGTGCACGAGGTAGAACAAGAGGAAATTCTGAATGCATGTCATGCATCTCGCATATGGGGGACATTATGGGGGCAAAGAACTGCATTTAAGGTGCTTGAATCTGGTTTTTATTGGCCTTCTTTGTTTAAAGATGCTCACCAATTTGTTACCAAGTGTGATAGATGTCAAAGAACGGGGAATATTTCTAAGCGACATGAGATGCCTCAATCTGGGATCTTCGAGGTAGAGTTATTTGACGTCCCGGGGAATGGATTTCATGGGTCCTTTCCCACCTTCAAGAGGAAACAAGTACATCCTTGTTGCTGTGGAATATGTGAGTAAATGGGCTGAAGCTATGGCTTGCCAAGCTAACGATGCCAACACAGTGGTTCGATTCTTGAAGAAGTCTATTTTGACAAGGTTTGGCACCCCCAGAGCAATCATTACTGATGAAGGGACCCACTTCAACAACATAAATTTTAAAGCTCTCTTGGATAAATATGGAGTACACCACAGGATGTCACTTGCATACCATCCACAAACTAATGGATTGTGTGAGTTGACTAACAGGGAAATCAAGAGGATTCTTGAGAAAACTGTGGGCCCAACTAGAAAAGATTGGTCTGACAAGCTTGATGATGCTTTATGGGCTTATAGGACAGCTTTTCGTACTCCAATTGGCATGTCACCATACCGTCTGGTCTTTGGAAAAGCCTGCCATTTACCACTTGAATTGGAATACAAAGCATGGTGGGCAATCAAGAAGCTAAACATGGACCACCATCAAGCAGAGCCGAAAGATTGTTTCAATTGAATGAGATGGAGGAATTCAGACTTCAGGCATATGATAGTGCTCGGTTATATAAAGAAAGAACAAAGAAATGGCATGACAACCATATCTTGAAGCGCTCTTTTGAGCCAGGGCAGTTGGTACTTCTCTTCAACTCCAGACTCCAATTATTTCCTGGAAAGCTTAAATCAAGGTGGTCTGGTCCTTTCAGAGTGATTTCAGCATCATCAAAAGGTGCAATTGAACTTAAAGATGAGAGAACAGGAGATTGCTTTAAAGTAAATGGGCAAAGGTTGAAGCATTATCATGGTGGTGAAGTGAACCGACAAACAATGGTTCACCATTTGTCATCGCCTACTTAGATTTGGAATAGTCAGTCAAGACTATAAACCAAGCGCTTCTTGGGAGGCAACCCAAGGTTTGATTTGAGTATTTATTTGATTTTGCAGGTTTGTTGATAAGCCACGATGAGGTGTTCCTTTGTGATATCAAGGATTGAAAGCGCAAGTCACGGACAAATAGGGAGTTTTCTTCTACTTTTCTTTGATTTGTTTTAATTAGTGGAAATCGAAATCTCGAAATTAATGTTACCCTTACATTTAGATATGGTTACTCTTCACTTCCATTACTTTTTATTACTTGTTCACATTGAGGACAATGTGACATTTAAGTGTGGGGGTGAGGGTATCCTTGATTTTAACTTGCTTTGTCCTCAATTTTTTTTTTTTTTTTCTTTTTCATTAAAAAAAAAAAGAGGCTTAAGAAAATTCAAGCATTATCACTATTGGTTTGATTTGAACATGAAAAGGATTGAGTTTGATTTGTAATTGATTCTATGTTCTTTGAATGTGAGTAAATAGGTAAAGATTTGGTTTAGGTATTTTGCTTTGGAATGTCAAAAGAACCCGTGAGGAATTTGAGCCTAAGAAATTTCATCTTTCTAAGAGAGTACACTTAGTGCGATTCTATCTCTAGAACTTGTTTTGAATCTCTTCTAAAAAAAAAAAAAAAAAAAAAAAAAAAGAGAGAGAAAAAAAAAGCAAATCATACATAAAGATGATTTTGGCATTCATGCTTATTTTACTCTAGTGAAGTGCAAAGTAAATATATACAAAAAACAAATGAAGGGGTAAAAAAAAAAAAAATAGTAATAACAACTCCTCTAATTTCTCTAGACTTGACTTAGTAACCGGGGGCACTTCATCACAAATGTTGGCACTCGCGTCAAACGGTTAAGTCAAAGAGGGTTATGAGTTGGGCTTAAAGCCTCTTGAGGTTTTTGTTGGAGTAACCGAGTAAGGTCTTGCTGCATCACCCATATGCAGGGTCGCGTAAAAAGGGGACCTACAACAGCTCAAGATTTAAAAAAAAAAAAAAAAGAAAAAAAAAATGTAATAAATAAAAATCCCTTCATTTTTCATTGAATTACTTGGCACTAGCTACAGTATTTATTCATTCTCAAAGTCCTTTTGATTTATGTATGTATTACAATAATAAGGTGGAGAATGAGATGAGAAACAAGCTTATGGTAGATAAATTGCATGAGGTGGAATTGAGTGAAACACAAGCCCTTGAATATCATAAGAGATGAGTGTAAACACTAGACTTGTGAGAGACATTCTATTGTGATTTATCTTTTCCAAATTAATTATCTTGCTACTTGCATTTTTGGAAGGTGGAAAAGATTTCTGAAAATGTTTGATTCTTGAGAGTTTGAATTCTTTTCAATTTGGTAGTGCTTGTTTAAAATAAATAAATAAATAAAATTGTGGTTTAGAATTTAAAATCTTGAGGACAAGATTTAATGCAAGTGTGGGGGTGTGATGACTTCCCATTTTTAATATATTTGAGATGTATTTTGATGTATTTGGGAAGTCATTATTGTAAAAATAAACGGATTTTTCAGAGATTTTAAGAAAAATTAATGTGGTACATTAATTATGGGATTTAAATCTAAAAAATTAAGTTTATAAAAATAAATAAATAAAAACAGTTGAAATTATTTCTTCATGTTAAAAGACATCCACGGACAAGTGAGGTGAGCATTAAGAAGAGTTGGCAATTGGCATCATTTGGCACTTTATTCTTAATGGGATTGTTGGTCCACATATTAAAAAAAAAAAAAAACATATCCATGTTCCCAGCATGTAAGTTGGATCATTTGGATAATAGAATTGAAGTTGGGTCCAGCGTAGTTGATAAAAAAATTGAGAAGGATATGTTAGTGGAGGAAGAGGAATATTGTTTAATTGAAAGGATGAAAAGAAGAGATGGGGCACGAGGTGAGCATTTGGATGGTCTTCCACAAAATATTTAAAAAAACAATAAAAGACAAGATGGAGCACATGAGTGGAAGAAAAAATGAGCATAGTTGTCTAAATCACCATTATTCTAAAGTAAAGAGAGACAAGGAAAAGCAAACACATGGACGTGTTTAGTGCGGGGAAGGTGAGAATTGTTGTCCGCAATCAATGTTCTTAAAAGGAGCTGGAACCGAAGCACAAAGGGAGACTGGACACAAGCAGCAGTTTCACTTCTTGGTGGAGACGCAGACTGGACGGAACAGAGACAGCAGCAACTGGAACTCCTTGCTGCAAAGCTGACAGGACCGAACAAAGAGGCGGACGGTGTTGGGAGTTTGGGAGAACTGTTCACGACATGTTGTACACTCCTGGACATCGACAGTGAGAACTGGATTTGGAGCAAAGATTTGGTTTGCAAGTTCTTATTTTATTTTTATATCTTGTATTACGGTCTTGATTTTACTTTGATGATTTGGATTAAAATCATGTGTGGCTAAAGTTTTTATTCAACCTAGAGACCTATGAACTTTTTTGAGTTTTAGAAATTATTCCCACTAATTAGTTTCCTTAATTTATTTCAGTTTATTTAATCTTATTTTTAGTGTTATTACTTAATGATTGGCCACCCTTAAGTATGTTTTGGGGATTTATGATTGAACTTGACGAAGGAAATCTTAAATTGACCTTGAGATTAAATAATGTGGAATTAGATTTTAATCTAATTTGCATCTAGGATAGACATATACCTAGAAGCTCCGCATAATCAAATTAGAGTGAGCCCGATCCAATTTACGCCTTATTTAGTTGTGTGAGACATCACATAATTAATTGAGGTAGGTTTATAAATGGACCGACGGTGCATTTATAAACATTAATACTCTAGATTGGCGATTAAATTAAATCGGAATTAATTTTAGTGGGGATAAAATCTAAGAACAAACAAGGGATTAGTGACTCTAGGTTGATTCCTTTGAAAAGTGAAAGCTCTTGTGAAAAGTCTTGCACATATTAATTTTCTTACAATTATTTAACTTGTGAAAACAACTACGATTTACCCAACTAAAACGAAATAAGGAAATTTATTATCTAATCACTAGCTGAATTGAGTCCCGTGGGATGACCTTGATTTGCCACTTATTATTTTCATGACCCGTACACTTGCGGTGCTTCGTTAAAAATTTAGTAGCATCAGAAATCAAACATGAAATTTACCCAAAGATAAGGTTTTAATTAAATCTGTATGAAAATGACGTATGAGATCAATCAATCCTGAACTTATGTCTGTGTGGTTGTAGTATGTCCTCATCCAACATGCAGAGAAATTGGAGGACCTCCTAGGCTGATTTGGGTGTGTGTCTATTCTCTTGCTTCCCTTTTGTGTTTTAGGAGGTTTCTTGATCATCCAACACTTTATTTACTTTTCCTTGGATGATCTCTACTTTCTCTACTTTCACGTAAGGGGGGAAAATAGAACGAAACTAGATTCCTGTAAAATATTAGGGGATAGCTAGTTCTTTTTTTTTTTTTTGAACAATAGGGATGTTTAGTTCTATAGAAATATGATTTGTACAAAAATTTTGAATTTGGAATTTATGGAAGTTCCTGGAATTAATTGTCTAAGTTCTAATTCACTCAATTATTTAACTAATACTCTCTCTGATCCTTATTATAAGGCACAGACTAACCATTTTCACAAACAAATAAAAATATTTAAAGTCATTAAAATTATCCTAAAATTTAAATAATTTCCAAAATTGCCCCTACTAATTGCACTAAACTCTAATATCATGTTAATTATTACTTTCACCCACTACCCTTATTAATTATGTGCATATATGGAAAAAAATAATTAATGCTATTTTGGAAACAAACAAGCGTCTTATAAAAAGGATCAAAATACACTTGTTAGTTGATGTCATATAATAAGGAGTGTAGGTTTTAACTATAGACAACTCATCATCTATGTTGCTCAGGTGCAGGTATGGTGTGGGCTCAGGTATGGGATACAATAAGTTTTCTTTTATTTAAAGGTATTGACGTACGGTATACTAGCTTTGTTTGTTTTATGGTGATTGATATGATCATATTTAATTTAGGATCTTCAATAAAGGTTTAAATGTTTGTTGGATCACATAAAATTTACCTACTATGCTGAAATCAATTTTTTTTTTTTGGTAAAGCATGAAAATACCATAAGATACTTATCTCAGAGTGCCCCCTAATAGGTATAGGCAAGGTTATGTACCCTTGACATGAATTTAGAAGCATCCTTGCTTCATAGCTATTACCACAGAAGTTGCTCAAGAAGAGTTAAAGTGTATGACTAGTAGACTTTGCAACTCCTTCACAACTCCTTTAATTTGCTTCAGAGTTAATTAAAGCTTATAACTAGCATAAGAAGGCTAATTGGCTGGTTGTGATATTAACTGCTTATGATTATCAGACTACGTTACATGGTGATGGGGGAAACAATAGTTGGAGATATTATGAGTTTGTTGGGAATCCATGTACACTACATCGAGTATAAACAGGGAGATACCAGGGATTAGTTGTAAATTGGTTAGATTATATTTTATTCTTTATTTTGTGTTATTTGTAATCTTCCTAGCTAGATTGGCGGCCTTCATAACCACTGGCCCTACTGTGTATATATATCTAACCTATCGAGCATGAATAAACCATAATCACAGTTCTATCTCAAATAGTCGTTGTACTCCTACAAATTCTTCTAATACCTTATGCTCCTTTGTATTCTATTCGCATATCTTTTAATAATCTTTAACATGATGCTGTTATAAATAATTAGAGATGATCTATTCTTTTTTTAATCTGAAATTGAACAGTATATGATCTAACCTCACAAATTGCATATTGGAGGGAGTTAGAGTAAGTCCACCTTCAATTGCCCAAGTTTTTGGCATTTTTCAGATCTTCTCACCCTTTCTTGCTCTAAACAATGAAAGACTTAGATTTCTGCAGAGACCAAGTTATCCCCACGCTATGAGGTATCTCCTTTCGCTTATACATTCAGTATCACATATTGAAGTTAAGTAATGTTCTTTTTAACTTCTTCAGTTGTGCATGTGCGCATATAGATATTGTTGAATCTATTATTCTGGTAGGGCAATAGCCTGATAGATTTGATTTAAGTGCATAACTCATAGATGAATTGAAATTGGAAAATTTGTGGTGAGTCTGATGTTTATGCCAGAACTCGTTAAAAGTGAGCACGAATTGTATTAATGAGTTCATTTATAGACATAAATAGGATTATCAATCTTGAATCTCTCCTATTTATAAATCTTTTAAACGATTTGGTTGTGAGTATCAATTAAGAATAACTTCCTAATATATCATTGCTTCCCTTTCACTTAGTCAAAGCAGTTAACACAAATATAAGTCAGACAATATAAAGGAAGCATATGTCCCAAAATCACCCTGAACAGATTGCCTTGTATTCTGGTCTTCAAAGATTGGTCTTTTTTAATGGGCTTTCTTTTGGCTCTAGATGTTTTGTTGTGCGTAGTGTAACATAGAAAAACACATGAATAATAACAGGTGGAAAGTTATTAAATATGAGCTTTTAAAACAGTTTTAATATATCAGTCATTAAAGTGACTTAAATGAGTATATATAACAATGTCAAAGAATGCATTGAAAATGTACAACATGATTAGTTCCTTTTTTAAAGAAAATGAATTTGGTGATTCAATGAAGTCTGTTGATGCATTTGAGGCAACTAGAATCCAAGTATCGTAATATACTTCGTTGCATGATTTATGTTGTTTAGCTTTCAAATATTGTCTATGTGTGAGTTTTGTAATGTCCTGGTTCTCTTTTTGTGTAGGGATTGAAAAGTATTTGGCAAAAGGAGGGAAAAAGAAAATTAAATAAGGGTAGGAGAGTGAGCTGGAACAGTTGTTTTGCCAGCTGTAGTGGGAACAATTCACATTCCATGCTTCTCCCTTTCATTCTCAATTGCTCATTATATACTCATCCCTCTAATTTTAGGGTGAGGGGCATTTTATAATTTTTTTTATATTTTATTTATTTACATAAATTATATGCTGCATCCTGAAATATTTTTTGCACCTAGTATCTTAAATTAATTAATTTTTAGAATACTGGTATTACAGGAAAAATATTTCTAAATACATGACTAAAAATTAATTAATTTGAGATACTAAGTGTAAAAAATATTTCAAGATATAACATATAATTTAATCTAAATAAATAAAACAATTATATATATATTAAAAAAAAAAAAAAAAAAAAAGCCTCTCACCCTAAAATTAGAGGGATGAGCACATAATGAGCATGTAAGGGAGAAACATGAAATGTGAACCCGCAATGGGAGTGTGTCATCTGAGAGAGAGATAGAATAAGTGTTTAGTGTAGTGAAATTCCAGAGGAACAAACTCTGTGGCATGGCACAGTACATGGCTACATGCCTATATGCAAGTGCAAGGTTGATTTTGAGTGACTTTTCATTAAAGAAGAACTAAATCAAGGCCTTCGCATCATACTACGTCAGGAAGCGCCGTTACTTTGAAAACAAAGTCATATATATGCTTGACACACATGAAAGGTGAAACAGAAAACCTCAGATTCTGCTTAAACATGACATATGCTTTCATGCCATTGTTTTTGTAGTGTGTTCCGGATTACAAACATTTCAGAAAGTATTTATGCTTCTTAGATGGTAAGTAAAACCATGATTGTATTAAGTTTTTTGCTTTGGAGAAAAGTATTTTCATAAAGTAAACAAGGCAATTCTTTAAATACCATCATATATATGCTATTTGGGTTGGGAAGAATACAAAAGGAAAACAAAAATAAAAAGGAAGGTAGTCATTGATTTTTCTTTGTGAAGTAATTTTAGTAAAAGGAAAGTAACTATAAAAAGGAAAAAAATTCATATCCATAGAAAATTTATTTCTTTTACTTCTGATAATATGGAAGATTTTTGTTCATTTTTCTTTTTTTTTTTACTTTATCTTATTAACCCTATAAAAAAAACTTTTATTATCTTATTTAATGCAGCATTTTCTAATTGGGCCATTGGGATTTTAATTTTGTCCTTTTTTGAGAAAAAGGAAAGGAAAAAAAAAAGGCACACTTTCCAACCATCCCCGCTTTGCTGTAATCTGTCAACTGTTGACTCCTGACTGATGCAAAGTATGACGGTTTTGTAGTCTACCTTTGTGCTTATAACACTCCCTGCTCTACGTCATCACCAAGCTACAAGAGGAACTATAGCAAAATGGAATGGAAGGACCTACCCCAAGATATCAAGGTGGAAATTCTCTTAAAACTCTCTTTGAAATCTTTGATGCGCTGCAAAAGCTTGAACAAATCCACCTATGCGCTAATTACTAGCCATACATTCATCAAGAAACACTTTCAGCTCTCTGAAAGCCAACCAGGCATGCTGGTCTTTCATTGCCCGACACCAACAAGTTTTTCTGCAACATTTCTTTCTAATTCGGAGTTTCCTGCAACATTACTATCTGATGACATCGCTCAGCCTGTCATTGATCTAGAGCTACCGCCGCCCTCAAACAAAATTCTAAGTGAAATCATACCTTATGGTCCTTTCAATGGTATTTTTTGTCTTAATCATACTTACCTTGATAGTGCAGATGAGTTACGCTTGTGGAATCCAGCAACGAGAGAGGTTAAGGTCCTTCCTTCACATCACCATCAACTTTCCTTGATAGATGACTTTGCCATACATGGCTTTGGAATTGTTCCTGGGACAAATGACTACAAGGTTGTCAGAATCTTGACTGTTATGGACTTTAATTTGGAAGACTGCAAACCTTTTAAAGCTGAGGTGTATAATCTTAGTACCAATTCGTGGAGAATGATCGATGCTACTGAGTCTATTTATAGCTTAGTTTGTCCAGAATTTTGCTCATATCTCAACGGAATATATCATTGGTTGACCCTTGGTTTCTGTGATGAAGCCATTATTTGCTTTGACATGAGTGATGATGTATTTTGGCAAATGAAGTTGCCAAAAAATTTAGATGAAAATTCAGCTCATCAACTCATAGAGTGTAATGTTGTTGTGATCCATGACTCTATTGCTTATGTTACAGAATATAATTTGTATTGCTCAATGGATATTCAGATTGATATTTGGGTCATGAATGAATATGGGGTTGAAGCCTCTTGGAACAAACGTTATGTAATTGGACCAGGTCTTGGGCCGTGGATGTTCTTGGGATTCTGGAAAGAAGATGAGGTTCTTATTGGAGAAGACGATCAGCCCTTACTTTCATATGACATTGAAGCTCATCAGCAAGTTCAAGAATTTCCTATTCTTGTTGCATCGGAAATGTTTCAGGCTTTCAAATATGGGGGAAGTATTTTTCCCTTATCTATGTTAGAGGAGGAGTAAGTGGGTATGTTTGGATTAAGGAGAATGAAGGAGATAGAAGGGAAGGAAAGGTTTGATCTAAGTTTGGACAAAGGTCAAAACCAAACTGCTGGTTTGTTCCATTCTCCTCAATTCAAACATACGTTAAACTAGACCTGACTTGATCTGTCCTTTTTGAAATTCATTTTGTATAAAATTTGTTATGTTGTTATGTTTAAGATTTGGTTTCTTTAAAAATGGTTGAAATTCAAAGCCTTGATTTAACTCATAATCAGGTATAGTTTGATTTAACTTATCATTACCATTAATGTAGTGTTAGCCCGTTGAAATTATGTTTTTTCAGACAAACTTTCTCAGCTCATCTATGTGTTCATCTTATGTTTGATGTATCAATGATGTTTTCCTATCAATGCAATGAAATTGTCCTTCACTTTGACATTATTTTGTTCGGGAAGTTCATGAGAAATCTGTTGGAATTTTAATATTAAATATAATATTAATATTCCATTAATTCTATTAAGTGGCCCACATTAATTCCTGTTCAGCTCAATTAATATTCGTAACTGCCTAATTAATTGTCATAATTGGCATTTATCACCATGATGGCTGAGGTGGAATTCAGGCGTATATTTGGTTGGTCCCCTGAGTCTACTCTTACGTTCAGTCTGAGCACCATCTGCAGAGTGAGAGAAAGACTCAGAAGGACAACCCAGAGTTCTTCTTCCTTCTTCATCAGAGTACATATCAATGGTTGGAGGTTTTTTAGTGGTCTTACTTTATTTCCGCATTGATCTAATTGCATACTTGAGTATTTTGCATGATTAGATCGCTCAATATTCTAACAAAATCTTGAATTTCATTTCTTGGGCGTGTTGCAAGTTGCAAGATTTAGAAGAGATAAAATGGTTTAGCATTCCTTGTTTTCATTTTTTCCCCAAATATTACTATTGTCTTCAAAGACTGAGAATTCAGGTTTTTAAATCTAGATTGTCAAGAATTATTGAGTGACAAACAAAAATGTGATTCTGATGTACTCATAGCTAATGGGACTCCATTTAATGGGCCAAGCTTTAATGAGGAGTATGTGAATTGTGAAGTTAGAAGGAGAGCTGTGTGATGTATATATTTGTACAAAGGGGTTTAAGGCAGACACTGAGTATTATGAGGAGAGACTTTGGCCTCTCGAATGATAGGGAAAATTTGACTCCGTGAGTTTTGCTTTATTCTTCCTTAATCTAGAAATTTGTAGTTATTTTGGTATCAGGACGATCTTGAGGAAGAGACAAGAATTGCTCTAAAAGATCATGTGAGATGGAGCAGTGGGTTCTATCTAATTCCTTGATAATCAACCCTTGTTCTATGATAAAACAATGTTTTGCTATCATAGAGATGTGCCATTTTTTGTCATATATGATTTCTTCGAGTATTTCTTTAGTGTAAGGTTGCGTGTGTGAAGGTGTAGGATCCAGATCTGGTGCTTATTATAAGGATAGGCACCATTTGTCTATCTGATCTGGATAGTCAGATTGATTTTTTTACTTTTTATTTTAAAAAAAAAATATTTTAATAGGTAGAAAATCTAAAATAAAAATAATCTCTTAACTAATATTTTTTAAAAAAATAATCTTTTTATTAAAAAGTCACCATTTCAAAAAATCAAATTTAAATCATTCAAATCTGATCTGAACGATCCAGATCAGCTAGGCAAATGGTACCCATCTTAAGATAGGCACCAGGTGTATGTGAACCTCTCTTACGTGGGCCCACTAACAGGTGCGTCCCATTCATTCCCCTGCCTTTCTACGTATAATACGTCTGTAACAAACATTCAAACTCTAATTCCAATGCATTGCATGGAGAATGATGAATGAGTTATGGCATTGATGGCTTCTATTAATTGGGGGATCCATTATTGCGAAATTTATGGTGGAAATTTATCTCAAAATTTTTTATTTAAGAAAAATGGTTCACCTAAAGGTTTTTGTTTTAAGTTTAATATTACTTTAAAAGTGTTAAAAAAAATAACAATATTCCCTCGTGTCGTTAAAAATTTAAACATTAATGTTAGTGTTTCAACGGAGTGTGGTAATATTTCTAGATTTTAAAACTTTTCAAGCGATATTGAACATTTTAAAAACTTCCGGCATAGTATTGTTCCTAACTGAAAATTTCAAGAACAAATTTACATCTTAACTCTTTATCTCTAAAACCAAAATACTATAGCTTAAATTCCAAATGAAATAGTTATTAAATTGAAATATAATCGCCAACAATAAAATCCTCCAAAAAGAGTAGAGCATAAATCCCTAAGTTTGTTTATTCGAGAACTGTATGTCCTAGAATTTTTGTTTGAGGTATAATTATTTTAAAAATTTGTTCTCATGTCATCATTTGTTGTAAACTTTAAAGCAATACATGATTCTTATTATTGATGAAATCTCACATATTAAGAAATAGAAGTTAAGGACATCTAATATGTCTTAAATTGATTGAATTTTCTTAATTTATTTAATAACGAGTATTGAAAAAAGAAATTATACATTTTCTCTCACCTACATTTTCAATAAGGATAAAAAATAAATTAAAAAAAAATCATTAAAGACTCTAGTGGACTTATATTTATGATGAAAATTTTAACAGATCGGTTTTATAGTAAGAACGAGAGTAGTATTTTCTTGGGTGACTTCTTTTTGGGCCACTTTTTTGTTACTTAATACTCGCTTAAATGCCTTTATTATAAAACCACCAATTAGTAAGTTTATTTGGTCATTTTTATAAGACATTTGCTTGTTCTCAATGAGCATTGATTATTTTTTCCATGTCTGCCCATAATTAATAAAGCTAGTGGGTAAGAGTAATAATGAATCTAGTGCAATTAGTAGGGGTAATATTGAAAATTACTTAGATTCTAGGACAACTTTATTGACTTTAAATACTTTTATCGGTTTATGAGAAAAGTTAGTTGGTGCCTTATTATAAGGACCAGAGAGAATATAAGCAATGACTGTGAATGAGGATAGACAAACATTTTTAAGTTTCCACCGCTCCATTTCCCTCCTACAATTCGACAATAAATTATATGTTATATCAAAGACCGGATGTAAGATTCAATGAGAGTAAAGTCGAAAAAATGTTAATTTTTAAGACATAATTAATAGAATTTAAAGTTTTTTTTTCTTCAAAAGTTCTGTCATATTTAAAGGGGCTTAAAGATACGTACTTTCTTTATTATCTTAATATTCCCTCTAATTCTTATTATAAGACATCATCTAACAATTCTTGCAAATCAATAAAAACAGTTAAAGTCAATAAAGTTGTCCTACAATTTAAGTAACTTTCAATATTACCCCTACTAATTGCACTAAAATATAATATTATATTAATTATTACTCTTACCCACTACCCTTATTAATTATGGGCATACATGGAAAAAAATAATTAATGCGCTTTGGAAACAAGCAAGTGCCTCATAAAAAGGACTCAATACAATTACTAGTTGGTGTCTTATAATAAAGACCGAGTGAGTAATACTTTATGAATAGGGGTAAATTGGGATTTGTCTGTATTTATATTTTATGAATAATAATATTTTTTACATTTTATTGTATTTATTAATTTATTACACACTCGATTTTATTTATAAGAATCCGATAACCAAATTATACAGTTTAAGAAAGAGATTTAAATTAGTTGAAAACAATAAATGCTTAAATAAACTTTTTTTTTCAAGTATACCTTTATTTATGAGAGGAAAGTAAGAGAAAGAAATAGAGTAAATTAGGTATCACCAATATTTTAATTAATACAATGTATATAATTAATGAGGAGTAAAAAATTTAAAAAAAAAAATCATTAAATGTTGAGACAACTCTTATCGAGCTCTTATGAAAAGAACCACTCTTATGAAAAGAACCACGACAATTTAAATTTTTAGCACTTACAAAAAGAATAGAGGGAGCAATATACTAATGTTGTTAATATATATGGTTAAGGTGCAAAAATACACATGTGCTTTTCTCCTATGAGCGCCCAGTAGCAAGTGCTTTTTTAGGTGCAAAAGTGATGACGTGGCATTTCAAAGGTGCAAAAATACACATGTGGCTTGTAAAGAAGAGCGCCCAACACCAATTTTTTTTTTTAAATTTAATAATTTTACTTCAATTAAAATTATTTTAGGATCTTGAAAAAAAAATTCAGGTATTGATCGGTACTAAAAGGATACTGACTGATACTGAAAAAAATATTTTAGGGTACTGATTGGTACTAAAAAGTACTTTCAGGATACTGACTGGTAAAAAAAATACTTCATAATCTTGAAAAATTATTTTAGGATCTTGAAAAAATATTTGAGTTATTGAGCGGTACATAAAAAGGATCTTGATTGGCATGATCTTGAAAAATTATATTGAGATCATGAAAAAATATTTTTAAGTCTTATTTGGTACTAAAAATATACTTCAACATATTTTTTAAGATTTTAAAATATTTTTTCAAGATCATGAAATATTTTTTCTATACCAAACAAGATATTCTCAAAGTATCTTTTTAGTGCCGATCAAGACCCTAAAATATTTTTTCAGATCTTAAAATAATTTTTCAAGATCATGAAGTAATTTTTGATGGGTCAAGATCCTAAATATTTTTTAGTACCGGTAGTAATTAAAATAAAATTATTAAATTAAAAAATAAAAAGAATTTGGTGTTCGACGCTTTTGTTAACAAACTACATGTGTATTTTTGCACCTTTGAAATTTCACGTCATCGTCCAGTCAGCAAAAAAAATCAAACTTAACAATCAAAGTCAAATTTAACGGGCAAACGGTATTTTTGCACCTAATTTGTAACCACATAGTCACTTTTGCACCTAAAAAAAAGCGATTTTTGCTCTTAACTAAGCTTCTCGGAGAAAAGCACAAAAGATACGCATGTATTTTTGTCCTTAACCCTAATATATAAATATATAAATAAATAAATATATATATATATATATATATATATATATATATATATATATATATATATAAAGAGTGTATTTCACTATTTTGAGTTTCTTTTGCTCAAAAAACGTATATTAGGTTATGGGAGAATCACAATTGAAGACTGTATTAAAAGCATTTACTACATTTAATGACTAAATTATTGGGATCTCAACAAAAAATTATGATTATTAATTGTATTTCAAAATATAATAGATGGACAAAAATACCCTCCACCAACCAGCCCATCTAGAACCTGTTTAAGTTCCATACATTAATATGGCGTGGCAAATGAAAAATACTCCCTTAATGATTAATATAAGATATACTACATTTATCTAATTTGATTAAATAAAGAAAGTTAGTTAAGTTAATCAATATGATATGTATTTTCTAAAATACCTATTCATATCTTTATTAATTCCCTCATTCCCTTTATTATTGTTGAGGGAACATCAATTAGAATAAATTTAAAAAAAATCAATAAATATGAAAAACATGGTACATGATGAAATAAAAAGTTTATGGAAGCCACGTAAGATTTATTTATGTAATCAAGCCCTACACCTCGGCCCAAGTTTGCTGGAGTTTTTGGTAACACACAATCCACAATACCAATAAACACAAAGGAATTAAATAACTATCTGAGGATGTTAAAAAAATTATTTCCTCAAAACATGACAAACGAATCTTACATTCAGTGCTCAATAATATCTCAAATAGATTTATTTCCAATAGAAAGATACATATGTTTGTTAAAAAAAAATAGTTAAGTAGTTATTTGTAAAAAAAATATTATGTTGGCCTTTTTAAAGTACATACTCATTTAATCATTTGTATTGAAAACTACCACAAAATCCTCTTTTATAGGCCTTTTGTTGGTATTTTTTAAAAAAATATTACTCCCTCCGGTCTTAATGATAGGACAACATTTGAAAGTTGATCTTGATCCTAATTGTAGGATAAAATAATATTTTTTATCAATTTCTTCCTAATATACCCCTTAAATTATGAATTAGCATTAATTCATAATAACTACTTAAAAGAGACCACCAGTGTCATAGTTTCCGACACCAGAAAAAAAGACTGTTGGAGCTGAGCCTCTTTACTGGGATTGAGATGAACATGTAGTTGGGCTTGGGCTTAAATTACTGGCCCAATAAGATCTATAGAAAACAGTTCACAAATATATCTCCAGTTCTCCACAAATTATCCATGGCCACTGCAATGTAAATTTTAAATAAGGACAATTTAGAAAAATAAATGTAATTAACTAATTTAACTCATATCCTTAATCTCTCTAAAATATGATAATATGTCTTATAATTAGGACCAGAGGAGTATGTTGGTTTTATAAAAAATAAAAAATAAAAATTTAAAGCATCCTAATCTTATTAACATCAATATTTGAATGTTATTGAAAAACAATATCGTCACGATGGATGCTACTTCATCTAAATATTAATATTCATTTAAAAGGGAAAATGAAATGAAATAAATGAAATTTAAACATGTTCGATTAAAAACATAAATGAAATACTTTTAATTAAGCTCGGAAATGCTCGAGATAAAAATAAAAATAAAAATAAAGAATGTTACAACCCACACAAAAGCCTAAAACAATGCCTCCAACATTATTCTCTGAGTCACCTATATTTATCTTCACATATTTTCTAGTGTAGCTACCATCGATGATCATTGTCCTCTTCCTGTGAATAAGGTATGAAAGTTGTTCTTGTTGTTAGAATCTTAGATACAAGTATCTGTTAAGGTTGTTTTGCTAACAAAATAATTTAAGCATGCGTCGAGTGTCTAGAGGGAAGTATCTATATCTTATAAGACATCTCTCCTTCTCTTGTAATTGCTCATTTTGAATGAGGTGTCCTACGAAAAAAAATAAAATAAAATAAAACGGTAGTTGTAATAATTAATAACTCAAACGTAAGACTTATTTGAGAAAATCCTAATTTTTTATATTAGATAACGGGTTTCTTTTGAAACTTAGAGGGTAAAAGGTTCTTACTTTTCCTAACAAGTGCTATCATAGGATACCAACATACCACCTCGGCCTCTGATACCAACACATTAAGAAAAATAATTTTAAATAATAAATAAAATTATTTAATTCATCCTCAATGGCAGATATAAGGCAACTTGGAGCCTTATCATCACTAGGGGGCCCACAGAAAAAATCTCTTACTTCTTCAGCTGCAGTCTCGATTGACAGTTTTTCACCCTTTCCTTTATAGTCATCACTCTACAATCAGAAATTAGTTAAAAATTTATTATGGTAAAAAAACAAAAAGAAGAATGTTAGAATAAAATGTATACATTACCGTCTCTTGGAGAAATTTTCGGCATCTCCTACAGTATTTTGACCTTCCTAACACCCCACTTAAAAATTGATCAAAGCTGATGATCTTTTTGGTTTTATTTGTTACAATTTCGTCGGGGCCTTTTCGCGTTCCTAGAATCAGAAAGAACAATAATCCACTTCTCGATTACAAAAGCTATAATTGTGATGCTTGTGGTATGTAGTTCCCTGCACGTTAACCCAACAATAAATAACGATAATCAAATATAGAAATAGAGATCTATTTAATTTTGCTATGAGCTGCTATTGGTACATGTATATATATATATAATCTATAAGCAAAAGGCGCTATAAAACCATTCAACTATGTTTAACTAAATTATTGAATATCTCACTTTTTTTTTTCGCTAGAACAATTGATGACAATAAAAGGACAATCAAAAGCGCTATAAAACACGGATACCACACACTACCCCAGACCCTGATACCACGGATACCCCGGCCTGTGATACCGACACATTACCCCGGACCCTGATACACGGATTCCCCGACCTGTGATATCGACACACTACCCCAGACCCTGATACCACGGATACCACACACATCCCCGAACCCTGATACCACCACTACCCCAAACTCTGATACCTCATATTCTGATACCCCATCTCGATTTCGACATCCTATCTCGATTTCCGGCAACCCCAACTCATAACCCCTTAACTCAAAACCCTCTCGACGTAAACAAATGATTACAAAGAAAATAATAATAATATTAAATAAATATTATTATTATTGAGAAAATGAATAAATATTATTATTTATTAAAAGGGGTATTATTATTTTAGGGGTTAATAACCACTTTTAATCCTTTAAAATAATTCACGTAGTTAGTTACTTTGGAACGCAAGAAGTGACTAATAACGATGATAAACGTTTATAGTCATTCTTTGACAAGATATCAATGGGAACAAAGATATATATTATAGAGATATTCCCGAATAGGGCCATAACTTCGGCCAAGGGACAAAAAGGAGAAAAATTATAAAGTAATATTTCGAGGATATAGAAATATTATGATGAAATTATTTATGGAAAATTTGGCCTTAATTGTTATAAAGCTAATTATTGGAATTTAAGACATATTTTCCATAAACTAAGGATAAATTATTATGAAATAATCATTGGCATATATATTATAGAGATAATATTTTAAGGTCGAAAGAAATTAAATTGAGAAAGAAAATCCTTAAAAGGAACTAAGGATTTAATTTTAATAATTATCTAATACTTACAAAGATGAGTCTTGAAGAGAATAAAGTGGGGTAATTTCTAAATAGCCCAACACGTGACAAGTTGGGGAGGCAGACAAAATATATAAATAATCATATTTCTCTAATATCTATTAAGCTGAAACAATAACTCGGACCTTGATACCGAAACACTACCCCGGACCCTGATACCGAAACACCACCCCGAATGCCCCTTCAGAGTCAGTCTTGCAAACAACTGCCTCAATGGCCTCCACAGTCCTCTAGTCTTCCTGTGAAGGTGATGAGTAGTTCCCGAATGCTCCCTCTTTGGTCTCTGATTTTCGCTTATAATCTGAAAAATAAGCACTAACAGTGAGTGAGTAATGTTGGCTGCCTCTTCGAAGACGATGAATGAACAGTAACCAGTGCCCCCAAATATTTGTGCCAAGGTCCGTCCCTGAAGGTCAGGTCATTAATTATGTTCTCTGAAACACTACCCTGGACCCTGATACTAAAACACTACCCCAGCCTCTGATACCAACACACCACCCCGGGCATTGATACCACACACCACCCCGGCCTCTGATACCAACAAACCACCTCGGCCTCTGATACCAACACATCACCCCAGCCACTGATACCACACACTACCCCACCTTGTGATACCGACACACTACCCCGGACCCTGATACCACGGATACCCGCATGTGATACCGACACACTTCCTCGAGCTCCGATACCACGGATACCACACACATCCCCGAACCCTAATACCACCACTACCCCAAACTCGATACCTCATATTCTGATACCACATCTCAGATTCCGACATCCTATCTCAGATTTTCGGCAACCCCAACTCAAAACCCCTTAACTCGAACCCTCCCGACCGAACAAATGATTACAAAGAAAATAATAATATTATTAAATTATTATTATTATTATTATTGAGAAAAAGAATAAATATTATTATTTATTAAAAGAGATATTATTATTTTAGGGGTTAATAACCACTTTTAATCCTTTAAAATAATTCACACGGTTAGTTACTTTGGGACGCAAAGAAGTGACTAATGACGATGATAAACGTTTATAGGCATTCTTTGACACCTCTTCTGATCCCAGCAAAGCCAAACGAGTTAAGGATTCAAGGTTGAGGTGGATAACTGTTATCTTATTAGCTTGTATGTATGTATTGCATGTATGACTAATCATGGTTTCTAGATAATTTTGCATGTGTGTATCCTAGCTATGGATTGAAGCTGCGTGTCCTGAAGGGTTGCGGTCCTTGGCCGATAATTGCGATTTCGGTGCGACTTGTTTACTGTAAATTATTTTATGCTTATACATGTGTTATACTGTTGTTTATATTTCATACCTACATATGAGATTAAGCATTACCACGGGGTTCATTCATTTGAACTCCAGATTGCATGAAAGAGGCAGGTAGTGGATCGGGATTGTTACAGTGTAGAACCGGATGTGGCTAGCCCTAGTGGACTAGCCTGTTTGATATTGATTGAATTGGATCGGATTTGAACCGGGCTTGACTAGGAACAATGCCTAGAGCCTAAGTACCCTATAGAGAGATCAAAGTCCACGTAGTTCGAGACACAAACAGACGTATAGCCAAAGGGGTGGGGTGTGTGCTCTGTGACTGTATGTAAATAGTTTAGAGTTAGAACCTGTGTACCTTAAGGCTTGACCTTTGTATTTATAGAGTTTACCTTAGGTTAAGTCGCTTGAGCCCTATGATTTGAGGCCCCGATATCCTAACTACCAGATATACATGTAGATATACCTGGATTGTAGATAAGATAGGATCCACCTTCATTATAGATAGATCCTTCTATGCAATATATTCCTTGTTGGGCCATATACTGAATATGGGCCTTATATGATCCGTAAAGTTGCTGACACCGGTAGTTCAAGTTTTTGAGCCGTAGGGATGTATTTTCCTCGGACAAGTTATCCAGGCTAGGTTGTCGTGAACCTTACCCTCTTGCCTATCTACCGCACATTGCCGGGTTGGATCATTCTGGCCCTGGTGACCGAAGTCATTTACTCACAGATCCGAGGTAATGTCTCAAAGATCAGAGGTAGTAGTCTGATGCTCAAAGATCCGAGGTAGTGTCTCAAAGATCAGAGGTAGTATCTCAAAGATCCGAGGTACTATCGGGGAATTTGCTTGGTTTCAAGGCCGGGGTTCCCGCTGCCATTGTCATCATCTTGATGAATTCGGATTCATTCGTATTCTGCTACCGATTTGCTTGTTTAGGTGATACGTTCTTCTCAAGGCGGGATCTATTTGTCTTTCCCTCGTTTTTGTTTTCGCTTGCCTCGATCTCGGTTGATAGTGAACATGCTTTTTTACTAGTACCGTTCAAGTCACCGGGATTGCATTTGGAAATTCAAATAACCCCATGAGAGCTTTCGTTAGTTCTTCTTACACCATTGACAATCGTATAGTAGTTACCCCGGTCGATAGTCCGGGTCTGCGGGGCGTCGGGATGCCTTTACGGAGTACATTCACTGGCCGAGCTGTGTTGCCGTGAGCCTTATGTCGTCGAGTTGGATTACATTGATCCCAGCTATCGAAGCCGTCTACTCCAAAGATTTGAGGTAATGGCTCAAAGATCCGGGGTAATGTCAAGGCGGTTTTCCTGACTTCGAGGTCGGGACCTTTCGTATCCAAGTTGCCCCCACAGCCTGGCAGTCAAGGACTCTGGGCTGCCGGGGTGGATATCGTATCCGAGTTTGCTACAACTTGTTTGCTTTGAAACTTTTTCTGTTTCTTTTCATGATCGTCGGGATCTCTTCTTCTGAATTATCCTTAAGAGGTGCGGACTGCATTTGTTTACATCGCTGACAGCTTTAAAGTGTCACGCTTGTTTCGTCGTCCCCCTAGCCTGGCAGTCAAGGGCTCTGGGCTGTCGGGGTGCATTGCAATGACTATTTGTTTATGAATCCCCAAACCATGTTGGAAATTCTATGACCGGGCCAGGGTCTTTAGTGATTCAGATCTATGGTTTCTTCCAAGCTCGTCACCCAGGAATCTGTGGTAGGATTTTCTTTTTTTAAACCGCGATGGGTTTTAATTTTAACCTCACTACCGAGTTCCTGATCTGTTGTCCGAGTTCATCACCAAGATAAGGGCAAACTGTCACATGTCCAGCCGTGGTGTCCGCAATGCAACACTGTTAACATTTTGACCTGATCAAAGTCGGAATAACAATTCATCTTCTTATCTAGGAGCGAGTGTTGACGCGTCAATTTTGCAAAGACCTATACAGGCAACTTCACATTGCTCGTAACCCAGGCACATCGGCCCTAGTGTCAGCCATCTAGATGGGTTCTCTTTAAAACTGGGTTTAAGGACCTCAGTGTAATATGACCGGGTGTAATGACCTCGGTGTATTTTATGAGCCTGGGTTAGCTAGCCCGGTGTCGGTTCTTAACCATGACTCGGGTTCGGTGACCCGAGTCAATGTCCATTCCATTGTAGGTGGTTGGTATGACGTTAGATAGTCTGGTTTGTCCGGCGTATTGTGCATGCAGTAGCTAGGTCTAGCTATAGTAGACTCGCAGCTTATCAGCGTTCCAAGTCCTTTTGATTGGCTTCCTTCCCAAGGTTTCGAGTATATATGCTCCTTTGTCAAGTTTCTCTCTAACCTGGTAAGAGCCTTCCCAATTTGCTGCTAGCTTGCCATCCCTGGTGTTCTTGTTTCCGACGTCTGCTCTTCGGAGTAAAAGGTCAACATTGCGAAGGCCGGGCCGTAGCGACTTTTGCTTGACAAATAACCGGGCTTAAGGGCCACGATGATAATCTTCGGTTAATCTAGGGTCCAATTAAGGAGCGCTGGAGTCAACCGTCCTTTCGGGTGTTAGGGTTCCAAATTGATCATGGAAACGCGGATTCAAAGTTCTTTCGGTGTTACCGGGTTTCACTCAAGAAACACAGTTAGTTTATCCGGGGTCCAATTAAGGAACGCGCGCGGATTTAATTGTACATTGTTCAGTGTATCCGGGGTCCAATTAAGGAGCGCGGATTTAATTGTATTTTGCACGAGCCGGATTTTAGCTGTATTAAGTATTAAGTGTAACCGAGGTCCGCCTTCTTTTCGCTTCCCGCAAAACTTTACACGGAGCCCGGGTTTTAACTATATTAAGTGTAATCAGGTCCTTCTTCTCGGTTTTACCGCATCTCGAAAGAATACGTTTTAACCTTTATCTCGGTTTTACCGTGTTCTGGCTTTGACCTTAATGTGGGCGTTACCGCATCTCGAAGGAATACGTTTTAGCCAAAATCACGGTGTTACCGTGTCCTAAGGAAACACATTTTAACCATTATCTTCGCGGAGCCGGGATTTTAACCAGATTCAGTGTAACTGGGTCCGCTTTCAAGACTTTACGTGGAACCCAAACGTTAACTAGATTCAGTTAACCGGGCCCGACTTCAAAACTTTATGCGGAACTCGTACGTTAACTAGATTCAGTTAACCGGGTCCGACTTTAAAACTTTATGCGGATCCCGAACGTTAACTAGATTCAGTTAACCGGGTCCGACTTCAAAACTTTATGCGGATCCCGTACGTTAACTAGATTCAGTTTAACCGGATCCACCGAGCTTTTTGCCCCTTAGAAGATGAACTCTTAGAGAGTTAGATTACCGAATTGGTTTCCACGGGTGCGTCTTCGCAAACCACATTCCAACTAGATAGGAATCTCGTGAGGAAGGTAAAATCTAAATTCCAAATCGCCGATGGAAATTTCCAAGTAGAGCTCGACCCAACAGTGATGTTGGAATTCAAATTTATTGTGGAGTAGTTATTCTAGGCATGAAGACACTTGAGAATGAAACTAGCCCAAGAATAATAAAAGGCAGGAACATAGAAGAAGCCCTTGACAATTCACGTGCAAAGCAAGAAAATAATGCCATTTGAGAGGACTTCTTCCCATTGCATCCCTATGCTGCCAAAAAATATGCATGGCCAGTAATATAAGTTGTACCTAATCCAAGGCACTTAACTAGTATAAATGCATTAAAATATTCTTAAACCAAATTCACAAATTATCAAATTAAACCCCAGATGAAAAATCAGAAGTGCAGTAAATCAAACCAGAAGGCCCTTGATATTGGGCACAAGAAGAAAATATGCTGCAGGGTGTCATTTTCATCAAATCCCATTTGACATACCCCAATCATCTGTAAATGATGTTTCTGCAATATATTTTGCCATAACAAACTATCAGATGTTGAAGTCTTTATCAACTCTCTTATGGCCATGGCTGCATAAATATATTAGATGTTGAACGCTTTTGAGATGAACAAGAAACAATAACAGGTCTTGCCTTTTTTCTTTCACTGGGAAAATTGGAATAAGAGAGATAACCAAAAGAACTTAAATGCTACACAAAGTCCATATCACGTTGGATGGTGACAAGGCACATTCTCCAGGAAAATAATTATGAAACCACTTACTAAAAATAGGCACACATTCCAAATCCACTTGTGACAACAATAATCAACTTGGCAGAAACTTTAATTGTTTCTTTCCTTTTCCTCTATGGTATAATGGAGATAAAAAAGGCTTGTGCCTATATATCATCACGCATGCAAACAATTGGATTGAAAATTATAACTATCCACCTGGGAATTCTCCTGTCACCTCCAGCATTGTTCCCAACTCTTTCCTTGGCCTAGTGAAAGTCCTTTTCAACCATTTACTTGCTGATCCTTGCCACGTTATCCTACCTTTTAGCTTGTGCATACATATTTGATAGCACCAAATAGTCAATCTCACGTTGTTTCTAAGGGATTGAACCAATATTTGTAATGTTTGTATTTTGGATCATCCAAGTTGTCAGCAATCCCAGGTGAAAAATGTGCAACTCCACAAGCAAATCCATAATTTCATCAGCTGCGTAAGCCTTGTAATCTGATACAACATTAATTTCCTCAAAACTCATTTCATGGTACTCGGTCCAGGCATCATGTTGGGATGAGTTTGTAAACACTCGATCAACATGACTAACTTCAGAAATTATCCCCAATAGTTGAATTTAATTTCCCACTGTAATATTGATACAACACCATGCAGTGCATAATACAGGAGGTGCACGAGATAATATAATTATCCCTAACATGATTGCACTGTAAAATACTTAATTGAAAATATCATACCACTGTGGCGCATAACCTTATTCTCTTATGTGTTCATGAACAAGCAATAAATCCCGCTTTGAACAAGACAATGAATAATCATAAAAGAAATGCAAAAGAGGAGAGATACCACAGGAAGAATGTCGATTCATCATGAGTGTAGATTCCACATGGTCACATGGAGCTCCATGAAGCCAATTCAAACTAAAGTTATTATCATCTTTGGTCATTTCTTTGCTGGGTGTGTTAGCTGCATGATCGAAATATTCTCGCAATAAGAAGCCTATTTCTTCATCGCATATACCTTTCCGCACCTTATTACTTTTCGAATTCCCCATATACCTTTTCTGATCCTTTTCTCTGTTTCAACTCGTGGAGGAACAGGTGTTATCAACCTCACACTACCACATCGTGGTTATGTTAGTGGAATGAGTTATAAGGTTCGGTGAGTTGATAGTGACGAATTTCAGCGTATTTGCAATTGCAAAATGAAAGTTGACCAAGTTGGACTTCTTGACGATGTTAGCAATGTTGTTTACTCCAAGATAGTTCAGATGCTTCTGGATTTAGAATCAGATGGAAACAAATACCCTCCGGCCCCGGATCCTCTGTGAGATGAACTTTGGCGAAAGATTGATTTGCACTGAATGCTCGTTTAAGAATCAACTGGATAAACTGGAACCGGGAGAAGCTATGGCATTAATGTCTGCATTTGTGTTCCAGCAGAAAACAGTTCGGGTTCTATGACCAGTCAACCGTATGCATGGCTTCCAAATTGAACAATTTGAAATATTTGACACCAGGAAATTCGAGTCCCATCCGTGCAACTTGCTGGGTGTGCATGTCATCTTCTAACAGGTCTGCAGACTTGTAGATGCTTCTCAGCATTAAAAATAAATCAGTAAGATAAATTGTTGATTGCTTTCCATCGATTATTAGCATAAAAATGCTTAACAGAAATCTTTCATGTATTATCAGAAATTGCCAACATAGTTTCCAGCCAATAAATGGTCAAAGAATACAATATTGAAATCCACTTCCAGAGTCACAAAAACCACAATCCTTTTCCATGAAATTGATCGAGAAAACTGAATCCTTTCCCGCTTTTACATCTATTAGCCACAGGAAAATCGCTCAAGGTATTCTTTGACACTACATTTGCCAAAACTTTTCTGGATCACCCACTAGCTGTTCAGGAACCTTATCTGAGAGCAAGAAAACATTGGTTCCTTGACAATTTCTCTATCACTCTTCGTCATTAATCTTTACTAGATTGTTTGCCCTGACTTAAAAGACTATGTCAAGCTTGATGACCAACCATGGAATCTCTACGATCATGAACCATCAGATTCCCATAATTCCCATAAGGCCATAACCACAAGTGATGTTGACTAGATTAGCTGGGAAAATTCAAATGGATGGCACATAATGGCCGAGCGATTTCCCGATCCTCCCTCCTCATTCCTCGGTATCCTTTTGATGCGGCCGTCAAAAAGATTTTTAAAATTTTTGGGTCTTAAAAATATCGAAATCAACGAGCTTTAGATCGAACTACGAGAGATCTTGGCCCGGATGGCGCAATCCGGATCCCATAATGGCCCATTTCACATATGGAAAGCATAAATTATCAAGCATAAAAAATAAATAACCTCAACCACCAAAGATGAAACATGTGTAGTACAACGTCAATTGATGATAAGCAAAGATTAAAGATCTACGAGAAAAGAATGGTGATACTCATTTGAATGTAACTTAGGAAGTTACTGAAGACTGCCGCTGCTCAAGAATTCAATTCTGATGCTACCATGTCAAAATTGAACGAAGAGGTATGCTGTGAATCCTAGAATAGACGAGACCCAGAGTTTGATTTAAACCCGGTGACAATATTATCAGAATTCTGACTTTAACGCAAATCCCAGATTCACTAGCGCGGGACCCAGCGACGTTACAGAATACTTAGACTCAGCCAGTACTGTCTTTGATGCGTCTTGATCGGGATGGAAGGCCGGCTATCAAGGGAAATATTGAGCCATGACAGCTTGGATGAAAAGCCGGGTACCAAGGGAGATAAGAGAAGACTGGGTTATTTGAGTGCCGGGTCCGTCTCAATTAGCTTGGCAACTGATGTAATGCAAATATGTTGGCAGCATTTGCGATGCAATTTTTCCATTTTTTTCTAACTATCCACATTGAATCGAGGTCTCGGGCATCTCGGACACCGGCAGCTCCACATTGAATTGACACCTCGAGTGTCTCATAAGTCATACCCCGGTAACTCCAATCTCAGCTACGGCTGCATTTGGATGGCCTTTTTTCCTAAAAAAAGTCCTTTTTTCTAATAACAAAGTGTTTTTTTGTTATTCTATGTTATTTGGATGGGAACTAAAAAAAAAAAAAAAAAAAAAAAAAGCCTAAAATTCTCTTTTTTTTGGAAGCTACAATTTGGAGCTTTAAAAAAAAGTTAAAAGCGGTAGATGTGAGAGATTGTAACATATGCGGACCGATATATGAATTTTGGGCAATTGACACCCGATACCCCTGTGTATCTGTTCCCAGCCTCACCGTGAATTCTCCCTCTCCTTCGCCATCGTTCGCGCCGTCTGTACTCTCCTTCGCGCCTATTCGCACCATCAAATCGTCGACCTCGCCCCATCGCCAGTGTAATCTGGGATTTTTTAAAGAAACGGAATTTTCGGGAGATAAGAGAAATTAATGAATATTTTGATGAAGCAAATTCATGAGTTTAAAACTATTATAGAAAATTGTTATAATTGTCGAGTAAATTGTCAAAAAAGTTCTGAGAAAAATCGGATGAACGAATGACTAAAAATGCAATAATGGTGATAAAGCTTGAGTCTAAAAACATTATGATAAATGCGAAAGATCATGAAAAATTATGAGAAAATTATGGGAGTATTATCTTTAATTATAAGGATTTAATAAATTATTTCAGAGGAAAGAACATGAAGAAATGTTTAAAAAAGCATTAGAACCATAAAGTAACTTTATGGTGTAGACATTTTTAATATTTTACAGGATATAAAATGACGATTGTCGATTATAAATTTTGTAAGATAATAATATACGTAAATTATAAAATTATCAACCATTGGTAAGAGAATGATTAGATAATTACTAGCTAATTGATTCAAAAAAACAAGAGAAATATAGAAGTTAAATTTATGGTAAAATCCTTAATTAAGAGATTAAAAGAATTTTGGTAATTAGCATAAAATATATACTTACTGATTATGATAAAAATATTAAGAAAAATTAGTAAAGATAAATGTATGAAGAAACCTAATCCTAAAAAGATCACTAAACGAAGAATTTAGATCGATTAAGTTCTTTAACGAGGGTAAAAGGAATTTTCGGTAAAAAAAATATATTATATTTTTAAAAAATGGAAAAAATTATGAAAAAATAATTAAAACTGAATTTTAAAATAAGGGGCGAAATTATTGGTATTTTTAATTAAAATGAATTGTTTAAATAATTAAAATGATAATTAGAATAAAATAATAATATAATGCGGTGAGTCGCTTATAAAAGCCCAGGGAAAAGTTAGAAATAAATTCTACAGGAAAACCAGAGGTAAAAGTCTTTTCGGACTGATCAAATTAAGAACAAGTGAATTTTTACACGAAGAAAGAATTTACCGAGATGTTAATTCCGCAACCGAAAACCCTAATTCCTAATAAGACGAAAACTTGATCGGATAGAGTAGAGTCAGATAGACAAAGTGAGAACCTATAGAAACAATTGTGTGTTTTCAAACACGGGATTAAGTTAGGCAACAACTGGACGTTTTACGACTCAGCAAATTATTGTCCAGAAGTTGGTTCTATCGGAAGCGATTTCCGTAACCAGACGCGTTTGTCCGAATATCTTCCGACGCACCGGAGAATACCTGGATATGATCAAAAAGAGGATCAAAATAGATAATATGAAAGAGGATGAAAAGATCTTCAAAGTTACACGCCGGATTTTTGAGTTTCGCAAAATCGCGCGAAAACGGGACACCGTCGGGTAGCTTCAATCGCCGGAAGGCCATAAAGCAAGAGCCATCATTGGATGACAACTCTTCCTTTGACTTTTTGGGGCCTCTTGATGTCGGCCTTGACCATGGATGGCCAAGAGTGCTTTGTCTCAAAAATGCAATCCAACTGGGAAACCGATCCGAAGACTTTTGTGTTAATTCCCACCTGTCTCCCTTCTTCTATAAATAGCAAGACTCTCCTCTCATTCTTCACACCAAAATTCGAAACCTAGAGAGAGGTTCTAGAGAGAGAAGCTCTGGAAAAATTCTGCCTTGCCCCGAGTAAGTTCTTCTGTCCTTAGCTTTTAGTTTCCGTAGTTCTTTCGGTAGTTATAGTAGAACTGTTGTTTTGATCTAGGAAGTTTCAAAATATATTCTTATACTTGTTTTTAAGCCTCATTGCATTGAAAGGTGCCTGACGAGGTAAAAACCTAGTGGGGATAATTTTGAAATGGAATAAGGTCAAAGTAACGAAGTTCGCGAAATTCCGCCAAATAGGGGTAGTAGGGGCAAAATGGTCTTTTTCACCTAAAATGCCCGTTATGCTGCCAAATATTCATAAGTGTGTTATTATTCTGATTAGAATACTTCGACGTCGAAACTGTCAAAATTCCGTCGTTCCATTGTTTGCCGCTTTTGTTTTACGTACGCCGTCAAAAAGTACCGTTTTTAGCAGGAAGATTTTGGATATACGCAACTAAGGTACGGACGCGTCACCCCGTAACCCTAACTCTGTCTTTGCTTATATACTTTTGCGTTATAGATACGTTCAAAGCGAGGTTACGTTGAGAATCGTCGGAGATACTTACAAGCTTTACCCGCAGTTATAGTATTGGTAATGTCGTTTGAGTTATTCCTAGCGCGAGGACACGTTAGTGGCGTGGTACTAGATATGTGCGAACTAGTCGAGAGAGACTTTACATCTTCTTTGTGCTTATGTTCTGTCCATGTTATTGATCATACATCTGCTTTCTTTTGTGATGATATCTTTGTATTGAAACGAATATCCAGTTGTGCATTATCTTTTGTGTTATTTGAGTATAAGGTTACAGATTCTGCGAGATCCTTATGTGGAATGGATCTCTTTGTAGATCGAGTCCGGAGGACCGATGTTTGCGATCGAGCGTCTGCATTTGGGGTAAAGCAAGACGTGTCTACATTATCTATCGTTTTCTTTAGTTCCTTTAACTTTGAGAATTGGATGATTGAATCGATACATTTACACTATATGGTCATATTTTGAATGTAATGTAAATTACTTACTCGCATTTCCAACGTCTTTCTACTCGATTCTCGCTTAAAATATTTGGAAACGTTTTTAAAAAAAAAAATCAGCCGTTTTCAAATGGGATGTTACAGCCAGTATAAGGTGAGCCTCTGAGGCTTTTGACCTAGTTATTCTTACATTGTTCTGAAGTCACTTTTTCTTTTGTTTCCAACGAAACATTGGAAATATGGGATTTGTGCTGTTGTTTCTTGTTGTGTTCTCATGAAATCAATGCATTGTTCTGTACTGAATTTTGGTTTCTATTATCTATGATTTTGGGTTTCAAGGGAAGCATCAGTTGGTTCGGGATGGGATCTCTGTTTCTAAGTGTTTCAATAATTGTAAGGGATGCTTTTTCAAGAGGTTCCCTACTACTACTGTTTCTTTTATAGTTGTAATAGGAGTGGTACATGTTCCCTTCGTCGGAAGAATCAAAGGCAGATGATAAATCTAGGTGGGGCTTCAATCGATCTTTATTCTGCTTTGATTGATCTTGTGTTGATTTTCTCTTTTTGGGGGTTGCGATTTTTGTGCTGGGAAAGAGTGGACGCAAGGTGTTTGTTGAATGTCCTCTGTGACACTCAAATCTACTTTGGGTGTTAGCAAAAAATAAAAAAATAAAAAATTTACTTTGGAAAGAGTAGGATGCAATTGGCAAGTGAGATATCCAAAGACTGCAAACATAAATAGCAAAAATATTGTGAATATTAGCAATCCAAGCACTAGGTCATATTGGACTGCATATTTCATTGCCTCCACTTTTTAATGATTCTAGTGCTGATATAGTTTTTATGTGATGACTAGTTTGTTCTTTCTGTTGGCGATTGATCGATATAGAGCCGTATGATTAATCTGTAAATAACATTCTGATAGTTGTATGTGATAAACTGATCAAGCTTCTTGTGGGAGATGACATTAAAGCAATATAGAAGATTCGTATATCTATCAGACAAATATGAAGGAAAAATCATCTTATCGACACAATTAAAGATATTTTAAATAAAGTTATTTGCTCTACAAAAGAAAAATAAACCCCTGGCTAGTTATCATGTCTTTGCAAAATGGGGTTGTAGAAAGACATAATTAAAATGTCTTTGTCTTTCTACATACTTTTTGCTGTTGGGAAAGCTGTCATTTTTGTGGGGCAGTAATGCTGATATAATTCTAAAAACTAACTATTCTTCACTATCTTTGGCTTCAAACTTTCGCCTGAGAGATTTGGATTCTTCTAAGTTAAGGCAGCTTCCTTTTGAACAAACTAAAGTAATTGAAGATTTTCATGCTTATGCTGCAGGAAAGAAGAGTGATGTGCTGGCACTATGTGGCTTCTTTTTTTTTTTTTTTGCTAACACCCAAAGTAGATTTTTACATCAAACTACTACTTCAAAATGAAGCCTAGGCACTATTTCTTTTACAACTTGGTTGTATGTTGGATTCTGACCTTGCCTCAGCAGGAACAGCGTATATGATAATCTCAATGACTTGTTGGCTTAATATTTGGGCCTGAAAAAGTCCTTTTTAAAGTGTCCCTGTTAGGGTTTAAAGTGCATAATTTAACCCATTATGATTTGTTATGTTGCTACTTCTATTTCTATCCAAATTTTAACAGAATTAAAGCACAAGTCCATCTCTACATCTAGTGTTCAAATGTTACTGTCAGGGTTAATTAGATTGTTTCAATTTCTATATGTTGTTTTTGTCAACTAGCTATTTTTCATGCTGCAATTTTTCTGAATCACTACATGTTGCTGACTATCTTGGTTGAAGCAACACGTGTATGCATCTGATGGGTTTAGATTGCATCAATACTGTAATGTCACTCACAAGTCCATTTTCGGATTTTGCACATTAACAATTGGATTATTCAGTTATTATCATGGAAGACAATAATGTCTAATTAGTATAGAAGTCCACATTATTGGTGCTCCTTCTACTTTGAGCTATTCTTACTTAGTGAAGAACAAAAGTTGAGGTTGAAGATGTGTTTTTCCACATAGTTAATACTCTAGCTCATGTGCTTGGAACAGTTCTTCTACTTGTTCTGATGCATCAATACAATTTTTTTTCCTCTTCAAAGCTACTAGCATAGCAGATGTTAGTTATTTGGCCTACCCATGTTCTTTATTTTTTGATTCTATGCTTTTAGGAAGCTTTAACGCTCTGCCACGGCCACCCACTGCCTAATTTATTCATCTATAGTCTCTAGTCTGTTCATTAGGGTTCTCAAACTTTATTTTTGGATGGTTCAATACCCTCAATTTCTCGTCATATATATCCTAAAGTGGCTCTAAAGTGATATAGAAGAGAACAAATTCCACCCTCATCTGGCAAAGTAGTGTATCAAGGTTATTTATGGAGGGCTAAATAACTTTGGGCTAAAAGTCTTCTGTTAGCGTTTTTTCATAATATGATGACATATCACACGTCACTATCATCATAAACATGATTTTGATATTCTTTTGTGTAACTTGTAGTATAATGAATATTATTTCCATTTTTGGAATATGGTGCAATATGACTCTTTTTTTAATTAATGCATTGGTTATAATATAGTAGTTGACTATTTTGAGTGGAAATTACAATTCATTAGTGATAATGAAGTTTTAAGATATTTTACATTGTTGTATACTATTTAATTTTTGTTTTTTTAGTCATTTCAGTATATAAATTAAAAGAAGTATTTAATAATAGCTTTGATCTATATGGGTGTATGAAAAATTATATCAACAATTTAATTTCAATATTATTCAAATTCAATCATATTATAATTTTAAATTCAATTATTGAATATAATATTTCCAAATTTTAACATAAGTGCTTTCTTATCCAAACGAATGTAAAAAAAAAAAAGTGCTTTTATATGTCCATTTCAAAGTAATTTTACTAATAAAAAATCTTCTATTTTAACATCCAAATAGCTTTTTTATTAAAAAGTACTTTTTTAAATTGTGTATCCAAACGAAAAAAATTTTAATTTCTAAAAAAACACTTTTTTAAAAAACAATAAAAAAAAAGCGTTTTTTAAAAAAGCATCCAAATGCCCTACTTCAAACTGGAAGCAGATATAGAGATCAGAACGTGGTAGTGGTTCCTACAGAGTTGGAGTAGAAAACCCGTGAAAGTGATAGCGACTATATTAAAGCTTTTGTTGGGAAGCAGTGCTCTGAGATTCAGAACGTTCTTGTTCGGGATGCAACTTTGGAATTCATAGACCCAATCGATTTGATCAGATATGAAGAACCCGTTACGCAGAATTCAAGAACACTTGAAAACCGACGAATCCAGGCGTTGAAATCAGATACGTAAAAAAGAAAGGTTGAAGCAACGCGAGCCAGTGGAATCCCGAATCAAATGGTGCAGTTAGTAGTGATTCACGTTCAAATCAACGAACAGGACCCAAAGCCAGTCAATAATATCTTCCTAGAGGCAGAGGCAGAACTAAAACTCTGGAATTTTTCTTGATTTTCTTTGAATTTCTGGCGAGCCCAGAATTGAAAATTTGCGACAGAGATGGCCGGAATAAACTGTTGCTTTTGGTAGTGACCATCTTTGTTCGCGGGAATTGAAATTTACCGATTCTCCACGGTCGGGCGCACATGTTGCGGTGTAGACCAGATGTATAATTAGCGCAATGACAAATTGCATTTGATATTGATTGAATTGGATCGGATCGAACTAGGACTTGACTAGGAACAATGCCTAGAGCCTACGTACCCTATAGAGGGATCAAAGTCCACGTAGTTCGAGACACACAGGCGTATAGCCAAAGGGGTGGGGATGTGTGCTCTATGTGACTGTATGTAAATAGTAAAGAGTTAGAACCTATGTACCTTAAGGCTTGACCTCTCTATTTATATAGTTTACTTTAGGTTAAGTCGCTTGGGCCCTATGATTCGAGGCCCCGATATCCTAACTACCAGATATACATGTAGATATACCTGGATTGTAGATAAGATAGGATCCTCCTTCATTATAGATAGATCCTGCTATGCAATATATTCCTTGTTGGGTCATATACTGAATAAGGGCCTTATACAGATCCGTAACAGAGATGAAGAGGGAAGGTGCAGCTGTAAGGGATACAGCAGAAGGAATATTTTGGAGAAGGAATATTTTGGAGATAATATGAGTCGTTGGACTATAATTATTGTTTATCATTTGTCTATGTTTGGATTAATGTATTAATATCCTACTATGTGAAAAATTTACCCTCATGTTTTCAAACTAAGTTATTTTAAGAAAGTTTTTATTCCGCAATTAAGTCGTCCAAATCATTTCGGTGACTGTGCGCTTAAACTCTGATAAATATAGGCATATAAAGGACGAGCGTCACATCCTACGAAAAAAATAAAATAAAATAAAAGGGTAGTTGTAATGATTAATAACTCAAACAGATTTATTTGAGAAAATCCTAATTTTTTATATTAGATAACGGGTTTCTTTTGAAACTTCGAGGGTAAAAGGTTCTTACTTCTCCCAACAAGTGCTATCATATTATTTAAATTTGTGTTCTCCTTCTTACAAGGATAATATAAAATGATATTAAAAGAGGACTGACCATTGGCCTTGGAAAAGAAAGGAGGAAGGTACATCGATCAAATACAAAAAAGCAGCAGCAAATTAGAAAAACAAAAGAGAGCAACAAATGAGTTTACTGAAAGCGACGCAGTTTCCTTAAATGGTAAAAAATTCTGCCTCCAAACCATGATTTCACTGCTTTGTCACTCCCTCTCTATCTTCATGGGTTATTGAACTTGTAGTAATGTGGAGACAGGTGATTGCTTCACAAAGAGCCAAGCCGATAAGTCCTACGCGGGTACAATGGGAACAGTATAGCCTGATTTGTATGTCAGAAGAATATTAATGGCATTGTGTCGCACGGTGCTCTTATTTTGTTGTTCTCATCTTCCTTATTTTAATATGTGCTCCCCTCCGATGCTTTAAAACGGTATCCTTTTGTCTTTTTTAAAAGCAAAAAAAAAAAAAAAGGTTGAATGAGGTGTCCTACGAATAAAATAAAATGGTAGTTTTAATAATTAATAACTCAAACAGATTTATTTAAGAAAATCCTAATTTTTTATATTAGATAACGGGTTTCTTTTGAAACTTAGAGGGTAAAAGGCTCTTACTTTTCCCAACAAGTGCTATCATATTATTCAAATTACTTTAGAGTATTTTTATTTTTTTCTCTAAACTAATTAGTTTGACTAATATACTAATATAAAATCTAAGGATATACAACATATGATATGGAAAAAAAAAAAAAGCAAAAGCAGCAAAAAAAAAAAAGCCCAAAATTCTGCCCCTTTTTTTTTCAAAGCTACAATTTGCAGCTTCTGAAAAAAGCTATAGAAGAGAGAGAAAATAAATAAATGACCGGTCTTTTGTTTTGACACCTTATACCCTTAATTTGTTCGAGTGTCTCCTTCCTTCGTGCTCGTGCGCATCGTCTTGCGCCATCTTCATCTTCAACAATTTCAGCAATACTTCCTTCTCCTTTTCCTCTCTTACAGGTAAACGATCTCTTCTGGGATTTGATTGTGAGATTGTATCTCTTTTTCTGATTTTATTTTCTAGGTTTTGTGTAACTGGAATCTGAATTTAATTATTTTCTCTTGGATTATTTTGTGTTGTATCTCTATTCCTGATATTATTTTCTGGGTTTCTTGAAAGTTTGTGTTGAGGAGGTTGAAGCTAGTAACAGGCCTCATATACATTTTAGTAAAGAGTGGTGGGCCAATCTAGTTAACAAGTTTAATAATATTACCGGGAAGAATTATGATAAGAAACGGTTGAAAAATAGATGAGATGCAATGAAAGCAGAATTCAACATGTGGGCAATGTTCGTTGAAAAGGAGACTGGCCTTAGATGAGACTCAATAAAGAACACTATAATAGTTCCTCCAGAGTGGTGGGCAAGCCAAGGGCAAAGTATGTATTGCCAATTAATTACAACATTACAAGTCTTATGCTTGTATTAGTTTGTAATTTACTTATTAATTGGTTATTCATTTTCATTATAGGAGAATCCAAAATATTTGAATTGGAAGGAAGAAGGTCGTAGTTTCAAATCGTAAGGACAAAAACTACTACTGTTAATATTATATACATTAAACTCCATATTAAATCTTTATGAAACTACAAAGATAAAATAAAGGTTAAACAATTTGAAACAAGAGAAACTAAAACTTAAAAATTTCATTAAATTAGAAAGATCAACAATAATTTAATATCAATCATTTTGGTTATTTAGAATAGTAGTGGCTCACCTTAAAAAAATAATTTTATTATTTATTTTTTAAAAAATATGTAGATTAAACAATAAAGATTATTGGATTAAGTTATATGGGATCAAACTTCAAGAACTAAATTTTTAACCTAATAAAAACTAAAAGAATGAAGTTGCATCAACTTCAGAACATTAAAATGGATGACTTCGTAATATATTGATATTTAGAATTTAATAAAGACCATCAACATAAAGTTAAAATACAAACAAACATGCCCGTTCTCCAAATTTCATTTTGAATAAAGGTTTGCGTCAGAAAAATTCTTAGATTTTTAAAGAAATTAAGCCGTTTTCTGGTTCTATATAATGGACTTTTTCTTTTTCATCATTCTTCCTTAAATAATCTAGAGAAGATTCTAGCTTAACATAAGCAGTTAAAATTTATAAAGGACTTAAAGGTAATAGAGACCAAATTGAGATTTTAAAATGTTGGTGAATTTACCTTTTTACCCTCAATTTTTAAATAAATTAAAAAAGAAAAATGATCATGCACGAGGGCCATCGCGGCCAGCTTAGGCTCAAAGCAACGGTTTTTTTTTTTTTGGGGGGTGGGGTTAAATCTTATTTTTAAAAAAACATTGAATGAAAGTGGAAAGGAGGGGTTGGAACCCACCCAACTTTCATAAAGATTAAATGGCTCAACCACTATGTCATTTAATTTCTTTGATATATATATATTCTTTTTAACATTTTTTTCATCAAGAATAGGTATGGAAATAAGTCGAGGCAAAGCAAAGCTTTGGCTAAATAGGCGAATTCAATTCGGAGCTTTTTCTAGGCTCAGTTCCGAGCCTTCATAAGGCACAGTCGGTTGAAAAACTTTTTTTAAAAGTTCTCTACTTACAATAGGCTTTAAAAGCGCTCATATTATAGTGTCTTGGAGGCCATAAATAAACTTTGTATACTTTAAGCCTATCAAAATTTAAATAAGTATATCTTGAAATTATAATATAAGAATGAAAAATAATAAATACTATATTATTTATATGATATAAATATAATTATATTTATTTAATATTTAAACAGCCAGGGCGAAGGCCTACAGTCCGCTTTAACAAAATGTGCTACTTATTTACATATTCGACCTTTAAATAGGCATTGGCCGACCTTTTTAACAAACAGTCATTAAAAGCCGACTGTGCCCTAAATAAAGCTTAAGCGTAGCCGCCTAAGAGTACTGGCCGGCCTATTCCCACCCCTAATCAAGAAACATTATTATGAGCCCATTTGGATGAGCTTTTTTTTTTTTTTTTTTTTTTTAAAAAAGGTCTTTTTTTCAAAAATTAAGTTCTTTTAAAATTGTATGTGTTTGGATGACAGCTTTTTTAAAAAAAGCAAAAGCAACAGAAAAGCCCAAAATTCTTTTTTTTTTAAGCTACAATTTGCAGCTTCTGAAAAAAGCTACTGTGATCGAAGGGAGAGAATAAAAGAAATAAATGACTGGTCTTTTGTTTTAATACCCGATGTCCTTAATTTGTTCGAGTGTCTCCTTCCTTCTCGCGCGATGTCTGGCGCCATCTTCACCTTCAACAATTTCGGTAATACTTCTTTCTCCTTTTCCTCTCTTACATGTAAAGGAGAAGGAAGTATTGTCATGAAATTGTTGAAGATGAAGATGGCACGCACGAAGGAAGCAGACGCTCGAACAAATTAAGGGTATCAGTGTCAAAACAAAAGACCGATCATTTATTTCTTTTCTCTCTTTTGTATCACAGTAGCTTTTTTCAGAAACTGTAAATTGTAGCTTGAAAAAAAAAAGTAAAATTTTGAGTTTGTTTTTGTTTTTGTTTTTAAAAAAAGCTGTCATCCAAGCACATGCATTAATTAAAAAAGCGCTTAACTTTTGAAAAAAAAGCATGCTCATAGTTCAAAGATCATATAACATCGCGAAACTGAACCGTAGCAGATGTATAAGTGGTGTAACTTACAAGGATTGTAGAAAGCAAATTCAACAATAAGATCCCCAATCAGACTAACTAGGCAAATTGTCCCAAAACAATAACAGAGAACAAGTTAAGGGGGCTCATTAATTGAATCAAGTAAATGAGAGCAGCTTGATTGCCTCAATCAGGAGGGTCTGTGTGAAGAAATTCCTGTATGGTTGAAGGAAACTCCAAGCCTCCCAAACCATTATGATGATGATCATCATCACCTTTAGAAACAAAAACACGTTTGGCCAGAAGCAAATTTGCCAATCTCAATGGTTCTTTCTTCTCCTTTCGAAAGTGCTTAATCCACCCATCTAGCCTCTTCATCTCCTTTCTACACTTTGGTCCTTTCACTCCCACAATCTTTGAGTAGAACCCACCCTCACAATGACAAGAATTACAATCATTACCACCTTCTTCATCCTCCTCCTCCTCCTCCTCTGGTAACCCCAACAGCCCTATTAACTGTTCGATCTCGTCAATTTCATCGTCCTCAGCTTCAATTTCAAGTATGTGGCGATCTGGAGGGCTTGAGTGAGAAGGTGATTGTTGGTTGGGTAATGCGAAATCTTGGGACATAGATAAGAAAGCTCGAGGCGGTTCGCTACCACATAGATTGTTAGAAGAATTAGCGACGGATTGATCGAGGAGGAGGAACATTGGAGAGCTCAGTGACCCTAGCGAAGAATTTTCGCCGTCTTGCGTTTGTGAATTCGCCGGAGGCGGCGGCGGATGTTCGAGTTTCAGTCTCTTCTCGACCTGACGATTGATGAACTAGGAATTAGAGTCAGGTTAATAGCAAAAGGAGAAAATAAACAAAAGAGAATACTGGAATTTCAAAGATTAACGCACCTGTCTTAGAGAGGCAAAGAAATTCGAGTGCAGAGACGGCGGCGAATTCGAGTGCAGAGACGGCGGCGACGGTGGTTGCATTCTCCCTCCTTTTTGTCTGAGCCTTCGGTATAATACTCGATGGAAAGAAGGTTTTTTTTTTTTCCTCATAAATATTTACCTATATAACGTGACTGATAAATTTATTTAGGCACTTTTTTTTCGTCTTTTGTGCCATTCTTGTCAATATCGCGCAAAAAGAGCTTAAAAGCGCAAAGACGATTCAAAGAAACCGAAAGTAAACGCATTTTCCTTCGCTCAACTTCATAGCTCATCCACGATGGCCGATGATCTTTCTTCCTCCGCCAAGGTTGGCTTTACTCATACTCTGTTTCTACGGAAACTCTAATATTTTCTCTTGTAATTGTTATCTTCGTTTTTCCTTTTTCATGGGCGGCATTTGAAATTGTCCGATCAAATTGTTAGAACATCTGAACGAAAGTTTACAACTAGAAGCTCCTGTTACATGTGCATTCTCTGATTGGATTGTGATTGGAAATCTGTTGCATAAATGAATTATGAGAGGAGATTGGGCAAAATGATAAGTGTAGCCGTGTAGGGTTCCGATTGAGGGATTTCAGAATGGGGATGGGTTGTTGCAGAATCAATTATTCTGTTTCTGGCCATGACTTTCTTGTTTTTTAATATATCAAATAGATTCTAAATAATTTTTTTCAAATTCGTTCCTTCGTCATCGAAAGACTTGAAATGGCATTTCCTTCTACCTGTTACTGCCAATCGTAAAGTTCACCTGAAATATGGCTTCCAAGCTTGGTGAAGGTTAACTAGCATCAAATTTCGTATAGGACTTATGTGCGTTTGGACAAGGTCAACATGTGAGAAATGTTTTGTCAAGACTTGCACAGAAAATGACTTCTCAAACCGTGGTTGGTTTCAGAGTACCAAACATTTGTTTAGTTTACCATCATTTTAATGGTGGACAGACTAAAATTAAGAAGTGGCATATAAAGGATCAGATTTGAATGTACACTAACATGTTAGGAATCAGAACATAGTCGTCTTTGTAATTGAATCCCAGCCATTTACCTTCTTTAATTGAACCTGTTTGTTATGCAGAGCAGTGTTGTAAAAACGGCGTTCTGAAACGTAGAAACGTCCGTTTCTACGTTTTTCCGCCGGAAAACGTCTCGACTCGGATGCTGGAACGGTTTTGGCGTTGAAACGGTTGGAACGCCGTTTCAACTCGGTAAAATCGGTTGAAACGTCCGTTTCTCGCGTTCGCCCCTCTGTTTTTGTCGCCCCTCTGTATCTCGTAGTTGCAGTTCTCGCCCCTCTGTTTTAGGTCGCCGGCGGCGATGGTGGAGGCCAATGGGGACTTAGAGGAATGTGGAGGAGGGAAGGATCGAAGGTCGAAGGTCGAAGGTCGAAGCTCGCGATGCTCTGTGATATTCGTCTGTCTCAGGAATGAAGTCTCTCAAGCATGAAGAAGACGACTCAAGACCTAATTAATCCCTTGGTCAAAAAGTGCGTTTTGACCAAGGGACTAAAATGTAAGGATTTAAAGTTCGAGGAGGATTTAAGGCGAAAAGTTTGAAATATTTTTAAGATAACTACACTTTCCAAAAAACGCATTAAGAGTCCTAATTTAATTATGAAAAATCACATTAAATTATGAACTTAATTATTTTTCGAGTGTTTGGACTTAAATTTGTGATGACTTTAATGTATTGGTATGTTTTGGTTTTATATATGTTGGATTTTATTTTTTTTGTAGTATGTAGTAAACTCTTACGTTTCGTTTACGTTTTTCGATTTTACGTTTTTGCTCACCCTTACCGTTTCTACGTAGACTCTACGTTTTAACAACACTGATGCAGAGCATTATCACTTAGTGTACATACATACATATGTTGAATTTCTCACCCTCCTGACTTTTTTATTGAGAATCTCAATATGCATATGAATGTTGACAGGATCTCTTCCTTGCAAAGGCTTCAAAGAGTTCCACTAAGATTGGAATTTTGGATATAAAAGTCGTCAGCGAGACTACATGCCCAGAACCCAACATTGAACCTTGGGAAATGCCTTACGTGCATTGCCCAAAACTTAAAAAACTTACAGCGGGTAAATTACTGCTTAAATTAAGTGTTGGCTTTAGAATTCTGTCTAAATCTTAGTGATATATGTCTTCATTTTTGCCTCATTTTATGGCTGAATGTGCTTGCAATCATGTGAGATATTTTACCCTCTTGTCAATGCAGAGATCTGGAGGTCGATGGTTTGAGACGTTGTTAAATAATCATACTAACATAAGCTCAAATGGGAAATTTTTCCAGTCTCAACCATTATAGAGACTCTGAATAAAGTTTATAATTTAGACTAGTTAAGCAGAGGAGAGGGTAGTCTCCATTGACCTTCCTCCCCATTTCATCTTCATTACTGACAGAGTTGAAGTATTTAGATGTAATTTTAATCCATTAAATTTATTTATATGTATTTTGTATTTAATATTCTAATAATATTATTATAAAATGTTAAATCTCAAACTGTTGGAAATTGATTCAGTGATGGGAAAGTAAATGGAGAGGAAGCTCAAACAGTTATTAGGGCATTTCTCGTCATGTAAAGGGCATTTACCGTCCAGAAATGAATGCCTTAGATGGTCCAACGAGAATTCTTTGGATTGGTCAGAATGATTATACCTTAGAAGATTTAATTAAAATCTTATTCTAAATTTGAGAAATTTTTAAGATAATTTTTTTATTAATATTTAAATTATTTGATAAAATTGTTAAAAAAGTTCTTATGAATTTAATTAAGATGACTTAAACTTGAATATCTTTTATTTTGATCTCGTTTTGACTACTTAGATAGTTTAAATATCATAAAATATAATGTAAATCAATTAATTTCATTATAAGAAAATTCTCTTAATTGGCCGGTAAGAATTCTTTTAATCTCTTTATAATATAATATCTTTTATTTAAATCTAGTTAGTTCAGACCATGCTCTATAAATAACTTAGAGAAGTAGTGAGCCTTCAACATGAGAATTGAAGTAACTTAGAGAAGTACTGAACCTTCAACATCATGAGCCAAACTCCCTTCATCTGCCCCCTCCCCGTGATGCAAAGATTTGATCGATATGCGACGATGTTCAATGATGCATATGCTACGCTGCTTACTACCATCGATGATCATTTTCCTCATCCTGTGAATAAGGTATGAAAGTTGTTCTTGTTGTTAGAATCTTATATACAAGCATCTGTTAAGGTTGTTTTGCTAAGACATCTTTCAAACATTTTGAGGGAAGTATCTAGACCTTTATAAGACATCTCATCTTCTCTTGCAATTACCCCTTCTTGGTTTGGAGTTTATTTAGGCTTGGTTTTCAGTAACACGCAAGTCTAAATAAACTCCAAACCCCCTCGTAGCTTAGTTAAACAAAACTCCCAAGCCTCATTCTTTTTTCACACAATTCAACAAACACCTTATAGGGATTCAAAATAACAGAATAAGCAAGCATCTTAATTCACAAGGTAGAAATCATAAACTTCCAAGCGTCGACATTCAAACAAATTCACCAAGCTTATCAAACTAAAATTTTAAGCTTGTATAAACTTCAACCATCCTTCTAAGTATTTATGCGTTAAGGATAACTTCTAATGGAACTCGCTCTCATTTTTACATTATATACCTTTAAAAATCCGTTTCTGCTTCAGTACGTTAGAAAATTAAAGTAACTTAGAGAAGTACTGAACCTTCTAACTTTTGTGACACTACCCTTAGTACGACGACATGGCCCCCACCCCTTCATCCGCCACCTCCCCGCAATGCAAAGAACTGATCGATATGTGAAGATGTTCGGCGATGCGTGTGCTACGCTGCTAAATACCGATGCTGATGATCCTTATCCTCTCCCAGTGATTAAGGTATTAAAGTTGTTGAAGTTGTTTTGTTACGAAAATAATTTAAGCATGTGTCAAGCATCTAGAGGGAGGTATCTAGAACTTTATAATAAGGTGTCAATTGTAACATCTCAGCGCCTCGCTTTCGATATTGTCCGTTTTGGGGCCATCACCCCCTTATGGCTTTAAAATGGGTACAAGGCATATTTTATTCCCCTCCCCGGCCGACGTGGGACATAAAGTATTATATCCCAAATTGGCTGGTGATGGGAATAAAAGATGCCTTATAAGGGTCTAGATATCTCCTCTCTCAACGTGTTTTAAAGCCATGAGGGGGTTATGGGCCCCAAAGCAGACAATATCGAGAGCGAGGCATTGGGATGTTACAATTGGTATTAGAGTCAGGTTCGAGTTGATGTGGGTTGATGTCCTAAAGGTGGGTAGAGTCTTATCTCCCACATCGGCTGAGGAGGGGAATGAAAGATCCTTTATAAGGGTCTGGATATCTACCTCTCCCTCTTGACGCGTTTTAAAGCCGTGAAGGGATGATGGGCCTAAAGCAAACAATATCAAAAGCGAGGTGCTGGGATGTTACATCAATATATCTTTTATAAGAGGAGAGGTGTTCATAGTCTTTACAACTTTAAAACGCATCTAGATAAGAGGTGTCTATACTCTTATAAGGCGTCTTTTGTTTCCCTTCCCTAGTTGTTTAATACAGAAATTCATCTTTACATTATATACCTTTAATCTCTTGCTTAATTAATCAATAATAGGACTTCTCTAATACTCATGTTTCTATATTATAGGGTATCCATGAAAGCATGCATCTCTCTTCTCCTCCAGAGGGACAAGTTGCTGATAATGCAGAATCAAACGTTGGCATGTCAACCAATCTGAATCATAAGGATTTGGAAGCATCTTTTGAAACTGTCAAAGAAGAATCTGTTTATGATCATGATTCCATAGAATCTAGCAACCCCTCATTAAACCACAACACACAAAAGACTAGCCTTGTATCTGGACCATACCTCTCCTATTGGGGCCCTCGAGAATGGCTCATGCACCCAAGTCTATATGACAAACACATGAACAGATACCTGGACATGCCATTTGAATTTGAAGCTGACTCTACAACTAGCCTCCCATCACTGGGGCCATCTTACGGAGGTACGTACATGTGTACATGTGCCTTGGTGTGTAATTTAATTTTTGGGAAAGTTTTTTTAAGGTCTCAAGGGACTAACAAAATGTCAAAAAGGTCTCGGAGAAAATTCGATGTCAAAAGGGTTTTAAGGAGTTGTTAAAACCCACAGATGAAAGTTGTTAATCCCCTATTGAAAGAGTTGTCCCTTAATTTTTCTAACATCCATCACATACGTTGTTTTGCATGATATTTACTTATATACTAATTCCAAGTAATATATATATATTTCATGTCATCCAGTGGTGAATGATGTAGCTCCAAATCTTGCTGAGATTGTAAAACAGATAGAGTATTTTTTCAGGTAATGTCTTTAATTTAAGCAGTTGCTTACTTTCTGTCTTGTTTTTTCTTCAAATTTATCTTATTTTAACTGTTTTAAATTATGTGTCACTTGTAGCTTTGATAATTTGATTACTAATGAAAACTTCCGAGAACATATGGTCGGTAAAGGATGGGTTCCCCTTCCGTTTATAGCGATCTTTCGAGGTGACTTGCTTGTAATCCTCCTCTATATATTTATATTTATATTTGAATGCAACGTTATTATGCAACTAATTATATAATATTATATTTTTGCAGGTGAGAAAATTGACAAATAATATTAAAGAGATAGTGGAAGCTCTTAAAACCTCATCTGCGATAGAAATGGTAATTTAATTCTCTAGCCCTAGCTTGATTCAGTGTTATATATATGTGTGTGAACAATACAGTCTATATATATGTATATATGTTTTTATGTATGGGTCACATAATTAAATTATTTACCATATTGAATTGACAGAATGGTGGTAAATATATAAGGCACCGTCATGTATACTTGACAGAGATATTGGTTTCACCCAAACCATATCAAGTGATGAACTGATAGCCACTTCAAAATCTGCAGCAAATTACACGTGGAGATGTGCTGTGCTTTAGTTTATTATAGGAGTATTGTTTTTGTCTTTTATGAATTCTATCTAGTACTACAAACTTTGTAATGTTGATTAATTTTTTATGACTTGAGTTTGTTTTGATTAAATTTCTTTCTTTCTTAGCAGCTGTATATATATTTATGAATTAATTAATAATTCAGATAGTTTATTTGTTACCCTCACAGCCTCACTTGTATTTTTTAAAAAAATCATTTTCTCCCTGTAATTTTGATTCGATTAAAATGTGATTATTAAACTTTAAATTAATACAACTCAGTTTTTATAGTTCTAATTAGGGTAATCACATTATTAGTTCTTATAGTTTAATCAGATTTTGATTTTGTCTTTATAGTTTCAAATTGGACAAAAATTATTAATACTATATACATTAAACTCCATATTAAATCTTTATGAAATTATAAATTTAAAGATTAAACAATTTGAAACAACAGAAACCAGAACTTGAAAATTTGATTAAACTAGAAAGATCAACAATAGTATCAATCCTTTTGGTTATCTATTTAGAATTAGTAATAGTAGCTCACATTCAAAAAAATAATTTTATTCTTTATTTTTTTAAAATACGGAGATTAAACAATAAAGATTATTGGATTAAGTTATATGGAATCAAACTTCAAGAACTAAATTTTTAGAATTAAGTTGCATTAATTCCAGAACATTAAAATGGATGACTTCGTAATATATTGATATTTAGAATTTAATAAAGACCATTAACATAAAGTTAAATACAAACAAACACGCCTGTTCTCCAAACTTCATTTCGGATAAAAATTTACGTCAGAAAAATTCTTAGATTTTTAAAAGAAATTAGGCCGTTTTCTGGCTTTATATAAGGGACTTTTTCTTTTTCATTATTCTTCATTAAATAATGTAGAGAAGATTCTAGCTTAACATGCGCGGTTTATTTTGAAATAATTATATTTTTATGGGAAAAAGACAAAAAATTTTGATTTTGTAAACTTTTAATCTTAAGAAAATAAGTTGTGAATTGTTTATCGCTCTTCTTCAGTCCTTTACCAATTCTTGGTAACAAACCTTAGATTTTATAATGTCATTTATTTTTATGTCTTTTTCTGTATTTTTATCTTTTTTATTTTATTTTTTTACATTTTCCCCGGAATAGTGCTTGTTTGAAGGCCAAGTGGTCTAATTTGGAGGTTTGAATTATAAGACTAAGTTGTTTTTTTAGAAAGATTAAATAAGCTAATTAAATTATTTTAGAGTATTTTTTATTTTATTTTATTTTCTCTAAACTAATTAGTTTGACTAATATACTAATATAAAATCCAATGATATACAACATATGATATGAAAAAAAAAGAAAGAAGCAAAAGCAGCAAAAAAGCCCAAAATTCTCCGCTTTTTTTTTAAGGTTTCTTGAAAGTTTGTGTTGAGGAGGTTGAAAGCTATGTAACCGGGCGCCTCATACACATTTTAGTAAAGAGGGGTGGGTCAATCTAGTTAACAAGTTTAATAATATTACGGGAAGAATTATGATAAGAAACAATTGAAAAATAGATGGGATGCAATGAAATCAGAATTCAACATATGGGCAATGTTGGTTAAAAAGGAGACTGGCCTTGGATGAGACTCAGTAAAGAACACTATAATAGCACCTCCAGAGTGGTGGGCAAGCCAAGGGCAAAGTATGTATTACCAATTAATTACAACATTACAAGTCTTATGCCTGTATTAGTTTGTAATTTACTTATTAATTGGTTATTCATTTTCATTACAGGAGAATCCAAAATATTTGAATTGGAAGGAAGAAGGTCAAAAATTCCCGAGTTTGATGTAAATATGTTTCAAAGATGTAGTTGCTACTGGTTATATTGTTTTTATGTCGCTCTAACATATTCTATCACCTGAGGAAGCCATAGATGATGAGCCAATTAATGATAATAATTATGCTTGGGAGGATGAAGGGGTGGGTGAAGGGGATACTAAGGGTGTGTTTGGTTTGAGGGGAGGGAGTGGGAGGGAAGACAGTGGAAAGTAGGGAATTTACCAAATTGTCATTAATAAAGGGAATATTCTTTTTTGTTGAAAATATATTTTGGGAATATTAAAAAGTTTTTGGGAACTTTTGGTAAAGAGGAGGTAAAAGATCTCCCCCTCTCCCTCCCTCAAACCAAACTAGCACTAAGGAACATCCCTCATATCATAATCAGAGGCCAAGTGTACAAAACAATGATCCAAGAAAAAGGAAGAGAGGGAGTAAAGGAGAGAAAAGACAAGGGATAGCTAAGAAATTGTAACACTTCCTTAACCGAATCCTTGAAAATATTGATCAAATGTCACAAACAACAGGAAGTGCAAATGACCATTTTAGCATGAGTAGATGTCTTCTTTTGTTAAAAGATGTGCCAGGTTTGGTGAATAGCAGCCCTTCATACATATTAGCCTCTTGAATCTTTATCAACAAACAAAATAAAGAGGCATTTGTTCATTACATGGAAAATTAACCTCATCACGCTCTCTCATTTTTTAGCATGTTTAAAGTTGAAGATGTACAACACTATAGATAGTTTATAGTATAGTGTTATGTTTGAACTTGAATATGAATTTTTATTTGATGTTGAACATGAGATTATATGGCGTAGTCTTTAAACCTGAATTGTTGTTATGGTCTATTCATTACACTTATTAGACATATTTTTTTGGAAATTATGGAAACAGAGTTATTTTGTTTAGACAATATAGTCATAATAGTTTATTGATACACTTTGTTTGAACTCAAATTCGCTGTTAAGAATATAAAAGAAAGAGAACCACCAATAGATAATGAAATTTTAAGTTATCTTACGTTTTAGGCTCATTTTAGTAATTTTACTAATAAAAAAAGTATTTTTCTATTTTAACATCCAAACAACATTTTTATTTAAAAGTGATTTTTAAATGGTACATCTAAAAGTAAAATAACTTAACTTCTAATTAAAACTCTTTTTTAAAAAGTAAAGAAAAAAAAATCATTTTTTTAAAGCCTATCTAAAGGACTCTAAGTATCCGTAATCTCAAAAAGGAAAAAAAAAAATCAACTTAATTTTATAATTAGTAATCCAGTGTTTCTTTTACATGTGGTATCCTAGAGGAACAAAAAGGTGGGTATATTCCTGGTTAATCGAGGAATTTATCAAGGGCTGAGGGATCTTAAAGGTGACATATTTTTCAGCAGTGAGTGATTGCTTGAAGGCCAAACGTTGGTCTAATTGGGTGGTTTGGACTATTTCTTTAGAATGTGGCAAAAAAATTAACCTATGTTTGTGAAAGATTAGTTCGCCTGAACGCCGAAGGAAAGGAGCGAGCCAGTGGTTTGCCGGCGAGTTGCTGTTGTTGACTGTGATCATCCTGCCGGTGAAATCGAAGGCGTGCACAGACTCCTTTATGGCGGCGTCGTTTAGGTGGATTTTGCAACTTCACAAGGACGTTCCCAAAGCTGCTCGATTCTACGCGGAAGGCTTGGACTTCACCGTCGACGTCTGCACTCTTCGTTGGGCTGAACTTCGCTCCGGTTCCCTCAAGCTTGCCCTAATGCATTCTCCCAAGTATGTATATTTAATCACCCGTCTCTCTTATCTGATGCACTCTACCTGTTTGATTAAATGTCGATTTATAGACTGCTAAGCGAAAATGGCAGTTTATACTGTGTTGTGTGTATGAACGTTACTTTATACTCGTTGTAAGATTACAATGCATAAGAACGATGAGGAATTTGTGAGATGAGCAGCTAATAGATGAAGCCATTAGTTTGGTGAAAGTTCGTTGCTGGTTTTATTCTCTATACTAAATTGAAGGGTGCCCAGACTGCGTTTACAAGGTACTGCTATCCTAATTAGAAAGAATTTGCTTACTTATATCACAATAATTGACACGAAATATTTCGCTGATCATTGAGGATTCATATGCCGACAATTTAATGCTTTATGCCCCTTTTTCTCCTAGAAAGTTTGCTGAAGGCATCATGGCAGTTAATTTGATGTTTGATCTTTGTGCATTTATCATTTTGAAATACAAAAAGGGCATTGTGGTAAATCTCAGAAAAGTCGAGCTGATAAAACAGCAGAGCTGCCCAGCGCCTCGTAGCGCAGTGGCATCGTGCCAGCCTATGAGCTGGACTCCCCCTCTCCTGTCAGGGGTTCGATCCCCATTGTATCAAAAAAAAAAAAAAACAGCAGAGCTTCCCCATTTAAGGAATTCTGGCTGCCCCTGCTAATTAAGGATTTATGCTTCATCTTAGCTGCATTTCCTGGGCCAAGGAAAGAGCCTTGTTTATACTTCTATTAAGAAAAGTATCAAATAATGTCTGTTTTGACTATTTTCTCTGAGATGGGAGAAGATGATCATGGTCTGGTTGGTCATCTCTGTCTTCATTTTTGCCCCATAACTATGCTTGTTAATAGGGAAGGTAATGGAATTGAGCTATTCAACCACATTACCACAGCAGGAGGATGAGTTTGATGCGCATTCAAATGCCATGGACTTTGGCTTTGGTTGTCTGGATGAATTTCTATTTGTTCATTAGCTTTCCTTTTTTATCATAGTTCATTTGCTTTGTTTGAATGCAGTGAGCATGCAAGTGGAGATGAAATTGTTTTCCCCCATATGACCTTGCTTGAGATATGCAAGTCTGTATTTTTAGGATCATTTATCTGATATGGAAGCTATTGTATTAATTTTACATGCAACTTGAATTAGGCATCAATTTTATTGTTTCTGATAATTGAATGATTATCAAACTATGGCATTTACTTATTTTGGGTTAAAACTTTATTGGTAAATAGTCCTATCTTTTATTTCTGTGAGGTTAGCTACATTATTTGGTTTTTAACATGCTAATTTAGTTTGACAGTGACAATGTGCAGCAGGGGTACTCCTCGCTCCTATCGTTCACAGTAACTGACATCAACAGCACAGTGACTAAATTGATGTCATTAGGAGCTGAGCTAGATGGACCTATAAAACATGAGATCCATGGAAAGGTAAGATCATCTAATACACACACACATAATGCTTTATACTTCATTAGGCTTAGAAGCAATGGTTGTCTGATATGATTTGCATGTGAGCAGGTTGCTGCAATGAGGTGTATTGATGGGCACGTTTTGGGTCTGTATGAACCAGTATAAGATGGGACCTCTGTTAACACTAAAATTAGTAATGGTAGGTTGAGCTCGTTTCGGGAGGTCGAGAAAACTTGCAGCATATTATTCTCCATTTTTTGGGATTCTCTGCAGTAAAGGGTATTGTTTTTTTCTTTGACATTTCAGAGGGTAAGAAGTGACGGACTTGAGAGTAGGGCATAGAAGAATAATCAAGAAGATTGCGAATTACTTTTTTATGTAGATAGTTGATATATTTTTTTTTTTAACCGTCCGTATTCCTGATATCTGATAGGAAATACTCTTTTGATATTATTTTGACTACTCATTGAGTTCTCATCTTGTGCTTATTTCAACAATGTCTAAAGCTGTTGGTTTCCTCATGTTAAGTCTCTTGGATGTCTTTAGGGCTGATCTGCATTTGTCATTGTACAACTCAAAGTGTGCTACAAGAGATTATGATGCATTTGGGATTTATGCTTATTGGTCATTTGAAAAATTAGAACTGTACAGGCTGAGATTCAAAAGAATAAAAATAGACAAGTAAATCTTGTATGTGATTTGAAAGGCTAACTGATAAATGTTTCATGTCTCAAATTTAATTGTCTGATCATGAACTTAGAAGTAATGATAATTTCCGTAGCTAAGAGAAGGTTTCATTCAACCAGAGGTAATAGAAGTTAAATTCACAAATGTAATTCAAATTTGCCTGAGAATCAGATTTCGATACACGTCCTATTAGACCCATCTGCTTATCATAAACATTCTCATTAACTCTGGTGAATTTTCTTTTCTATGAATAATGACAATTTAGCACATATCTTGTTCACTTTCCGGGAACAAGGTTTGTGGCATAGGCCCAAGCATTGTTGTGCACTGGGTCAGGCAGGTGATCTGCAAGGTTTTCCAGTGGGCCCTTTCCAGTCACAATGTCTTGAACAGAGAATCCAAACATTGAGAACATGGCCAATCTTCCATTCTTAATCTCCTTCACCTTCAACTCTGCAAAAGCTTTTGGGTCATCAGCCGGGCCAATGGGTCTAAGCTTCCTCTGGGGTAGAGTGGGTCACTCATCTGTCCAAGAGGCCCACCAGCAATATGATAGCCCTCCACAGTGCCGATCAAGATCACTTGGAATGTCCAGATGGCGAGGATGCTTTGTGCATGGATCAAGCTTGGATACCCCTTGTAGACAAGCCCACCCTCATTGAAGATCTGAGATCCGGCCTTGAACCACACGGCTTCACCCGAATTTGACACCGTTGCGGGCCAAGAGCTTAGGGAAGACACATCCCAAAGCTCCGAGCATGGCCCACCTGGCGTGGTCCACATGGATGACTTCAAGTCCACAGTTTGTGGCGAAGGTCTCTAGGTCAGCAGAGAGCCCAGTTGTGGCCTAGCCATAGTCACCAGGGAACTCACTGGGCGAGTAGGATGGAGGCTCATCAGAGAATAGGCCCAAGTACTTGACGCGGTCTGGGCCTACTATGGGCTTCTAAAGGAAACAGGCTTGGCCACTGTTTCCCCCATAGTGATATCAAAAAAAAAAAACTCCAAGCTCAGGGGTGAAGGGGCCTGCCCAGCTAATGAAGAAGAGGAGAAAGCCATTGTAGAAGCAGCCATTGTTAATAATAGTTCTAAAATGACACAATAATTCAATAAAAGAACTTTAATTGAGTTTGAACATATAGTTGCTGATGCAAACATTGGGCTTAAGTCGGCTTTATATATGTCTTTTTTTTTCCCATGGAAGAGAAATTTCATTACTTCAAAAATATGTACAAAGGCAATGAAACACAATGATTTACATCAAGAAAGAAGAGAAAAGCTCCTAATAGTGTGATATTGTGAGCTATTGTTGATCTGTACTAATATGTCATCAATAATAATAGTTTCATGTACAAAAATGTGTCGATTCCTAATTTCTTTTCAAAGTTTCAAAGTGTAAAGTAAAATCTAATTTATCAAGTAGTATCAAGATTGCTATTTGCGATCATATGTCTTGATATCGAAAGAAGTCATCTTCTAATGAGATCCAATGTCCAAAATTTCCATCGTTCTGTTTTGGAAGGCTGGATTTTCTTGGTCCACTTATCATATCCGAATTGTTTTCTCAGACCAAATATCTTGAGCAATATTAAAAGCGCTTGCTCGATCCAATAAAACTTTGCCATTTGTTCATCTGGATGGAGGACTATATCTGCAACAACAGAGAAGCAGAGCTGGCAATCGGTGGCCAGGTGATAGGTAGGCTCTCGGCGCAGGTAAAAAAACACATGTGTTTTTTTAAACCCTAAAGCACGGCCGGCCGCTTGCGCTTCGAAAATTACTATTCCAAATTTTAACTATTTTTTTCAGTGCGTGTTTTGAAGAAATATAATTAGTAAATTACATAATTAAAGCTCTAATTTATTAAATAAATCTTAAACACATTTATATCCGAAAAACACAATCATACAATAAATAAAGACAATACTAATTCATAATCAAAGAAACTATGTTCACAAATAATTCACATAAAACATAAAAGTATATCATTAGCGGCGTTAGAAGAATGACTATTATTGTCATTATCTTCGTCACTATCATCAATTTTAACGACGTTTGATTGTTCTTCTTTGAGTAGTAGCCCGTGGCTCGTGAGTAAGAATATCATGAAATTCTTCTCTCGCATCATCATTTAACACATTCATAATATTTATTTGCAACAAGTAATAAACCAAATCATAAAATTAGAGTATAGGTATTATGTATTTGTAGTTAAATGGATAAATAACTCTATAACAAATCTGAGAATATATATAAATTAATAAATTTAAAAAGGAAAAAAAACTACGAGTAAAGGAAGGGGGAAATTTGGTCAGAGGCCCTCCGGCCAGTTTAAGCTTGAATGTCGGTGACCTAACTAATTTCAAATATCTTGTCCATTTTTCAAAGGTCTTTAAAAGTAGGTCTTAAATGACCTACCTAATAAAGCCGTTTTGCCGGCTCTACAGAGAAGGCAGCAAAAGCATAGTAAAAATATCGAGTTTAATAACAGCCTAGAAATACTCAAAAAGCCCTTTTGTCTTGTTGGCTACTATACAAAACTATACTTGTGGATGAGAACGCTCTGTTCAAATTGGACCACACGTAGTAACAACGGGAAAGGTAAGTAAAAATATATGACCAACACTCAAGTAGTGCGGTGATATTGGGAATTGTTTCCCCTCCTTTAGTCTTGGGTTCAAACTCCCCCTCCCCTATCGCTATATATCAAAAAATATATATATATATATGGAAAAGCTACATGCAAGGGCTGTTAGGCGCATTTATCACCCGAAGGGGGGTGAATTGGGTGTCGATAAAAACTTTTAGGAACTTTGAAAATCTTTTCAAGACTTATGAAGGTAGTTTAAATGACAATAATAATTTATAAAGCGATAGTCGATCATTCAAACATATATCTTTGGAATTATAAGAGTTTAGGGAAGAGAATATCAACCGTGATTTATCCTGTTGTCAATCCACGATGGCCTACGTCCAGGTCATTCTCCACTTGAGATTTTCAATCCACTATCTCCTTGTTTAACCGGACAAGAGAAAAGCGCTTTACAATCTCACAAGTTTAAGCAAGATGCGGCCTTCACAATCTCTTTCGGAGATATCCTCTTTACGCTTGAGAATACAATTACCAGACTCTATACTCGGGATGATCCTTTCTCCTTAACTCACTCCCCTTACTGAAGTTGTAATTGTACACCCATACTCAAAGGTTCCACAACCTTGAGATTTGATCACTAAGCGAGATAATCAAATATGTGTTTAGACTCTCTCGCGAGTAGATGAATAATAATCAACTGAAGTACATAATCTATCATCTCACTCTCTACGGTAAACTATGTAAACATTAAGAACAGTAGTAAGTGAATATCGAGTATTGACATATTGATGTAAGCTCGTGTCTCTGTTGTTCTTCGTCTATCTTTGAATGCTTCTCTATTTATAGACAATCGTCTCTTCGACCGTTGTGTAATATAACCGTTGTGAATAGTAACCATTTTGAATATCGGTCTGTTGAGAGCATTTAAACATCTGTGCCTTCATTAAATGTCTTTACCTACTTATGCAGTAGATGAGTCAGAATAATAGCTGTCTTCAACTGCTACACGCTTTAATTCCGTTTGCGTGTCTGTTGATGAATTTGAATGCTTTGTATTTTATCTCGTTCCATCAAGTGCTTCGCTATTGTGTTTGTTGGAAGTAGCCATTGAAGTTTCTGTTTGTTTTTCAGCAACTGCATTAAATGCTTCTGACAGATTTTGATTTCTATCAAGTTTGATATTATCTTAAACTTTAATCACCTGAAACTTATACACAAATGATATAAATGATGTTAAGCAATAGTATAAGATCTTTTGGAATTCATCGGGATGTTCTAGATGAGAATCCAAGATTTCGAGACACGGTGATTTTAAAGCAAAAGATGTTGACTCGAGGCTATGAACTAATTGACTTGAGGCAAGCCTTCAGCCAGCCAAACTCCTGTCGTGTTTGACTCGAGGCAAGTAAGTGTGTGTGACTCAAGGCACTAAGTTTTGTCATAATGCTTTGTTCTCTGACTTGAGGCAAAGCACTTAACTCAAGGTAAATAGTCAAGTGACTTCCTGTTGGAACCAATATGACTCGAGGCAAGCAGGGATGAGACTCGAGGTAGTAAGTGTTCTCAAAACATTTGCTCTCTGCCTTCACTTAACTCGAGGCATAAAATATATGTGACTCGAGGTAAAAACTCTTCTTCAATGAACTTGTTCTCTTGCATTCGGAAACGCAAGAATATCATCAACACAAGGGTTAATTTCCGGTAAGTGTAGCGTCCTTGATATAGCTCCAAAATTGGAAAATGACTTATCCCCATATATCTATTTGATTCTTCTTTCCAATGCAAAAAGAATCAGCTCCAAACTCATTATATTTTGTCCGTTATGATCCGATGAATGAAGGTTGTTCTTTGACCGACGTTTTTTGCAATATCCTGAACAGACTATCAACTTAAAAACATCATATCTCATTCAATTGATCTTTTTTTTTCATGATATTGATGTGTTTGAAAAGGTATTTGAGTCTAGTTTCAAATGGCACTGGTTTCAGCTCATTTGGATTTGTCGTTTGTGAGATACACTCAGATTACCGAAGCTTGGTCTTCTGTGTGACGTTGATTTCACTGTCATCTTCCAAAATTCATAGCTCCCTCATCTGAACTCCTTTGGACTTGAATTTTATGTCAAAATGACGCCTTGGGAGCCTAGTTTCATATGCCACTGGTTTCACCTCAATCCGATATCTGGTTTGGGAGATATCATGAGTACGGAGCCGCCGGCGAGAACGTGAAACAGTGAACGTAGTATTTGAAATGCATCAGAGCTCGAGGCAATTAATTGTTGTACCTCGAGGCAAACATGGATGCCCGTGGATATTGCCTAGAGTCATGCGTAGAGACTGACTGGAGGCAAAATAAAAGTTCATCAAAATTACGATTTTGCCATTAACATTGAACTTCAACATAATTACGTTTTTTTGAATTCTGAGTGAATTTGGAGAAATGAACGGGAATGAAAGCGATTAATTAGATCGCTCGAGGCAACTCATTCCAAAAGCAAAATCACTGTAGCAAACACATATGGATCCGTATGGCTTGTTTATCTTGTATGGCACTATTCATGTATACGATGATATCTTATTCACGTATACGATCTATTCATGCGATGCTTCAAATAACTTAATTTAATTACTGGATTAAGTTATTCCAACTTTTTGATCAAAAAGACTTCAAGTATCACAAGAACTTGAATGTTGATATTCTCATTATATTAAGCAAGTTCTTCCTTCTTGATCTCTTTCTTGATTATTCTTCATTAGTAAACTTTACATCTACATTAAATATAAGAATTAGTCAAAGTAAAAGATAAATGTAGTATGCAAGCTTTTTGCTCATAAGAATGATATCTATATAAGACATCATCAAAACTAATCATATTTAACAAGGGCCCCACTGCTATATATTAATCAAAAGAAAGGTTTACAATTAATTATTTATAAGGTTGACGTTAAATTTATCGTCGTTTCTAAATAATATTGCCTTAAAGCTTTCTTAGATTCAATGTTACATTAGAAATTTTAAAACATAATAATTTTTTCTCATACTGCTAAAAAACTAACATTAATCATTAAAAAAAAATATAGATTGTTGATTTGTTAATGACATGAGTTAACATTGCTCTATTTTAATACTTTAGGTGCAACATTGAACCTAAAAAAAAATTCAGAGTAACATCACTCCTTAACAAAAGTTTTCGATACAAATTTATACATAAACCATTTATTTATATCTCAAGAGTGATGAACATATAACTCAATTTTCCATAAGTGCAAAAATGTACCAAACAAACCACAATAAATGTTTTAAAAATCATCAAAATAATATGTATATAACCAGTGGAGGGAATAAATTAAATGATCTCAACCAACAAAATCTGATATGGTAAATACTTAGAACTCTGAAGCATGTTGTCAAGAGTTCAATTTCTAACCATATGCATAAAAAAGATTTTGTAACAGACAAAGCCTACTTCTATGATCAATACATCTTGAAAGGGATTACTCAATAGTTGTCAATTGGAAGATAACCGTATAGGATTTATAAAAAAAAAAATCATATGAACTCAAAGTTACTCATATTTTAACCTATAATTTTAATTTCAGTCATAAACAATTCCCCTTTCATTTTAATAAGTTGAAAACGAACTAATTTAATAGTTAAACTAATTTGAAATGGGTCACTCCCTAAAATATTACTATATCTAAGTCCTTTGCTTCGCATGGTTTTGACAAAAATGTTTTCCATTATTTATAATTTATTAACAGTATGATATTCTGGAAATTTCAAAAGCTCCACCTTCAAATATCTATTCTGCTAAGAAAAACAAATGCCTCATGAATTGCCTCGTTGCACCAACAGTGTGGCTCACTCATAGAGAACAAAATATCTCGCAACCAAGTTATTAAACTAGAACTGATCATTGACAAACCGGATCTTGGAGTCGAGGGTTAGTAAAAGTAAAAAGAATCAAACAGGGTAACCTGCAGGCCAAACTTATGAGAAAGTGAAGATTTCAGAGTTATTGATATGAAATTTAAAAAAATGATTTAAAAAAATCCAAAATCAAGTTAATGCTCAAACCGGACGAGTTCACAAATTCTTAGACTGAACCGGCTAGTTCGGTCCAAATTTAATAACCCTGCTTTAACTTTTAACATGAGAACGTTTGAGGTGTGTTTGGAAATACTTCTTCACAAATCAATTTTTGTAATCTTTTATTAGGGTCCCATCATCTGATTCCCAAGTTATTACCACCAACCCATTTCAATTGAGACTTACAAATATATGAAGAACATACTTCAAAACAAAATTATAAATTTCTTTGACTTGGATGTGTGGTTAGAAACTAAGTTTACACGTGGCCTGTTCTTATTGGTTACCAGTCTTAGCCTTCGGTGGATGAGAGTGAGCCAGATCGGTTGAGAAATAAAATCTCAAAATCTTGTGACTACCAATCAGAGTGATGATTTTGATACCCCTGAGATAAGAAAGACAACCGCTTCATCACTATAAAAGCCCATCCAACTTCCTTAATAATTCCACATTTCTCAATTATCATCACAAAAAAGCCCACAGTTCTCTCAAAGTTAGATAAACATGGCTGCCTCTACTATGGCTCTTTCTTCCTCATCTTTTGCCGGCAAGGCCGTTCCACTTCCTCCTGCCGCCATTGAGACTGGTCGCTTCTCCATGAGGAAGACCACCGGCAAGCCCGCCAAGACTGCCACCTCTACAAGCCCGTGGTACGGCCCAGACCGTGTCAAGTACTTGGGTCCGTTCTCCGGCGAGCCCCCATCCTACTTGACTGGTGAGTTCCCTGGTGACTATGGTTGGGACACCGCCGGTCTCTCTGCTGACCCAGAGACCTTTGCTAGGAACCGTGAGCTTGAGGTCATCCACTCCAGGTGGGCCATGCTCGGAGCTTTGGGTTGTGTCTTCCCTGAGCTCTTGGCTCGCAACGGCGTCAAATTCGGTGAGGCTGTGTGGTTCAAGGCCGGATCCCAAATCTTCAGCGAGGGTGGGCTTGACTACTTGGGCAACCCAAGCCTGATCCACGCTCAGAGCATCCTTGCCATCTGGGCCTGTCAAGTGATCTTGATGGGAGCCGTTGAGGGTTACCGTATTGCCGGTGGTCCTCTCGGTGAGGTTACCGACCCACTCTACCCCGGTGGAAGCTTTGACCCATTGGGCTTGGCTGATGACCCAGAGGCTTTTGCCGAGTTGAAGGTGAAGGAGATCAAGAACGGTAGGTTGGCTATGTTCTCCATGTTTGGATTCTTTGTTCAAGCCATCGTGACCGGAAAGGGCCCATTGGAGAACCTTGCCGACCACATTGCTGACCCAGTCAACAACAATGCCTGGGCCTATGCCACAAACTTCGTCCCCGGAAAGTGAGTTTTCATTAGAGAAAAAACGATGGGTGTTTTCCCCCTCTTATATTTTGAATCTGAGGGGTGGTGATGTAAATTTGTTGAGAACCAGTGAGAGGATGACTTAGATTTATTTATATTCGCATGCTCTCCTGAAATTGCTCCTTGACCTTGTTTGAGAAAAATCTCATTTGAGTTCAGACTTTGAGAAAATAAGCATAATTTTAATGAAATGACAAGTGTGTTGTGTGTGAGTATATATATATATATATAAAAGATTCTATCAAAAAAAGAAAGAAAATCATATTATTGATAATTCATAAATAACTTGACTTTTTTTCAAAAGAAAATTGATTATATAATCCTGTAGTTTTAAACTCTATTTGTACATGGACAAATATCGAATTAGGTACAAATTGTTATATAAATATAAGTATAAATCTATATGTACAATATAATTTTTTTAAAAAAACTGTGCATAAATATAAAAATATTTAAATTTGTATTTATCCTATATAATTGCAACAAATATTTTTTATCCAACCAATATATTATTTTTGGGCAAAAAAATATATTATTTAAATATAAGAATATAATGGGTGATTTAGAAAAGAAATTAGTTGTTTGTTCTTCTAAAGGGAATAAATGATGTTGTGCTGTGCCTATTCCATTTTTGAATCACAATCATGGAGTAAATTTCGTTGGTTTTTAAATAGTACACTAATATTCATAGAAAACAAAGCAGACACAGGTGATTTGGGAAAGAAGGGATGGCTTTAAGGGAAAAAACGTGATCATTTAACAATATTTATAAATCCCTAATTAGGGCTCTCAGCTTGATAAAGAATTTATTAAAAGTGAAGGCCTAAATTTGAATTTTGGTATTTCAGTTGGATTTATATAGGATTCTCTTTGATAATTTTGTTTTTAGTAAAATAATATTATTTGTAAAAAGGTGTTGATGATATATATTGTTTTAATTTTAAAAGTTAACTGAATATAAAATAATGTAAATTTTTAATACCATTATTAGTTCTTATAATTTGATCAAATTTTAGTTTTGGTTCACGTAGTTTTATAAGAATTTGATTTGAATTCAAAGGAGGGTTAAGGTGTAAATTTATTAGGAAGTTTTTCTTTGATGAACAACGTTGCCTTGAATTTTTTTTCAAGTTCATCGTCCTCCAAAAGTTTTGAAACTTAGCAATGTTGCCTCTGTTAAAAAACCAACATTGATCATTATAAATTGACATTGATTGTCAATTTTTAACAAAAAAAAAAAAAGAGGGTAAAATTGCTCTATTACAAGACTTTTGGGGTAAGATTAAACCTAAAAAATCTTCAAGGAGTAACCGCTCATCAGGAAAAAAAAATGGAAGCAAATTTATACCTTAACCCTTAATAATCTTTACATCTTTAATAAGTTTTGATTATTGTTTCTCTATGTAAACTCAAACTAAATCCTTATAAGATTGGGAAGACCAAAACCAACTAAAATTAAAGGGAAGAAACTATGGTTTCAGTCTGGAAGGAATCCAAAAGGCTTTTTGTCTTGGGGCTAATACAAAGAATTCATGTGGATGAGAAGGCTCTGTTCAGAATGTACCGCACAAAGTGATGTTGACAAAGATAAACTGTATGAGAAGTTATCTCAGGCATCCCATAAAATCTATATATTTAGATATAAAAGAAAACTCAAATATCTAGAAGACTAAAAAATATTGTATAAAAAGGAACGTGAGCTTTCATAATAATTTAACATATTAAGTTTATAAACATGGTCCTTAAGCACTTTCTCAAAATTTTCTACCATGATAATTTTCTCAAATTGAAAAAAAAAAAGTCAATATCAATAAAACTGGATCATATTCAAATATGATACAATAATACCACCTACAATCCTTAATATAAAAGATCTTGTTTATAGTATAAATTATACTACGAAATCTTATATTAAAAACAGGAAGTAGCACTCAGTATTGAATGATCGTATAAGGATAAATACTTTCTGCAGTGCAATTATAAGGCCAAAGTGACTTTTTTGAAGAAATTAAGGAAGCTAATTAAATTACTTTAAAGTGTTTTTATTTTTATTTTTCTCCATACTAATTAGTTTAATTAATAAACTAATATATAATCTAAGAACACATAACATATGATATGATTAAGTTATGTATTTAGCTTCCTTAATGTCTCCAAAAAAAGTCCTTATAATTAGAACCGGAAGTAGTACAATTTTATAATTTTTGTTTTTGGTCGCAATCATACTCTTAAGTTATTGCAACCAGGGATTTCAATTCATAAAAATACATTTCTCATTTCATTGCTGTAACCATCAATTAAGACTAGTTTGCTTCTTTCAAAAGTTGTTTTCAGATGTTAATATTTGATGACATGCTAATTTGTCTGCTCTCACAAACACTTGAAATTACCCGAGCACAAAAAAAAAAAAAAAAAAAAAAAACGAACACTTGAAATTACAACTTTCTATTCCACTTCGTTTTTTGGAATTAATAACCCCTAAAATTTTCTTCTTCTCCAATTTCAGATGTATTTTTTTTACCATCTTCTTTATATTTTTTGACCCATTTTTGTAAATGATAAATATATAGTTCTAGGACTTTAATTATCACACGAATGAATTGCACATTAAATTCATTTATTTAATCCTGAAAGATATGAAGATGATAATGGACAAACTGAATTATCATTTCGATGACCAATGAATAATTCAGATTGAAGATACAAGAGGATAATCGACAATCCAGTGGCTACAATCCAAACTTACACGTGGCTAGATTACATTGGTTCACACTATTTGCCTTTGGAGGATGAGAGAGTGCCAGATAGGTCGAGAGATATATACCACAATGAAATGTTGAACAGCCAATGAGAATGAAGATTTAGATAGCAAGGAGATAAGAAACACACCTCTATATTCGATATAAAAGCCCACCCACCTCCTTCAATTCCTCCACCGTCTCAATCATCATCACATTAAAAAAGCCCACCTCAACAATTCTCTATAGTTCAACCATGGCTGCCTCCACTATGGCTCTTTCTTCCTCATCTTTTGCCGGCAAGGCCGTTCCACTCCCTCCTGCCGCCATTGAGACTGGCCGCTTCTCCATGAGGAAGACCACCGCCAAGCCCACCAAAGCCGCCACCTCTACAAGCCCGTGGTACGGCCCAAACCGTGTCAAGTACTTGGGCCCGTTCTCTGGCGAGCCCCCATCCTACTTGACCGGTGAGTTCCCTGGTGACTATGGTTGGGACACTGCTGGGCTCTCGGCTGATCCAGAGACCTTTGCCAGGAACCGTGAGCTTGAAGTCATCCACTCCAGGTGGGCTATGCTCGGAGCTTTGGGATGTGTCTTCCCTGAGCTCTTGGCCCGTAATGGTGTCAAATTTGGTGAGGCCGTGTGGTTCAAGGCCGGATCCCAAATCTTCAGTGAGGGTGGGCTTGACTACTTGGGCAACCCAAGCCTGATCCACGCACAGAGCATCCTTGCCATCTGGGCCTGCCAAGTGATCTTAATGGGAGTCGTTGAGGGTTACCGTATTGCCGGTGGGCCTCTCGGAGAGGTTACCGACCCACTCTACCCCGGTGGAAGCTTTGACCCGTTGGGATTGGCTGATGACCCAGAGGCTTTTGCCGAGTTGAAGGTGAAGGAGATCAAGAACGGTAGGTTGGCTATGTTCTCCATGTTTGGATTCTTTGTTCAAGCCATTGTGACCGGAAAGGGCCCGTTGGAGAACCTTGCCGACCACATTGCTGACCCAGTCAACAACAATGCCTGGGCCTATGCCACAAACTTCGTCCCCGGAAAGTGAGTTTTCAGATAAAAACGATGGGTGATTCCCCCCTCTTATATTTTGAATCTGTGAGGTGGTGACGATGTAAATTTGTTGAGAACCAGTGAAAGAATGACGTAGAATTTTGTGTAATGATGTTCAATCTATAAATGTTTCATGTTTCAAATTTAATTGTCTGATCATGAACTTAGAAGTAATGATAATTTCCGTAGGTAAGAGACCAGAGTTAATAGAAGTTAAATTCACGAATGTAATTTTTTTGATTCAAATTTGCCTGAGAATCAGATTTCGATACACGTCCTATTAGACCCATCTGCTTGTCATAAACATTCTCATCAGGAATAGGCCCAAGTACTTGACGCGGTCTGGGCCTACTATGGGCTTCTAAAGGAAACAGGCTTGGCCACTGTTTTCCTCATAGTGATCGTCCAACTCCAAGCTCAAGGGTGGAGGGGCCTGCCCTGCTAATGATGAAGGGGAGAAAGCCATTGTTGAAGCAGCCATTGTTAATAATAGTTCTAAAATGACACAATAATTCAATAAAAGAACTTTGAATTGAGTTTGAACATATAGTTGCTGATGCAAACATTGGGCTTAAGTCGGCTTTATATATGTCTTTTTTTTTTCCCATGGAAGAGAAATTTCATTACTTAAAAAATATGTACAAAGGCAATGAAACACAATGATTTACATCAAGAAAGAAGAGAAAAGCTCTTAATAGTGTAATAGTGTGAGCTATTGTTGATCTGTACTAATATGTCATCAATAATAAAAGTTTCATGTACAAAAATGTGTCGATTCCTAATTTCTCAAGGTTTTCAAAGTGTAATACAAAATCTAATTTATCAAGTAGTATCAAGATTGCTATTTGCGAGCTTCTGAGTTATTCATATCATATGTCTTGATATCGAAAGAAGTCATCTTCTAATGAGATCCAATGTCCAAAATTTCCATCGTTCTGATTTTTTGATCTGACCATCGTTCTGATTTGGAAGGCTGGATTTTCTTGGTCCATTTTTCATATCCGGATTGTTTTCTCAGACCAAATATCTTGAGCAATATTAAAAGCGCGTGGTCGATCCAATAAAACTTTGCCATTTGTTCATCTGGATGGAGGACTATATCTGCAACAACAGAGAAGGCAGCAAAAGCACAGTAAAAATATCGAGTTTAATAACAGCCTAGAAATACTCAAAAAGCCCTTTTGTCTTGTTGGCTACTATACAAAACTATACTTGTGGATGAGAACGCTCTGTTCAAATTGGACCACATGTAGTAACAACGGCATAGGTAAGTAAAGATATATGGAAAAGCTACATGCAAAGGGCCCACTGCTATGTATTAATCAAAAAGAAGGTTTACGATTAATTAATGTATAAATTTGTTATGAAAGTTTTCGCTGATGAGTAATATTGCTTTAAAATTTTCTTAAATTTAATGTCACTTTAAAAGTTTTAAAATGTAGCAGTTTTACCTTATACCGTTAAAAAACTAACATTGTTCATTTAAAAATGACGTTGACGGCTAATTTGTTAACGACATGGGACAACATTACTCTATTTTAACTCTTTCGGTCAACATTGAATCTAAAGAAACTTTTGGAACAAAATCACTCCTTAATAAAAGCTTTCAAGACAAATTTTGTATCTTAACCATTTATTTATATATCAAGAGTGATGATCATATAACTCAATTTTCCATAAGTGCAAAATGTACCAAGCAAAGCCACAAGGAAAAAATTCATATAAAGCTTGCTTGAAATAGAGAAATTAAATTAGATTGGTAAATTCAATAAATCCCTAATTAAATTATCGACCCAATTTAGAATTTCAAAATTTAGATTAAATGACGTTCTTTGTCCTCTTATAATCTCCTCACTCATCTTAAAAGATTTTGAATACTTTTTAACTTATTTTTACAATAAGTGTAAATATATATATATATATATATATAAAATATTATATAATAAAATATGATTAACTTAGATCAAAGAAATTTTATGTTTTGTGGAATATTGAGAATAAAAAAAAAAAAAAATTTTTACTTGACTTTTTGTTCATTGAGAAAAAATGTTAATATAAAAAATAACTTTTTAAATATAGCAAATTGCATATCAAAGATTTTCATTAATGATTTTTTAAAAGAAAAGATATTTATTAACATAAAAAAAACAACCTATATATCAGATAAGTAAAATTCTGTGAGTAATAAAGATTTCTTTTTTTTTTTTATTGACAAAAAACTAATTTGAGTTCTTTCAAAAATAAAATTTTATTCAAAATATTTTATAAAAACATTTAATTGATAACGATGTTATGTGTGTTTTTTTTTTCACTCAAACCATTCTTCTTGAACACAAAAACTCCTTTAATTTATATGAATCATATTTTATTTTATTATATATTAATGTTAATATATATATACACGCTTATTAAAAGACTAAGTTAAAGAGCAATTAAATCCTTTCAAGAGGAAAGTTGATAAAGAAGATTAGGAGAGTGTAATAAAGTCAATTTACCTATATTTTAAAATCTCAAATTGAGTTTATAACTAAATTAGGGATTTGTTTGGTTTAACAATTTGATTTAGAATTTCTCTATTTTAAGCGAATTTATATGAGATTTTCCGAAACCACAACAATGAATGTTTTAGAAACTATCAAAATAATATGTAAAACCAGTAGGGGAATAAATTAAATCATCTCAACCAACAAAATCTGATATGGTAAATAGTTACAACTCTAAAGCATGTTGAAGGTGTGTTTGGAAATACTTCTTCACAAATCAATTTTTGGAATCTTTTATTAGGTCCCATCGTCTGATTCCCAAGTTATTACAACTAACCCATTTCAATTGAGACTTACGAATATGAAAAACACACTACAAAACAAAATTATAATTTCTTTGACTTGGATATGTGATTGGAAACTAAGTTTACACGTGGCTTGTTCTTATTGGTTACAAGTCTTAGCCTTCGGTGGATGAGATAGTGCAGATCGGTTGAGAAATAAAATCTCAAAATCCTGTAGTCAGCAATCAGAGTGACGATTTTGATACCCGTGAGATAAGAATGACAACCACTTTATCGATATAAAAGCCCGTCCAATTCTTCAATTATTCCACAACTCTCAATTAACATCACGAAAAAGCCCACAGTTCTCGAGTTAGATCAACATGGCTGCCTCTACTATGGCTCTTTCTTCCTCATCTTTTGCAGGCCGTTCCACTTCCTCCTGCCGCCATTGAGACTGGCCGCATCTCCATGAGGAAGACCACCGCCAAGCCCTCCAAGACCGCCACCTCTACAAGCCCGTGGTACGGCCCAGACCGTGTCAAGTACTTGGGCCCGTTCTCCGGCGAGCCCCCATCCTACTTGACTGGTGAGTTCCCTGGTGACTATGGTTGGGACACCGCCGGTCTCTCTGCTGACCCAGAGACCTTTGCTAGGAACCGTGAGCTTGAGGTCATCCACTCCAGGTGGGCCATGCTTGGAGCTTTGGGTTGTGTCTTCCCTGAGCTCTTGGCTCGCAACGGCGTCAAATTCGGTGAGGCTGTGTGGTTCAAGGCCGGATCCCAAATCTTCAGCGAAGGCGGGCTTGACTACTTGGGCAACCCAAGCTTGATCCACGCTCAGAGCATCCTTGCCATCTGGGCCTGTCAAGTGATCTTGATGGGAGCCGTTGAGGGTTACCGTATTGCCGGTGGGCCTCTCGGTGAGGTTACCGACCCACTCTACCCCGGTGGAAGCTTTGACCCGTTGGGCTTAGCTGATGATCCAGAGGCTTTTGCTGAGTTGAAGGTGAAGGAGATCAAGAACGGTAGGTTGGCTATGTTCTCCATGTTTGGATTCTTTGTTCAAGCCATTGTGACCGGAAAGGGCCCATTGGAAAACCTTGCCGACCACATTGCTGACCCAGTCAACAACAATGCCTGGGCCTATGCCACAAACTTCGTCCCCGGAAAGTGAGTTTTCAGAGAAAAACGATGGGTGATTCCCCCCTCTTATATTTTGAATCTGTGAGGTGGTGACGATGTAAATTTGTTAAGAACCAGTGAAAGAATGACTTAGAATTTTGTGTAATGATGTTCAATCAATAAAGTTGATCGATTTTGTGATGTTCAATTTTTAAGTTTATTATTTATATTCGAATGCTCTCCCGAAATTGGTCCTTGACCTTGTTTGAGAAATCTCAATTGAGTTCAGACTTTGAGAAAATAAGCATAATTTTTATGAAATGACCAGTATTAATAGAGCTGTTAAAATGAGCTGGACCTCACGGGTCAGCCCATTTAGTCCCACTTCCTGCCCTTATTTTTAGTCCCCCATGTGATGTGATGGAGTTATTTTTGACCCTAGCCCAAGATAACCCCCACCCCCATGGGGTTATGATAGGGCCACCGGCAGGCTAAAAAAAACCTAGCATATCCCGTAGCCCAAGATTTTCTTTTTGTTGGGATATTGAAATTGGCGTAATTGTGTGGTGTTCACTCGGACGGAATTACAACAGGATGGTTGGGATTCATTCACCGGTTTTGATATTAATAATATTTGAAATAATTCATGCCTTTAAAGTGATCATTATAGGAAGAGTGTTATCATTGATAATAATATGAAAACATAAAAGTCAAGTGATGTGATGTTAATTTCTATAATAGATTTATATATATATATATTTATATATATATATCAAATATGTATTGTAATTTAAGTATTTTTAATTATAATATAATATTTTTTTGGTCCGTCATTAAAATTATTGGATATAGCAAACAAGCCCTGAAGAAACTTAGAATATTTTTGTAAATTTGCATAATTTACTTGTAATTTGTAAATAAGTTTCTTATTTCGGACTTATATATAATTTTTTTCTTTGTTTTTTGGTCAAAGGCTATGAAAATTGAAGCATGCTACAGGGGTATCTCGAACAGGATTGAGATACCGGCGAGCAATAAAAAGAAAATTGAAACATTCTATAAACATTATATTATTATCTAATTTAATAATAAATTATCTAGTTCTTTTGTTTTTATGTAATCAAAAAATATTTTGCCTACACATTAAACTCACTTTAATCTTATCCATTCTATGTCTTTATTAAATGCATGTGTTTTTTTTTCAAAAAAAAAACAACAACAACAGCAACAATTTGCCTGGACATGCTTCCATAATTGTTTATGGTGTATTCAAAAGCAAAAAAAAAAAAAAAAAAAAACTTGAACATTTAAGATGGATCCAGTAACATTTAAGATGCGCGTAGTATAATAAGTATTACAATAAGGCTAGTAAATTGGGCACGGTCTCATTTTATTCTCTAAATAGAAATACCACTTTGGTTGCTAAGGCTATAGCTGGCGAAGCTAGAGTTCCATTTTACCAAATGGCTGGATCAAAATTTGTTGAAGTTTTAGTTGGTCTAAAATGATTTTTTGGCATTTACGCCCCTAACCCTTAAGGTTATATTATTTTTTAGCGTCGTGAGCGAGTTGTTTAATATGCGGGTTTTTTTTGCTACCAAGATTAGTGGCTGGGCTGTGGCGGTGGCGTTTTAACAGCTCTAAGTATTAATACATAATACAAAAAAAAAAATCATATTATTGATAATTCATAAATAACTTGACTTTTTTAAAAAGAAAATTGATTATATAATCCTGTAGTATTAAACTTTATTTGAACATGGACAAATATCGAATTAGGTATAACTTGTTAAAGTTTATTATGAATTTTTGAAATAACATGGAATGATAACATTTTAATGGTACTTACTACGTATTAAACAACATATTCACAACAAATATTTTTTTCCAGCAAAGATATTATATAAATATAAGTATAAATCTATATGTGCAATATATTTTTTTATAAAAAAAATACTGTTTATTGATATAAAAGTATTCAAATTTGTTTATATCCTATGTAATTGCAACAAATATTTTTTGTCCAACCAAGATATCATGTAAATATAAGAATATACTGGGTGCTTTGGAAAATAAGTTAGTTGTCCATTCTTCTAAGGATAATTAATGAACATTAATGTGCCTATTCCATTTTTGAATCACGTGTTAAATCATGGAGTAAATTTCATTCGTTTTTAAATTAGTACACTAATAATCATAGAAAGTAAAGAGAGAATTGAATTGGCAGAGACAGATAATTTGGGAAAAACACCAAACTACCAATTTTTAGGAAAAAATTTGTCAAAATAACGCATGTTTGAAAGTTTTTACCAAACTAACGTTGTTTTCGGGGAGTTACGGCTGAAGGTACGCCGGCACTAATAGTGTCGACAGAGTTGCTGACGGCACAATTAGTGCCGGCAAAGCTTCTGCTGGCACATGAGCAAAGTGCGGCAGGCGAAGCACTGCGCCGCACTACGTCTTTGTCGGCATATCCGACGCACGCACGGCCGTCAGATTCCGACGCACTGCGTCAGTCGGGAATCCGACGCACGAGTTGACTGCGTCGGCCCCCTAAAACACCCCAGGCGCTCTCCCTCACCATTATTCATCTTCTTCATCCGGCTTCAAACACACACACGCAAGCCCCCCTCCCTACACACACACAAAACCCTTCCCTCTCCCTCACCATTATTCATCTTCTTCATCCGGCTTCTTCAAGCTCACTCCATAATCCAACTTCTTCATTCTTCATCGTTTTTCACTCTCACTGCCCTCTCCCTCTTCATCTGACTCTGTCTTCTTTAATATTTTTTTCACTCTCACCCTTGAGAGAGGCTGAGAAACTTTGACACCTACAGAAGAAAGAATCATAAGGAAGAAGAAGGAGGTTCAAATTCTCTCTCTCACTCAAGTAACATTTAATTTTTTTGTTATGTTTATTTTTAATAATCTCTGTAATTGGTTTTTTTTAAATTAATCTGTGTAATTGTTTTTTTTTTAATATTCCTTATTTGTTTTTTTTTCTGACAAGGCTATATGTTATGTTTATTGGGTTTTATTTTCTTTCACATTTCCAATTTTATATTGTTCTTGAATCTGTTAAGGTTTAATTGTTAAAAAAAATGAAAAAGAGTCAATAAAAACATGATTAATTAAAACTTGAAAATGAATAAATCATAGGCTTTTTTTTTATAGAAAGAAACCTTGTTGCCAAATAAATCATGAATTATTAGTTTGAAACTTTAGCTTTCAAAATTAATTTAATCGATAGTTAGATTTTAAAATCTTCACTAAAATTTTGTTTCATAAATGTAGATTAGAGAATTTAAGTTATTGTATATGTATGTATTTATTAGGTCTGATATCTCACGTAAATATATTCCTTACACATTTATTTTGTTCCAACTGACTTCTTAATCTAGTTAATTCAATAGTCTGTATTTTATAAAAAAGACTAGAAGCGATCAAAGAGAGGGACAAACAAGATGATGATGCTATTTTAGATCATATTTTTTTAAGCGATTTTATATTTTACAAAATAGACATAGACATGTGAGTGATATATATTAAAGAACTTAATATATTAATGTACTTAAATGAAAATTATTATTATTAGATAAATTGAATTAAAGAAAATTATGAGAATAATAACTAGTGAATCAATAAAAATATTTCGTGAAATATGTTGTATATTATTATTTATAGTACCCTACGATAGATAAGATAAGCTTAAGTAGAAAATAATAATTAGTCAAATAATTTATTCACTAATTAATTAGTGAGAAAATAATAATTAGTGACTTAATCATGTGTTGTGTTATCGTAAATTTTTATTTGTTAAATGGATGACCAACGCGGCCGCAAAAATATTGAGCCCGGCCCCAAAGAGTGGGGAGTTCTTAATGAGGAGGTGTAGCAGTCACACCGATCACAACTTGTGTGGAATGACGGAGATTGCAATTTTTTGAGGCCGAGGCGAGCCTCACAGGGGGCTTTGGGAGATGTCCATGAACCAGATCTCATCCCACTAGATTTGCAGCAACACCTTACGCGTGCAGGTTTCTGGTATGTGTCTCGCATGAAGAGACCCCCGGTATATTTTAAAATTCTTTATGTAATTAGTTATATGCATTTAGTTGTTTGTACATGACCCAGATAATATAGGACCTTTACATATCAGTGGTCTACTTTTATGTTGGTGCAAATTGACAAATACCTTATTACTGCTTTGGTTGAGCGGTGGAGGCCGGAGACTCACACCTTCCATATGCCAGTTGGTGAGATGACTATTACTCTACAGGATGTAGAGGGCATTTTAGGTTTGTCTGCGAGGTCGAGTAGTTTCCGGTCGGACGCATGGCAACTGGGCAGCAATTATGCAGGAACACATGGGTCGGACTCCACTCCCGACTGAAATGACTTGTGGAAACATAAAGCTGAGCTGGTTTGACTGTTATTGGGGCCACTGGGAGGATCACTCAGCTACTGTTCAGGGTCAGCTTTTGTTCACGCGTGCTTACCTCATGCGCCTATTCGGTGGCTTTTTGTTGTGTGACAAGTCCAGCGCAGAGGTCCCTTGCCGATATATACAATTACTGGGTGGTGACCTTACGGAGACTGCTACATACAGTTGGGGGTCTGCTGTACTGTTTCGCGAGCTATGTCAGGCCACATCCGCTTCAGCTAAAGACATTGCAGGTTGTTTGTTGTTATTGCAGATATGGGCATGGTCTATATTTCCTGTCATATCACCTCCCATTCCACCGCCGAGTGACGCAGGTGATCATTACGGACGCAGGTATGGAAGCAGTATGATTGACTGAATATTATGAACTAGTTGGAGTAGTTGAGACGATAATGTTGTTATTTGCAAGTCGTCTCACTAATGATATTGTGTTACATACTGCAGGTTCAATGATGTCAACCTGCGGTTATTGCGACGTAATATACAGAAATATCGGATAGAGCTAGACCAGATGGGTCGAGATGATGTATGTATAATAAATTTGAGATTACAGAACAACATGGGAAAACTAATTCGCGTTATGTGTGTGACCGTTTGTTTAAATGTACAGGTGAAGTGGGAGCCATATAGAGACGCTGGGTATGACTTTATGGGTGTTGATGTTCACGTTGAAGTGAGTATTAAAATTGCTCGCAACATGACGAATGCAAAACACATGGTACGCATGAGGAGGCTGCCAACCAATCATCTCATTGCTAACTGCTGATATTATGCTTTTGTGGCGGTCAGAAATAAGACATAGACCAATCTTATTTGTAACATACAGTCGTATGGAGGACAAAAAATACTCCCATGCGTCCTTAGTTTCACTTTCAACAATTGCAAATGCAATCGGCAGGATCTCATTATTTCCATCTTGGGCGGTGGCAATCAATAATGTCCCCTTATACTTACCGTATAAATGCGTCCCGTCCACTGTATGATTGGTTTGCACCATTGAAACGCCTCACGACATTGGATGAAGGTCCAAAATGTCCGTTGAAATACCCGAACCCCATTAACAACCCGCCGATCAACAATATACGGTCCATGTTGAATATTATACACGAGATCCGGAGAAAATTTCAGCATGTGCTCGAACCATCTTGGCGAGAACGCATATGACTCCTCCCAATCACCGTAAATCTTAGCAATTGCTTTTTGTTTTGCCTTCCATGCCTTCTGTAAGAAACATGATAACCAAACATTCCAGTCACCCTTTTTTGTATCATGCTCACAGTACCGAAGGTGTTTCCTTGACCATGTCTGCAAAACCAATCACAAAAAGTGTACACTGGGAATGTTATTTATATTTACTGATAAACACAAATAAATTCACAAATTATCAATTGGTATTGTGCATCATACCTGCTATGGCCTCGGAAATAATTTTAGAATCAAATTATTTGTGATCCTGGGAGAGAATTTGGCTAACACAACTATGATTTCCAACCAATTTCGTGACGACCCAAGTGTTGCTTTTCTTCGATTTAATTGCTCTTATTCTCCATTCGCAACCTTTTTCATGATTTTGACATTTCATAGAGAAAATGGTTGTAGTACTCTCAACCACTTTAACTTCATGATGTTCCTTCATGCAATGATGTTTTATTGCGGCTTGCACATCATTCTTGGACCTGAACTCTTGTTTCAGGTCTAATCCATCTCCTCTTGACCAAGGACCCCGGCCCAAGCCTTCCACATCTAGTATATCCTCATGCGGATAATCTTTATGAACAGCCTCATAATGAGGAATCTCATTCCAAAACGGTGTCATATATGCATATTCACACATAATACAGTTTATGCGAAAACAAGGTAACTAATAAAAATTAAATTATCTAATAATACAACTTCGTAACTAGCCTGATGATTGTAACATACCAGTCTGCTGCGACATGACATTACGATGATATTTGTCATCTGCATTACTATCATTTTCATCATGGTCCAATAAAATGTCTTCATCTTCTTGCTCTTGCTCCTCCTCATTGTCAAGTTCATCTACCATATAGTCGTTTTCTTCTACATCCGCAACGGTTGATTGTGTTGGCTGGAGTGTAGCAAAATGAGTCATATAATGTGACTGATGGAGTTCATGAGTCGGTATTCGGACACCCTCTCCTGGCGTCTCAATTTCCACATATAACTCAGCAAATTGGGACGACGTAGAGTTTTCGTTGAATGTTTGAACAAAAAACATCTACATCCTCATCATCGGATATCTCAAAACCCGCATATTTACGGTTTCCACAATGAACTCTACCGTCCATCGAAGATATTACGATTTGATTGCAGCTTTAACTTTCGACGGATCTTTTCATATAAACCTTCAGCGGACATGCCTCGATCAATAAACATTGCTCTTTTTTCACCTTTAAAGCTCAATCCGTTTGCACCTATACTTTTTGAACCATTATAATATACAAATGAACGGATTTGATTCATTTTTGGCAAAAAAATAAACAAAGAAAAAGAATGAAGAAGATGTAGGGATGGAGGGAGTTTTCAGATGAGGGAAGGAGTGAAGAGCTTTACGAGTGAATGCTGAAGGTAGAGGGAAAGGACCTAAATAGTGAAGGAGTCACAGGTGAAATGCTTAATTAGGGGAGTCACGGGTGCAGAAGGAGGGGGGAGGGGGCGTCAGGAATCTCGCAGAGATTCCTGATTCACTTGGTGCCGTCATATTTTCTGACGGCGCAGGGCTGCGTCTTGCGTCAGATCTGGCCGACGGCACCTAGTGCCGGTAGGGTTTCTGCCGGCACTTTGCTCATATGCCGGCAGAAGCTTTGCCGGCACTAATTGTGCCGTCAGAAACTCTGCCGGCACTATTAGTGCCGGCGTACCTTCAATCGTAACTCCCGAAAACGTTAGTTTGGTAAAAACTTTCAAACATGCGTTATTTTGACAAATTTTTTCCTAAAAGTTGGTAGTTTGGTGTTTTTCCCTAGATAATTTAGGAAAGAAGAGATGATTTTGAGGGGGCAATGTGGTCACTTGACCACTTTCAGAAATCTCTAATTTGGACTCTCAGCCTGATAAATAATTTGCTAAAAATGGAGGTCTAAATTTAAATTTTGGTACTTCAGCAGCTAGATTTATATATGATTCTCCCTTGTGATAATTTTGTTTTTAATAAAATAATATTATTTGTAAAAATATGTTGATATATATTGTTTAAATTTTAAAAGTTAAGCTGAATATAAAATAATGTAATTTTTTAATATTATTATTAGTTTTTATAATTTGATCAAATTTTAGTTTTGATCCACGTAGTTTCAAATCATTAGTTTTTATTCGTATAATTTTATATGAATTTGGTCAGAATTTAAGGAAAGGTTAATGTGTAAATTTGCTCTGGAAGATTTCGCTGATGAACAATGTTGCCTTGAAACTTTTTTAGGTTCAACGTGTCCTAGAAGTTTCAAAATTTAGCAATGTTGTCTCATACGGTTAAAAAACTAACATTGACTGTTAAAAAGTTAACATTGGTTGTTAACTTTTTAACGGAAAAAGGGCAATATTACTTCATTTTAAGACTTTTGAGGCAATATTGAACATAAAAAAACTTCTAGGATAACTGCTTCTTAGCAAAAACTTCCTGAACAAATTTCCACTTTAATCCTTTAAAGAATGGTCCTTACATCTTTAATAAGTTTTGGTTGTTGTTTCTATATGTAAAATCAGATTAAGTCCTTGTAAAACTATAAATACTAAAACTAATTATTTAAAACTAAATAGATTAAAATATCAGGTTTAAATCTAATGGAAAAATATCAGGTTTCACAGTCTAGAAGGAATCCAAAGGGCTAACGCAACGTATTCATGTGGATGAGAAGGCTCTGTTCAGAATGTACCGCACAAAGTGACGTTGACAAAGATATTTGTATGGGAAGTGATTTCGAGGCATCCATGAAATCTATAAATTTAGATATAAAAAAAAATCAAATATCTAGAAGACTAAAAAATAGGAAAAATTTCATTTAAATACCAACTGAATTTGCAAAACCCCCAGAAGTCCTCCGAATTTGTAAAAATACTCAGAGGTACCAAGGACCTATGAGAGATATGCAAAGTCGGGTGAAATTACCTTTTTACTCTTATTTTTAAATAATAATAATAATAATAAGCCCACAGGTGGGGGTGGGGATTTTTTTTTTGGGAGGGGTTTGGAGGGGGTGAGGTGTTTTTTGAAAAACAAAACATTATAGTGAAAGTTTAGGGGATGGGGTTCGAACCCCCCCCCAACAAAAGAACCATGTAGCCCAATGTGCTACTTGGTTCTTTAATTAATTATTTATATATATATATATATTAATAAATATATACATTCTTCTTAACATTTTTTTAATTGTATTTACCATTCCATAAACGTCATTTATCATTCCAGAAACGCCAATTATCATTGTTTTCCTAGGGTGCCATTTTTTTACTCTATCATGTATGTTATGAATAACAAAAAAAATGACACTTTAACCATTCCACAAACGCTATTTACCATTCCACAAACGCTATTTACTATTCCAGAAACGCCAATTACCACTGTTTTCACAGGGTGCCATTTTTTACTCTTTCATGTATGTTATGGATAACAAAAAAATGACACTTTAACCATTCCACAAACGCTATTTACCATTCCACAAACGCCATTTACCATTCCCGAAACGCCAATTACCATTATTTTTCCAGGGTGACATTTTTCCATAACATACATGATAGAGTAAAAAATGGCACAATGGGAAAACAATGGTAATTGACGTTTCTAGAATGGTAAATGGCGTTTGTGGAATGGTAAATACAATTGAAAAAAATGTTAAGAAGAATATATATATTTATTAATGTATATATATAATTAAAGAACCAAGTAGCACAAGTTGAGGTACATGGTTCTTGTGTTGGGGGTGGGGGGTTCAAACCCCACCTCCTACACTTTCACTATAATGTTTTGTTTTTTCAAAAAACACCCCAACCCCTCCAAAAAAAAACCCCCCACCGCCGGCTGGCGCCCCGCCGTGGAGGCCCTCCGATGTCCCCGGCGATGGTCCTCCGGTGGCGTCCCTTCGGTGAGGGCTTTTTTATTTATTTATTTAAAAGTAAGGGCAAAAATGTAATTTCACCCAAATTTGCATATCCCTCATAGGTCATTGGTACCTCTGAGTCTTTTTACAAATTCAGAGGACTTCTGGGGGTTTTGCAAATTCAGTTGGTATTTAAATGAAATTTTCCCTAAAAAATATTGTATAAAAAGGAACGTGAGCTTTCATAATAATTTAACATATTAAGTTTATAAACATGATCCTTAAGCACTTTCTCAAAACATTTTACCATGATAATTCTCTCAAATTCAAACTTTACAAATGGAAAAAATTATGTTAATATCAATAAAACTGGATCATATTCAAATATGATACTCCATTTGATCTTAATTATAAGAGCTATTTACCAGATTTTGAAGAGATTAATGATAACAGTTAAATTAATTAATTATATCCATTTTCCTAAAATATCTTAAAACTTAAAATGGCATAGTAAAATATATAGTGTAACAAAGGCTCTCAACCATTCATATATTGCTTGTCAGACCTTGCGCAAGTTAGACATCCTCACATGAAATTTGAATAGCGTACAACTATTATTTTAATGTATGTGTGTCAACTCTGTATATATTATACTCTGACATCCATACATGAATTTTAAATGTATACAAATATTTTTTTTATATTTTCCATGGATTTTTTTGAAGAATTTTTTTTTTCTATCAGGAGATCATCTATTTAATTGGGCATAATACAAATGCAAGGTTATTCTTTTTAGCCATGAAAAAAAAGATAATGAAATTAATATTTTAATAGGTTATTTTAGAGGAAAAAATCAATTACTTTGGACGGATAGTTATAGGAAAATATTTTTAAAGAAATATTTATTTAGAAAAAAACAAGTAGAATCTCTCACTTGATAGAATATAACGTGTTGTTAAATTAATTATTGTGGAGGAAGTATTAGTATTGGTGATATGGGAAAATATGACAAAAATTATTCATAATTATTTTATTAAAAAGAATTAGAATTGAAGTGTATGTGACATTAATGAATTACAAACATTAGTTACTTTATAGAATATATAGGTGCACCATTAAATTATTATTATGTTTAATTATTAATGAAAAAGTATCAATAGGGGTATCTTCGGAAGAAATTGACAAAAATTTAAACTTGATTCTATAATTAGAACCAAGACGAACTCCCACATGTGTTGTTATAATTAGCACCGGAGGGAGTACAATATTACCACCATCAATCCTTAATATAAGATCTTATTTATAGTGTAAATTATACTACAAATCTTATACTACTTCTGGTTCTAATTATAAGATCTAATTGACTTTTTTTTTTGGAGAGATTAAGAAAGCTAAATAAGTTTCTTAATCATTTCATATGTTGTGTATCCTTAGATTATACGGTAGTTCATTAGTCAAATTAAATAGTTTGAAAAAAAATAAAAATAAAAATACTCTAAAGTAATTTAATTAGATTTATTAATCTTTCTAAAATAATCAACTAGGTCTTATAATTAAGACCGAATGTAGTACTAGAAATCGAGAATATGAGCGAGTGCGAAAGAGAAGAATCTTTGGATCGTTGTATTAGCCATTAAGGCATCGATGAATATATAAAGTAACTACGAGAGAGGCAAGTGGGTGCACACGTGTAACTATCATAACAAGACTCAACCGAGTCCTCAACTCGGTCTAACGAAATATGATGCTGGACACAATAGTCATAACGGCTACGGTAATATTCTAATACTCCTTATACTACTTGTTTTTGCTGTTCGAGAGAGAAAACATTTAGCCGATCTCGAAAGGAATGAACATAGTTTTTTTCGGTTTGGTCAAGTACATCGGACCACTTGTTCATGAGAAGGAACATAGCCAATTTGAAGTTGGCCGTCTGCAACCTTGTCCGAAGAAAATGAAGGTCAATTTCCACATGCTTAGTCTTGGAATGAAGCTAATTGGATTGGAAGCCAAAGCAATGGCACCGAGTTATCACACCGACAGTAGGTATCTCGACTATTGGGACGTGCATTTCCTGTAATAGCTTCATCACCCACACAACATCAGATGAAGCGTCAGCTAGACTTCGGTATTCTGCTTCTGTTGCAGATCGAGAGACAACAGGTTGACCCTTGGACATCCAAATGACATGATTTGTGCCAAGGTATGTACAATAGCCACTCACAGAACGTCTGTCTTCTTTATTTGTGGCCCAGTCTGAATCTACAAAAGCTTGCACATGAAACCGAGATAGAGGTCGACTAAGAAGTCCATAGTTAATGGTGCCTACAAGGTAACGCAGAATTCTTTTGACACCAACCCAATGTGGTTCTCGAGGATTCTGGAGAAATCGACTCAAGACGATTTACAGCAAAAGAAATCTCCGGTCTGGTATAGCACAAATATTGAAGCCTACCTAGAACACTGCGATAGAGATGTGAATCTGAAAAATAGTTCCCATCAGTAGAAGCAAGTTGTAAATTGGTGGCCATAGGCGTAGCTTGAGACTTTGCATGGAGAAAGTTAGTATCCTTGAGTAAAGCATGAATGTATTTTCGTTGAGACAAAAGTAGACCATGTTGGGTGTGATGAAACTCTATACCCGGAAAATAAGACAGTGACCCAAGATCTTTTAAAGAAAAAAGATCGCTCATGGCAAAGAATGAGGCGCTGTACTTCATCATCATTAGAGCCGGTTAGGACAATATCATCAACATAAAGAATCGGGTAGACAACACTTTGTTTTGATTTTTCCTAATGAATAAGCATGAATCGACTTAGAAGCAACAAAACCAAGGGTGTATAGGGCAGTATGTAGCTTCTGAAACCAAGCTCTGGGAGCTTGTTTTAAGCCATATATAGCCTTCTTCAACTTGCAGACCAGTGGTCTATTATCAGCAGATTTACCAAGAGAAAAACCTGGTGGAGCCTCCATGTATACTTCCTCGGTAAGATCTCCATTCAGAAAAGCATTGTTGAAATCCAGTTGGCGCAATTTCCAGTTAGATGAGATAGCCACGGTGAGTAAAATGCGAATTGTTGCGATTTCACAACGAGGTCAAGGTATCAACATAATCAATCCCTACTGCTTGAGAAAATCCCTTGGCAACTAACCTTGCTTTTCTTTTTGCTAAAGAACCATCAGCATTTGATTTGGTTTTCCAAATCCATTTACACCCAATTGGATGCCGATGAGACGGTAAGGGAACTACATCCTAGGTATGAAACTTCTGGAGAGCATTGTATTCATCAAGGGTTGCTTGTTTCCATGCGAATCGGCAAATGCTTCGAAATGGTAGTGGGAGGAAGAATTTCGGTGGACACGAGTAGACCTTAGGTTTGTAAATTCATGTCTTGCTTCTAGTGATCATAGGATGGGAATTGTTAGGTAAGGAGGGTGCGGTTGGAGGAGAAGGTGGAGATAATGTGCTGCTATTTGGGGTGGACACGAGTAGGGGACATAGTAGTACGAGAAGATGAGGTGGGAATAGTGAAACGGAGAACGTGGTTGGACATGGACGTGATCGAATAGAGGAAGAGATAGTGGTTTGGAGTTACAAGAAAGGCTTCTTTGCAAGGTAATGTGAAGTAGTAGGAACCACGGGAGCAGGATTAGTAGACGCGGGAGCATGATCAAGCGAGACAAAGTATTGGCAACAATAGGACCACTATCGATGATTTGGAGGATTTTGCGGGGGCGAGATGATGATGAAGAGAGAGAATAATACTCAAACGGCGAATAAAACTCGGGCATACCAAAACCTTTAGCATAATGAGCTTGAGGCTCGGAAGATTGATCATAAGAATGAGGATAGTCATACCGATAGTAGCATCGATCCGAGTGTCCGGCCTTTACGACGATTTGACATAGAAGTTTCCAATTATTGAAGAGTCCTTGGCCACGACTATAACCACGACCTCCACCGTGTGGAAAATTTGGAGGACGAACACCTCTGTTGCCATATCTTGAACTAGGACCTTGAGTGTGACAAGCTACAAACAAAGGACTCATCCTCAATGAAATCATCGAATGCGATTTGCGTAGCGAGAGGAAGAATTCCGAGTAACAAGATTTACCGGATGGGAGTTACCGGTCGAGAGAAACACCTTGTGACGAGATTCGGAGTCAAGCAAAGCATGGTGGACACGGTTTCAAGACCAAAACGAGGTCGCGATGCATTGATAACGGCAATCACAGGCTCATACACAGCCGTAAGTCCATTCAGTATGTAAGAAACATGTGCAGATTCATCCACTTTTTCACCAAGCATTGCCAAGTGATCACAGATTGACTTGAGATTGGCGAGATAATCTCTCATAGACAGATCTCCTTTGCGTTGATTTGCCAATTGATTGCGGTATGATAGAATCTTGGCATCTGATTTGCTGGAGAACAATTGGTTCAATTTTCCCCAAATGTGAGCCGAATTTGTAAGTCCGACCAGATCTGGAAGGATGTTCGATGCAATAGACGCGAGGAGCCACGAAGCAAGTGCGGAATCAATCGATTCATGCTCATCAAAATCCGGATTCGTAATCTCATGGCCATTATCACCGCGAACCTTGGCTGGCGGAAGAGCAGCGGTACCATCGAGGAAGGAGTAAACACGGTGCTGTTTAACCATAAAATAGACTTGTTGCTTCCACAACAAAAAATTAGAATCGTCGAGCTTAATAATGATTTTTTTGTTTGAAAAACCACGACTCGCGGGAATCATTTGGGCAGACGTCGCTTGACAAAGTTGTTTGACCCAGACGCACTTGACATTTTTGCGAGATGATCAATCCAGAACACTGGAGTTCACTACGCGGTAATGACTTTGATTTACTCTAGTCACCGGATCGGAGCTTGACGGTGGTCGTCACAGCTCTGATACCATACTAGAAATCAGAGAATATGAGCAGAGTGCGAAAGAGAAGAATACTGGATCGTTGTATTAGCCATTAAGGCATCTGATGAATATATAAAGTAACTACAGAGAGGCAAGTGGGTGCACACGTGTAACTATCATAACAAGACTCAACTGAGTCCTCAACTGGTCTAACAGAAATATGACAGCTGGACACAATAGTCATAACAGCTACAGTAATATTCTAATATGTAGTACTAAGTATTAAATGATCCTATAAAGATATTTGTTTGTTTAGCTATCACTAGCTAGCTCAGCCATAATAAACGTTTTTATTGGTGGTTTTAAACATACCTTCAAATTATCTTTTATGTTATGATAAATTGATAATGTCTGAGCCATGTATTAGAAAATTTTAAAAAGTAAAATAAATAGGACAAATACAATTTTATAGTTTTTGTTTTTCTCGCAATCATACTCTTGATTTTTGAGCCACAGTCTCCTCCACAAATACAATTTTATAATTTTTGTTTTTGGTCGCAATCATACTCTTTTTTTTTTTTTTTTTGATAAGAAAAAAGTTTATGAGGGGTTCGACATCGATTCATGCCGTAAAAAGATTTACATGGCATTTGGCCTATGAAGACTTAAGTTATCACAAGTTCACAACCACAATATTGGATTTAAATTCATAAAAATATTTATCATTTCATTGCTGTAACCATCAATTAAGACTAGTTTGCTTCTTTCACAAGTTGTTTTCAAATGTTAATATTTGATGACATGCTAATTTGTCTACTCTCACAAACACTTGAAATTATAACTTTCTATTCCACTTCGTTTATTGGAATTAATAACCCCTCAAATTTTCTTCTTCTCCAATTTGAGAGAGCATATATATATTTTTTTACCATCTTCTTTATATTTTTTGACCCATTTTTTGTAAATGATAAATATATAGTTCTAGCACTTTATCACACGAGTGAATTGCACATTAAATTCATTTATTTAATCCTGAAAAGATATAAAGATGATAGTGGCCAAACTGAATTATCATTTCAATGACCAATGAACAATTCAGATTGCAGATACAAGAGGATAATCGACAATCCGGTGGCTAAAATCCAAACTTACACGTGGCTAGATTACATTGGCTCACACTATTTGCCTTTGGAGGATGAGAGAGTGCCAGATAGGACGAGAGATACCACATGGAAATGTTTAACAGCCAATGAGAATGTAGATTCAGATAGCAAGGAGATAAGAAGCACACCTCTATATTCGATATAAAAGACCAACCAACTGCTTCAATTCTTCCACGGTCTCAATCATCACCACATAGAAAAAGCCCACCTCAACAATTCTCTATAGTTCAACCATGGCTGCCTCCACTATGGCTCTTTCTTCCTCATCTTTTGCCGGCAAGGCCGTTCCACTCCCTCCCGCCGCCATTGAGACTGGCCGCTTCTCCATGAGGAAGACCACCGGCAAGCCCACCAAAGCCGCCACCTCTACAAGCCCGTGGTACGGCCCAGACCGTGTCAAGTACTTGGGCCCGTTCTCTGGTGAGCCCCCATCCTACTTGACTGGTGAGTTTCCTGGTGACTATGGTTGGGACACTGCTGGGCTCTCAGCTGACCCAGAGACCTTCGCAAGAAACCGTGAGCTTGAAGTCATCCACTCCAGGTGGGCCATGCTCGGAGCTTTGGGATGTGTCTTCCCTGAGCTCTTGGCCCGCAACGGTGTCAAATTTGGTGAGGCTGTGTGGTTCAAGGCTGGGTCCCAAATCTTCAGCGAGGGTGGGCTTGACTACTTGGGCAACCCAAGCCTGATCCACGCACAGAGCATCCTTGCCATCTGGGCATGCCAAGTGATCTTGATGGGAGCCGTTGAGGGTTACCGTATTGCCGGTGGGCCTCTCGGTGAGGTTACCGACCCACTCTACCCCGGTGGAAGCTTTGACCCATTGGGCTTGGCTGATGACCCAGAGGCTTTTGCCGAGTTGAAGGTGAAGGAGATCAAGAACGGTAGGTTAGCTATGTTCTCCATGTTTGGATTCTTTGTTCAAGCCATTGTGACCGGAAAGGGCCCATTGGAGAACCTTGCCGACCACATTGCTGACCCAGTCAACAACAATGCTTGGGCCTATGCCACAAACTTTGTCCCCGGAAAGTGAGCTTAGAGAACAGGAATGTGGGCTTTTTTATACTCTTGAGAAGTTTGAATGAACATGTGGGGTATTGATGTAAAATTTGTTGGGAACCAGTGAAAGAATGAATTGAATTTTGTGTGATGATGCTCAATCTTATGTGTTGCCTTAAAAATTATTTTATTCAATTTGTTAGTTTGGTCATCTTTGTTTGCTTTCTGATTTTTTGGGCCATTGTTTGCTATCCCTGAAATACTGAAGTGGTTTGAATCGCTTTTTAACCTTTATGAAAACTCAATTGAAGAATAGCCAAATCTAGGATTCTTTTAATTTTTTGGGGAATAATGAAATATTTAACAAACAATTCTGCGATATGTAATATATTATTTATTATTTTAAATGAATAGAGTTTGGTTAAATTCCGTTATGGCTTATTATTATGTTTTCATTTAATATAAAATAGGAAAAGCAAATAAATCTAGATTTTAAAGCTAGCTTCATTTTCATTCGCTCACTAGAAACTGAAACTATATGTGGAATCGATCACAATATGCTTATTTCAATTTAAATAAGCAAATTGTAAAATGTGGTAGCCATATCCATTTGGAGGGAGAGGAAAGTGAGGAGATACGTACTAGGGGAGGGGATACTACAAGATATAGGAGTACTTTTGTAGTGTAAATTGTACTACAAAAGTGTTTCTATAATTAGGACCGGAGGTAGTATATATAGTCATAGGTTATTTTAGTTAAAATGGTTTAAAAAGTTTGATGGAATGATGGCAAAATAAAGTTAAAAAAAGTCGTCTGTTTACTACATTTCGATCTTCTTACTAGTTCTATAATTATATTGTTCTCCACCATATATTTAAGGATTAAACTTTAAGTCAAGTTAATTAGGATTATTAAGTTTAAGTAGTCAATGAAATTCTGCCATCTAGATTAATTATACACATAAACACTAACCTCCCATCAAACTACATTTACCTTGTATTTAGATGGAGATAAAATTAAGGAAAAAGAAAACTAGGGCAGAAAAACTCCCAAAAATAATAAATTCTTTTATCATTTATGGAACTTTTAAAATATAGTATTCCCTAACTCTAACTTCTCCTTGCTTTTCTCTCCATCGAAACATAGTAATAATTCTCTTTCTTTCTAGTGTCATACCTTGTGGAATATGGGGTTACCAAATGCAATTGAATCACTTGAAATGTTAATTACTTATTATATCAAGAAGATTTGTACGTGGAGGAAATGTGAAGGCAATGAAAAAAGCATGTTCTCAAAGCCGGACCGAACAGGGAACTGGCGGGTAAACCGGTCTAGTCCGAGGGGTAAATCGGTTCAATTTTTTAATTTTTTTAAAAAAATAAAAAAATGATTTTTTTAAAATTTTGTTTAGAAATTTATATTGATAACCCTAAAATCTTATTTTTCACCACCGGTTTAAGGTTTGCAGTTTGTTGATCTCGATCGCCATTGACATCGCCCTCGCCCAAGAACAGTGGCCGTCCGATCCGAAATCCGATCCTGGAAAAATGTGCTGCTTCAAACCACAAAAGTAGCCTTCCTCTGAGTTTTATATATTGAGCTCTAGTATTTCAGTTTTAACTATATCTCTTCAGCAATGGAGTATCCATCACCTCAAACCCAGACATGCGGTAACAAAGCTTCTTATAATTGAAGCTTGATCCAATCTATCATACAAGGCTTAAGCTGCTACATATGCAGTCTTTAGGAATGAAGATATTCATAAGTATCACTTGAATACAAAGAACATGCTTTTGGGTACTACTAAATCAAAGGTTAATCAGTATTTTGATGAATATTATTTGGTATAATATTTGTTATTTAATTTTATGTGTTGATTGTTGTGGTAAAAAAGTAGTTCTTCTAAAGCAGGTGCCACTAAATTTCTTCATGGTTATTCATTGCAACATTTGTGTATGTGGTTGTGTGGTTTCTTGGTTTATTGTTCATAATAAAGGTATTGTAGTCATTCTACAATTACTCATTTTCTTTCCTGCGTTCTTTCTCATCCATCCAAGTAGGATGAGTGATAATATTTTCTTTCTAGTTTTCTCTTCTCTCCATTTCTTTTTCTTCTTATTTACTTTCTCCTATAGTTTTTTTTGGGAAAATTACATTTATGTTCCAAATAATAGGAAAAATAAAAAAATATCCCTAAAAATCTTAAAATTGTATTTAAGTCGTATGAGACTTTTTTACAAGTAAATTTTAATTGTTGACTTGTCGATAGATATTTATGGACTTGTCGGTGGATGCGCCATATATTTGTCAGTGGACCGCATCTCGATTTGTCAATGGATCTATCTGAACTTTTCAACGGAATTAAAATTTATTGTAAAAAAAGTCTCATAATTTTAATATAATTTTAAGATTTTCAGGGACCTTTTTTTATTTTTTCCTAAATACAATTTTCCTATTTTAAAAAAAAATCCAAGCAGAGGGTAGGGCACATAATTGACTTGGGAAGCTCACTCCCTTCCCTCTCAGCGAAGCTCAAGAGGTAAACTCCACTCTTTCATGGCCTTTTCATTCTTCCTGTTAGCATAATTTCATCGTTTATGTCTTTCTCTTTTGTATTTTCTCTATGCTGCAAAAGTTTCTATATAATTTTAATATAAATGTCTTCACAGTCGCATGAAACTTTGTTTTTGTCTTTGTCGGATGGAGGTAACGATACAAGAATGGGGATTTCCTTTTCTGAAGCATCAGTGGGACTTATTCCACGCCTATTATTCGGAAATCATCATTCATAGGATCGATGGACAAATTTTAAATTTTCATCTTCCCTGTTGTGTTCGTTTTTTCTTCCAGTCCTATATCCTTGTCTCTCGATTTTTTTTTTTTTTTTTTTTTAAAAAATATTTTCTAGATGTAATTACTCGGTATTTTCATTGTTTATTGTCTGGATCATTTTGACTTTGGCTAATTTTCTCAGAGGCTTATAGTTATTTAAGAATTATAACTTGCTTTACTTTTACCTTTATGGATCCAAGACATCTGAGTATCTGGCTTTTAACTTCAAGCAGACGGTGTATCATAACTATCTGGTTTTTTTTTTTTTTTTTTTTTTTAACTCATCTTGTATTTGTTGGTTGAGCTATAATAAGTCAATGGACTATTTCCCAGCTTGAAGTCTGAAGTTGAGCAATATTGTCTTTTTTGATTCCTCCTAGGTTCTTTCTCCTTGAAATGGTACCTACTGACTAGTGACCATCTTGTTGCTTATTGGTGGAATTTGTGTTTCTTTACCATCATTATGTTAGAAAACTTATTTTCATTGCAATTGTATATTTTTATGGCATTGAAAATTAACGGGTAACATGTATGTCTCCATAGATTTTGAGAATATTCCATGGCCAACAACCCATCACAGCTTCTCCCATCAGGTTTGCACTCTTCTGATCACATGCTAACTTTGATTCTACTTTGTATTTTTGTCCTAATAGAGCATTAAACTCTGTCTATGTGATATTTATGTTGGAAACAGAGTTGATTGACCGCTGTATAGGATCAAAACTATGGGTGATAATGAAAGGAGATAAGGAGCTTGTTGGTACTCTCAAAGGCTTTGACGTCTATGTCAACATGGTGCTTGAAGATGTTACTGAATAGTAAGAACTTCACTGAAACACTAAGTCTTTATATACATGCTTTTATGTCATTCCTATTGGATGTTCTGTTAATTGATTGTATGCATCTGGTTGTCTCCTTACCTGTGAGGATATTAATAAGAAGTAACTGATGATATAATTTTAAATTTCAAGCTTTTCCTTGCCCAGTGAGCCTTTCGCTGTTCAAGTTATTTGAATGTCTGGTCAAAGTTTGTTTGTAACTTATGGGATAACTTTGCTGCTTTTCTGATTAACGGGATGCTATATCAGAGTACTTTTAGAGAAACTTCTGATTTTACCAAGGGTTTATCTTAGCTTTACTTTTTCATCGATTTGTTTGTTTGTGCCTGCATGTGTTTGTAGATTTATGAGGCCTACAATAAACTGTTTTGGTAATTTATGACAGTGAGATCACTTCTGAGGGGAGACGGATAACAAAGCTGGATCAGATTTTACTCAATGGAAACAACATTGCCATTGTAAGTATTATGGAGCGAAAATGACATTCAAGGGCCCATAATGCAATAAATCATAATAATGACAGTTTAGGATTTTCATAATCAAAATCTCTTCTAACGACCAAAAAAATAAGTTGCCACTGAAGCTTTTTAGTTTTTACACTTGCAATTCATGATCCTTTAAAATGAAAAAATGGATTTTTTCCCCTAAATGTAGTAAGAGCGTTTTGGGTTTGTTACTGTGATATTTTGAAAGGCCAAGTAGTAATGTTAGGGAGCATGCATTGAAATTTTAGGCAGCAACAATAATAACTTATTGTCCCTGGAAGAGATTCAAGGTCCTTAATTGTTATTACGAGGCATAGGCCCTTGAGTTTTATTTTTTGCTAACAAGTAATTGTAATTGTTTTTCATTTTCATAATTTTCTTTGAGTTTTAGTTAATAAGGCTTATGCTTTGTGTCATGCTTATTTACAGTTGGTTCCTGGTGGTTCACCTGATCCAGAATGAAGATCGATCACTTGGTTATTGTTTTTAGTTTATATGCTCATGCTCAAGGCTCATCGTTCCTCTGTTTTAACTAGGATTCTGGGGCCACCTGTGTGTTCTGTTTCATCAGTTTAGGTCTGAGATGTGATTGTAGACTTTTTCGAATTTTGTTAATGCCCTTGATATAAATTATTAGCCACAATGTTCCTCAGAAGCTTCCCTTTTTATGCGAACTGATTGATCCAATTTCTTGGACTTGTCTACTTTTAGTACTGTACGAATGAAAGCTAATTGATCCAAGTAATGTACTTTACGAATCGGAACGAAGATTTCCTCGCAAATCTTGACAGTTGTATTGAGAATTTCCTCCATTGCTAATTTATTTAGTTAAATTATTATATTGTAAATTTTAGATACATATTCTTTCAGCACCCATATTTTAATTTTCGGGAGCATTAAGTTCAATATTGTTACTGAACGCCAAAAAAGAATTCATGACACTAGTGCCGCTAATATAAATCTCTGATTAAGCGTAAAACTGGTATTAGTGGTTGATGATATCTTAGTGATTTTTATTTTTATTTTTATTTTTTACAAAAAGAATTGTACTTAATTATGATAGCATAGTGGGTAAGCGTTTGAGTTTGAACCCTTTTATCATCTAAAAGTTAATATGATTCTTAATTTAAATTTATAGTTAAAATGTTATTTCTTTAATAATCATTGAAAAAAGGGTGGCTCAGTGTAAAAGGCTTCCACCATATGGGGTTTGAGGAAGGACAAATATACACAACCTTATTCCTCACATGTAGAGAGATTGTTTCCAGGATTTAAACTCGTAACCTTCAAATCATATGGAGGCAACCTTACTACTGCATCAATGCTTTTACTCTCTTCAATAATCATTGAAATCTGTAAAAAAAAAGGAGGATATTTTAAGTCATCTAAAAAATAAATAAAATTTTTAGAATTTAAACTATTCATTTTAAATTTAAACGGTATAAATTTTATTTCATAGAGAAACATGGTATTGTACAAAGAATGAGCAGATAACGATCAGTAGTGGTAGTGGGAGAGAAATTGGCAGTAGAGAAAGAATCAAAGGGGCTCAATCATCGTCCACTAGCGGTATTAATATGTTATAATCAGAAACTATCTTCTATTAATTTTCGTTGTAAGGCTTTACAGTAGGAATTTTATACACTTTCAAATGTTGAAAAACAAAAAGAAAGAATGGGAAAAAGAATGACTTCAAAATACAATCTACTACTCATCATGACGCATTCAATATTTACATTCTCAAGCTAACGTGTTCATCAAAGCCAAATATCTTCCAACCAGATTGATCCTTCTCATTCTTTAGCAATCATCAAGCAGCTACATCTGAGCTTTGACCATTATATAGGAAAAAATTGGAAGCGTAAGCCATATGTAGCTTCAGAAGTAAGAATGTGAAGAGATTAGTTTAAGCTCCTTTTGCTGCTGCCCTAGCTCTAGCTACAGCCTTTGAGTAAAGCTCCTCATATAGAGCAGCTGAAGAATCCCAGCTGAAATCTATGTTCATGTCCTTCTTAACAAGCTTCTGCCAGCTCTCAGGATTGTTCCTGTAGAGGTTAAATGCGCGTTCCAATGCACCATTTAATCCCTGTTACATTTGTCCCATTAGATGGTAACAAAACTTATGACAAATTAAGGTTTCTGAAGTGGACAATGATGCTGGAAACATGGAGGGTAAGGTATGCAAGGAAGGAGGTGGAACAAGCCATGTTTGAATTGAGGAGAATCCAAGAGGATATAGTTACTTTAATATTTACCTCTAATTTTTAATCCAAGAATAACCATAATGAAAGAACCGGTGTGCCATAGCTTGTCATAACTGATTTTATGATGTAAGATAGTAGACGATAAAGGGCAGCTCTAATCATGAGACAAGTTATTTCACTAACATACCTGCTCATCAGCATTCAAAAATGTAAATCCATTTCGGAACTGGGAAGGTATTGTGTCGTCATCAACATCAAAAACACTACAAGATCAAGAATTAAATTACTTTTTCATAAAAGAAGAATCACAATTTCATGTGGTGAAATCACGTGGAATGTACTAACCTGTCATTTAGACCACCAGTTTTTCTGGCAATGGGTATAGCACCATATCTCATCGATATCATCTGCAAATAAGAGGGTAATGGGTACAGGTTAAAAATAGGAGACTTGGGCAAGGGATGCAGAAGTAAAAGTAAAAGATGTTTTATACTGAGATATGCTAACATGCATTTCGCAAAACAACTTGGTTATAGGAGGCACATTGTCTGCACACACCTTAAGGCTTCATTTATAAGTATTTTTTTGGCCGGAGGCTTCAGTTTATTAGTAAGGACATGATATATAACATCTTTATGGCCTTGGTCTTATTTTGGATCACAACACAGAATCACTGAAGGAAAGTGAAATGTCATGAAAGAAATTATGCCAAAGTTGCAAATAAGTAAATTTTGACCCCTTGTTGCTATGCAGTCCAACTTCACTGACCTCATGCCCTGCTACCCTTGTTTTGCACTGCTAATAATATCATCTTAGTGTTAGTTATCACTGTTGTTGCCTCCATTACACAGTGAATCATGTTCCATAATTTATCCCAAGAAAATAATACCCTTAGATAAACACTTGAACCAATTAACCTCACTTTCATAGACTTGAGGGTACAAATCAACTCCCATTACCACCTTTAATCCACAGCCTTTTCTTTCCGCATCTTATCTTGTTCTATTTAACACTTAAGATCCTGTCAACAAAATATGAATACACTTCTTTTTCTACACATTATCTGCCTCCACAACCATCTCAAATCAAGTTGGCCACCTTTCTTTCGTCACATTATGTCAGGAAAGCACAAGAAATGAATTCTGCCACACATGCAGGTTGGATTGCATTTGATTACATGATCAGTTAAATTGCGCAAGTCAACGTACAACCCTCTATTATCAAGATAGTTTTCTTTTCATATATAGCTAAAAACAATATTTGCCATGATTAAGGACATGAACAGAATGAAGCAAAATCTGCCTGTGTCATCTATATTCCAGAATGTGAAAATAATGAAGCAAAACCACATTTTCCTCCAAATTGCAAGAACAATCATTTAGATTTTACCTGTGTTCTCCAAAAATATGCCTGTCATATATGTGAAAATAATGAAGCAAAAACACATTTTTCTCCAAATTGCAGGAACAATCATTTGGAGTTTACCTGTGTTAGCCCACAAGGTTCAAAGATTGATGGAATGATGAACATGTCAGACGCAGCAAAGATGGCATGTGAGAGAGACTCATCATACTTCAATATCAACCGTATCTGATCATGATTCTGAAATTGGTTGGCAATGCCCTCAAACTCCCTCTAAGGAAAGAAAAATGTTAATCACTTGACAAAAAAATAGGAAAGTGAATTGGCTTATAATTTTATTTTAACGGGGTGCACAAGGCTTCTATCAGGTGGGGTCTAAGAAGGGATAGATGTACGCAGCCTTACCCCCGAATTGTTCGGGAAAAAATATATTGACACCAGACAGCAAAAATCAGAAAAAGAAACAAAGCTTCAGCTAATACAAAATTAATCTGCTAAAAAACGAGAAAATTTCACCACATAATGAACATCAGCCAACTTCCAAAACAGAATATTTATTTAACGAGTTGAACTCGATTCTATTTGAAAAACTAAATTTCATATGATTTTCCCAGAGCAATATGGAATGTAATTGAGATTATTAGAATGATTTATGATGTGTTTAAAATTGAGTATTTATGGTTAGTTATTGGAAATTTAGGATTTTGTCAGTTAGGCTTGTGGATATCTGATCTCGTAGCAAAAATTATTCTATATACTACTCTTCAGGACTACGACCTGGTTATTAATAAGCTTGGGTTTCTTGAGTCTTAAGCTTTTTGCTACTTGTTATAGAGGAATTAGGGTCATTTGAATTGCCTGTATAATGAAAAAACCTGTCTTACAAATATTGCCCTTTTATCTAAGTTATAATTGTAAATCTACAATTAGAGAGATGTATACAATGCCTTGCCCTTGTCTAATCTTCTATGGCAATTTTCTATGTTTGTTTTTCATTTAAGAACTAAAACAAATACAACTATATTGAAAATCATTTTTCTATGACCTTCACCTCATTTTAAAGTTGATGTGACTGTTTTTTTTTTTTTTTCAAGTTCCTTTCTGCGTAAACTGAAATAGAATCCCACAATCCCACTAACTTCAGACAGAAGGGAAGCAATTAAAACCTGAATATGTGGGACCGGACTTGAACCAAGAAGAATAAACTGTCCTCTCAGCTCCAATGTTTGATATATTGCAAGTCTAATTAGATGGACACCTTTCTGTGGCACCAATCTTGTTATGCAGCCAACCTATAAAATAGAACAATTTTAAAAATAAGCATCAAATCATCCTAATTCATTTGTTCAGAATGAACAATTCATATCAGATAATGTAAACTTGCTTGACAATGGACATCATTATTGCATAGGTAGCACATAATTAAAAATCAGCAATGGCACAGGCAATCAATATCAGAAAGAGATTGCATCATAAGTCAGATATTGACAGAAATCAGAATAGCATTAATGTTAATGACTGAGATATTCTAATTGACAGAAAATAGTATTTATTTCAAAAAGGAAACAGATAAATTATGATCGACTGCATTGAACAAAATCTCATCTGAAATTAAAATTAAAATTTACCAATGGCCTCCGAGCATCTCCAGATGAAAGACCCAGTTTCCTTCTTATGACTTCCTTATTCTCTGCTTTCCCTTGAAGATCATTTGCGTTATACTGGATTTCAAGAAATGTGTCAGTGGCGGGATTCCATGCATCAGTGTCAATACCATTTAGAATACCAATGAACTTCTTGGAATGAAAATTAAGTGTTGAATGGAGACCCCGTCCTCCCTGCATTGCATAGAAGAATATCATCCTAAAGAACAACAAGCCTTGTTATCCAAAAGAACATCTTAGAAAACATCACGATTCTATAAAAAACCATTCAAGCATAAAAAACAGATATGACAATTTATATGCTAGAAAGCAGGGACATACATACTTCCAGTAGTGTTGGCATGTCAGAAAATGACACTCCCAACACGAGTCAACAAAATGGTAGAATGAAACTAGAAACCATTGTAAAAAGATAATAGTAGTTCTTTCCTGATGCCTTTTGTTATTCATGAATAAATTTTTTGGGGTCCTTTACAGTATCTATGCGCTCTTTTTTGAAGAATTTGTTCACAAAATAAGATGAAGGCCTCTTCATTTACTTCAACCCACACTTGTCAAAAGCTTGTGCCTGTCTCACTATTTGGGCAAACAAAAATTGATATTTTGACGGATCAAAACTCCATTATATCCACAAATGAGAGTAAAAAACCATACCTCTGCAGTTCGCACCTCTTGGGCATAGGTAGGCGACACTGTTGTCACAATGTTAGAGAAAACAACTCCACCCTGACAATTGAAAAATAAAGCTGTCATTTATCCTAGAACATGGATAATGATTCTAGAAAAGTTCTTTATTGTTGTACCTTAACTGCATTGATTCTATCAGGTGCTGAGTTGTCCTGCATTCTATCTGGTCGGTTTAGATTGTCAACATCTAGACCACATGATGCCAATTCTGAAGCAGGTGCAGTGCCTTGATACTCAAAATTGTGGCATGTAAAACATATTCTGGCTGAATTGAATCCCTTATGGGCATAAAGATCCCAATATAAAGGAGCCTAGCAAAAAAATAAATAAAATTTGATTATTGAAAATCCAGTGTCATATAAATAACCCAAAGAAAGAACAAGTTCACTCATAAAAGATGATAGCGCATACAACAAAAGCCGTTTGCCAATCATGGCAATGAATAATGTCAGGTTTCTTGCCAGCACGAAGGAGAAACTCAAGAGCTGCACGGCTAAAATATGAAAAGCGTTTAAAATCATCATGCTCTCCATAAAATGTTCCTCTCCAAAAGAACTTATTAGGATGATGGGGTTCGATGAAATAAACAGGAAGCCCTGCATAAACAGAGTTAGGTTACAACACAAGATTTTTTTTTTTTTTTTAAATCAATTAAAATGGAAAATTTAATTGCAAACCTTCAATAGTGCCAACCCATATTTTATTTTTAAATAGTTGGCCATCAAAGTAGGACTCTATCTCTACATCTAAAGCCTGAAAAAGTAATCAAATTATCATGAGTAGTTCAGGAAATTTAGATTCTAACAACTAGACAAATAATTTCTTACAAATAGAATATCATACCCTTAGTTCACGGATATGTTCATGTTGCATACAATCGTATTTGGGAAGAACAATTTCAATTAGATGTCCTTTCTTCTGCAAAGCTTTACTGAGACCACAGACAACATCCCCCAACCCACCAACCTGGGACAAAAAAACCTAACATAATTATGGGTAAATGTGAAAAAAATATTGTAACTGAAAGCAGAGCATGACATCCTAGGATAAATTTAAAAGATCCAGTCTAACAATCAGACAACAGAGACCTCATGCATCCGTTACATCTGAGTTGAAGGGATATTTAATAACTTTTTCAGAGGAAAACTGTTGGAGAAAAATGAAACATCCCTTCCCGGAGTCCTTGCAATAACAGAATCTATTAGCTTCTTCAACTGATTCTTCCAATTGATCAGCAGTCCTTTTTGGATAGGATTGATGGAATATATTTTATAGCTCGATTTGTTTTTTACTAACAGAAAATTCTATTGAGAAAAACAAAAAGGAAGATGATGAGTTCACCTTAGCTACTGGTGCCATCTCTACTGCAATCTGAATCACATATAATCCTGAACTAAAGAAGAACAATAAGGTATGCATAAGACAAGGGAAGATGCATATACTACAATTTACTATTTAAAAAATAATACCTTGTTGCAGAAGATGTAAGACTAAGAAATGCAGAAATGACCTCCTGTTCACTCTGCTCTTTGCAAGCCATGTAGGTCTCCCGAATACCCCTATTTCTCTTCCACACCTTATCTCTCAATAACATAGCATCATCTGTTGAAATTTTCTTTTCAAGCAACCAACCATCAATTTTAACCAATAACTGACTCCAAAATTCCAAAGGCATTTCTTCCACTGGTTCATCTAGTGCTCTTCTCTTGCTTTCTTCTTTTAGAGTATTAACTGTGTCTTGAAATTCCGTCATTGACTCATGATACAACTGAACATAAGACTGTAGCTCTTCGTCAGACTTTTGAATATGGTCTTCCAATAGCTTTATCTTTTGTTGCATTAGTTCATTATATTTTTGTAATTTATCTGATGACAGCTTATAAATATTAGCTTCGTCAAGTGATTGTTCCAATTTATCAACCTTTCTTTGCAAGTCCTGATTTTCTTGCAAAACTTTTGTGGCTTGATCAGCTTGTTTTGTTGCCTTATCAAGTAACAATTGCAAATTTTCAACTTTTTCTGATAAATTCTTGCATTCAACTTTTAGGGTAGATAGTTTTGATACATCTTCCTGAGAAACTGACAATTTTGCTTCCAAGTCTTTGACAGCAGATTCCAAAGTTGTGCGCTCCTTTTCCAACATTACTAAACGTTCACCTGTATTTCTGACATCATTAAGCTCTGCTTTCAGTGATTCCATGGCATTCTTTAGGGAGGCATTTTGTGTTCTTAATGAGCTAAGCTCCTCAGTAAGGGAGTGAATTGTATCATTCTGAGTCAGAGAGTACTGTGAATCATGCAATTCACTGCCTTTTCCTTCAGTAATTCCCTTGCCAGTCATCTCATTACGTAGCGCCTCTAAATGGTTCTCCAGGTATTCCACACGTATCTTCTCCTGGGTGGCAACTTTAATCCGCGCATCAGTTTCTGCCAACCTCACCTCCAACAAGTTAATTTCTCCTTGCAATGCTTCCTTCTCGGATAGAACCTTTTCAAGGTCTCCAATTGCATGAACTCTGGCTTGATTTATTAGATGGATGTCTGCCACAAGAACTTACACTACTCAACAAAAGGTAACAAGCCATGGAACTGTAAATATGGAGATGAGGGGAAAATTGTTAAGGGCTTCAAAAAGGCATCTTACTTCTTTCTGCACTTTTATCAAGCCTAACAAATCCTTGACTTGACTACCTGGCAACTGTTGAGCTTGCTCTGCCACATCAATTATGCCCTATTTCAAAATGCAGTAATCAAAATCATCAATATATTATATAAAAGTAAAACGTGTGAGCACCACTACTTTACCATTTACTGACATGATCGTTGATCGTCTTTCTTTATTTTGGCATTTTTTGTTTTGGAAACCTTACATGATTCTTGAGAAACCTTGAATTATTCTAATGAAGTAAGAGAGACTGTTAGGAGTCTTATTGTTGCCTCTTACGATTATTCTCTAAATCTGTTCTAAAGATGAGAGTTAGTTATCTATAGGTAGCTTTGTAATGTTCCTTTATCTTCTAGCTAAGCTCTTTATCATAATATTATAAAACAAAAGAAAGTACCGGGGCTGAAATGAGGTAAGGAGTTCACCTTCATCCCCACAATTTGTGAACCTCAAAATTCAACATGGATACAAACAAACAATATAAATAAATAGATTCTATTCAGTACATGTCACTAAATATCAATTACAGATAAACCAATAAGTAGGAATGTACTTCATATCGTACTTCTCAATAGAAAATAAATTACATCTGCATATATAGCAACAGAAACCATTGATACATTAATCTGTTAGCTTCCTCTTTCACACGACATTTCAAACAGAGATCCAAGAGATAGGATGGTTAATGGAATCAATTATAGCATGCTGAAACATGATTTGGTTCTTTGCAAATGATGTGCTAACACATTTCCCCAACAAGTGATCCCCAAGAGAGTAAACATAGAAGAGAGTCAAAGAAAACGTAGAAAAGGAAGGCCAAAATATTATACATTTTGATATAGTTTTGCTCTCAGGTATTAAGGATTTAGGAAAATTTTGTACATGAAGACAAGAGTTACTTCTTGAGTATCTTGTTCAGAGGTGACAAATTAAGGCCAGTCTTGTAAGAGAAAAGTTATCCATAGTGCAGCCAAAAGAAAAGGTATTAGGACCTTTGTACAGACATGGTATTAATAAGAGGTTGCATGGTCACTTTTATGCACACGCCATTATTGAATTTTTCAATCATATAGAGTTTGGTCTCTTACTCCTTTCCTCCGAACTTTCTGCTCTCCCAATTTTCTCAGTAAAATTGATAATCTATAGTCTTAACAATGAAATATCTAAATAGGTGGTCCATAGATGTGTGTATGCAAACAGACCAACATCCAAACAGAAAATAATTGAACAGAACAGACAGAATTCTACAGAAGAAACCAGAGAGATCCACCATTTCAAGCTCTAGTTGAAGTATTACCAAAGGTGCTGGTTCAGCTAGTGCAGCAGAATTATTCAAATTCTCCACATCAATATACTCGATATGATCACTGCTATCACTGTCTGTATCAGTATTAGTGTCTAAGATTTCCTTGTTCAAGTCTGGTATCCCATCCAAGGAAACCTTTCTCAGCTCAGAATCCTCATCTTCACTTGGATGGAGATCTCCTTCAGTAGGAGGGGGTCCATGAGAAGCTTTCTTGATATGTTGCTTTTTGTGCTGAGAACTGTGAACAGTTGTATGAGTTCGTGCATGCTAATCGCCAAATATACAAAATTACTAGCCAGCAAAGTATAGTAGCCACATTATGGAAGTAGAATCAAAACAAAATTTAACAAAATAAAGATAACTAGTCGTTCTTTCAAGTTGACTGACATTCAATTTACTTTAATTGACTGCTAAATTACAATTACTCCAAGTGAGAAGGAACAGATGTTACATTTCATGAAAAGAACATAGCATTGCCTCAAAGAAACTCATTAACGGAATAAAATGAAGTGGTTTTATTTACTTTTAGATACATTAGACTCTCAAAAATAACAGATTAGATTTACAAACCCCTAATAGCTTACCCCCAACCCAATTTGAATATGATTAAGAAATAACAAAAAGAGGCAAAGCATAAATAGCACTAAAGAATCGCGTTCTCTGGGTTCAACAACACCATGAATATTGAAAATGAACTTTTCATAAAAAACCACGCTTCAATCAATGGACGAAAGAATGACAACAAAAACATTATGCAAAAATCCATCAAAACCATGCCCCGATCAAAAAAACCAACTCGTCCAACCAAATCAACTTAACAAATAATTGGCGAACAAAAAGTAATCAAATAAATCAACGCTTCCAAAACAATATTAACATGTGGTAAAATAAAGTAAATGGTGAGCACCTGAGATTACGCTGTCGCATTCTACAAGAAGCGGTGAGAAGCCGATGCGAGGGCAAGGGAAAGCGAACTGTATTAGAATGATTGCAGCTGAGGTGAGTGAAGTTCCAGCAAAGAAAGCAAGTGGTCAGCTGCGTCGCCATATTTCTCCTCACGATTTGCTCTGTGACTGAGTAGAAACTGCATCAGAAGAAGAAGAAGAAGGCGGCTTGAAACAAAAGCTTCCAGGATTCCGTTCGCACAACGTCTTCGTCTCCGGGGTTGAAAAATGCCACATGGGTACTCTCAAAAAATGCGTGTTGGGTAAGGAATAGCCAAAAAAATATAACAGAGACAGAGAGTGGCTGAAATTTGGCTGAAGCGGAGTGAGATTAGAAAGCCGCCTTATCTAAAGATTGATGTGAAAGAACTAAATGGATCCATCCACAGTCCACACAGCGCATACAAGGCTCCACCGCAGGTTGCCCGTTTTATCCGCTCAAGTCACATGCTAATGTAGGAAAAATAATAATTGGTCATTTGATTATTATTTTTTTGCACGAAATTGGTCATTTGATTCAATAATTATGTAATTAGTTGATGTGGCTAATTAGTAGTTGGATATCAATAATTGTTACATGCCCTTATTTTATCTAATTACTGTTTTAGCTTTTCATACAAATTGTTTAAACTCATGAGTTAACTCTATTTACCGTTTTTACGTTTCTACCTTACTAAATCGAAATGTCAGTTTCAGTAAATTCGTGTCAATCAGAACTCGATTAAACTCACGAGTTTACATACATAATCTACCGCTTTTTACGTTTAACTTACAAAATGTGTTAACTTTTTTAATTTTAGATCCTCAAATGGCTTTACATATGAATTTTATAGAAATTTATTTATCAAATATAATAAATTATAAATTTTGATATATTTAATTTCAATTATTTATATTTAAAATATATTTAAATCAAATTGTTATATTTTTTATATTTTAATTATTTATTTATACACTATTAATGCCTATTTTATTATAAAAGTAAACTCTTACGAATTTACGATTATAGTCCATGATACGAGTTTACATCACTGTCACGAGTTTGCTTAAACTCGTGAGTTTGACAACCTTACATACAATTATAAGAAGTTATAATAAGCTACTAATAAACCTAGATTAATTTACCCTATAAAAAGAAAGACACAACTTCAAGCATCAAGAAACGCATTTGTTAGAAGAAGGGATAATAATTTACCCTCTAATAAAAAAAGGCTTATAATAAGCTTCATATGTAAATAAGAATAAGAGCCCCGATTTAGTCTCTAAATGAATGAAACACCATGTTCATTATTTTTGGCATTAATTATTGTTGTGTTTAATTAGGGGTAATTGGGGGAGATAATAAATTTAGGAAATATGTCTTATATTTAAAATTAATATTGATTCCTCAATTATATCCTATTTTAAATAACAGAAAGTGTTACATATCAATAACAAAAAATATAATTGGTAAAATCATTAATTATTCCTTAGAATGTAGTCACCAAACAATTTGATAAGTGCTTATTATTGAGAATTCTTTTGTTATTACATTCCTTTCCATAAAAATTTCCACATGAATTATGTAATTACTTAATGTCGCTACAATGTTAAAAATACTCAAAAAAAAAAAAAAAACTTTTCTAAAGGGAAATAAATCAAATTAATGAAATCAGGTAATTTTAATTTTTATTAACGAATGTGAACATTTAACCTTTTAAATTCGCACAAAGTTTTACTTTGTTCATTTAATTTTATAAAATGCCTGACATTATCTCACCCTATTACAATTAAGGGAAAATCCCTAATAAAGAACTTTAAAAATCTTAAAAGATAAAAATGTGTTTTGAATATTCATAATATCAATAAGATGTTTGGTTCGATTTGTTTTTTTTTTTTAAATTCAAAAGAAATGACCAAATTACCCTTATTTATATATATATATATATATATATATTAATTAAAAAATGTTACCCCCACCAGGCACCAGCCACAGCGGTCGAGCTCCAACGCTGGAATATTCTGTCGGGAAATAATATCCCCAAAGTGGTGACCGTCACTTGCTAAAATGTTTGTGACTATTGGGCCACCAATGGCTTTTAATATTATATATATATATATGTGTGTGTATAGTGTCCAGATCACACAGTGAGTGATTGGCCAATTATTTCTTGTCCCTTATAGAAACTGTCATATATTAAAATGTCCAAAAATAACCAACAATATTAGTATATTATAGAATACACACTTAAAAATTCTACAAGTAGACTTATAATAAGGACCAAAGTGTTACATATAGATTAAACGTACATATATACAATTTTTAACGTATACTCTTTCCAGTCTTTTTTACAAGGATCTTTTAAAAATGTTTGATTGATTACTAATATAAGATGCTTTCCTAAATTGTCTGAATTATTAATATATTTTACGACTATTTGTGAGTTTTATTGTTACTTAATTAATTTATTTTTAAATCTTAATTGTTTTTAAATTTTAGTATTTTAAGGGTTTGTTGGATTGCTAGAAATATCCTAATAGATATCATGATGACTTTGTAAGAATATTTAAAAAAAAAAAAAAAAATCAAAATGCTGCATTTTATTTTTCATTATAATTTAACTTTACTTTTAATTTATCTCGCTCTATTTGAGTCATCACTGTATAATAAAGATTGAATGAAACGATTTGAAGAAGTGATTGACGAATTAAATAGCGAAAAAAATTTCAGCAAAAGAAAATTCAATAATGAGGATCATCAATTTACATGAAACCACTAGTTTCTCTATTTGCATGTGTAATATGCAGAATGCAATACTAAATATTTCCTTCCGTCTTTAATATACAATCTATTTACGGAGTTGATCTTAAATCTAAATATAAGACATTTTTTTTTCAATATTTTCTTAATTTATTTTAATTGATCTTCTCAACAATAATCGAAAGTAAAAAGAATAAGGGAATTAAAGAAGATGATTGAGGTGATCTAGAAAATAAATGTTATATGAATTAAATTAACTAACTTCTTTAATCTAATCAAATTAAGTAAATAAGTATAATTGGAATAAGGGATCATATCAGCTAGTACAACAGGATTATTCAAATTCTCCATATCAATATACATTACTGTCCGAATCAGTATTAGTGTCTAAGATTTCCTTGTTCAAGTTTGGTATGCCATCCAAGGAAACTTTTCTAAGCTCAGAGTCCTCATCCATGAGAAGCTTTCTTGATTTGTTGCTTTTTGTGAACGGTGAACAGTTGTTTGGGTTCGTGCATGTTAATTACCAAATATACAAAATTACTAGCCAGCAAAGTATAGTAGCCACATAATTGAAGTAGAATCAAAACAAAATTAACAAAATATAATAACAAGTCGTTAAGTAGGCTAACATTCAATTATATTTTAATTGACTACTAAATTACAACTACTCCAAGAGATCAGGAAAAAGAAATGTTCCACTTGACGTGTATGAAAGAACAAAATGGGTGTGTCCACAATCCACACATACAAAGACAGAGCTTTAAAGGGACAAAGGGGGGACATCCCCCCCCCCCCCAAAAAAAAAATGTGAAAATTTAATTTTGGCCCCCCCCCCCCAATTTTTTTTAAACAATTTTCCCTCTTTTTTTTTTCACTCCCTCTTGCTCGTACGCACGCTTCCTCTTCCTCGGTTCCCTCCGCTCCGCCCGTCATCCGTGCTTTAGTCTCCATCCTCTCTCTATCTCTTCGCAGTCACACGGACGGCTCCGTCTTCTTCTCATCTTTCTCTCCGCCTCTCTCGCGGCTTCTTTGTCCTCGAAACCTCGATCCCTACCTCACCCCGATGATCATGACGATTATGACGAAGCTTCTTCCTTCGTCAAACCCTCGATTCTTCCATTCCTGCATTTTCCAAGGTTACTTCATCCCCCCCCCTTTTTCAGTTTCTACTTTTATACATTTGCAAATTTCCTTTGACTCTTTTGTGTTCTTATCCCCAAATTTCTCAATTTGGTGATTCATGTTCGAGTAGCGATTGAATATGGGTTTACGCACCTTCGTTGATATGGCTTCCGGTTGGTATCTCTAGAACCATCTTACCTCCTCTAAGTCAAAGTGATCCACGTGATTACCTTGTTCGTCTGTTTTCATTAATTTCGCCGCAATACTAAGCTTTCAGGTTTGGATTTCGTTTTACTTACGTCGTCTTGATATTAGTCATAGGAATATTGCATATTATTGTAAAACTCATAGGTTAATTGGAAAATCTCGTATCATACTTGTTAAATTGTTACTATTGTTGTTCTTTGGATTGAATGGTAAATATCATTACGTAAATTGTCATTGTGCTCTTAGAAATAACTTTATTGAGTTGCTTGTGATTGGCAAAATAAATGTCAATACTATTTTTTGCTAGGAATTTGTTTCTTTTCAATTCATGAAGCACATGATTTGCAAGAGTAATAAAGAAATGAAGTGGAAGAACTTGATTGGTATTAACACTTTCAATTTCAAATAATTTTTACCTCCTTCATTTTCTCTGTCACTGGAGGTATGGCACTCTTTTCTCAATTGAAGGTCAATAAGGTTAAGGCGTTATTAGGTAGCAAGAATAAGTTATCAATTTGTTTTGAGGTAGATGTCTTTTGTATTGTGACAATCAAACTTGTCTGGCTTTTGTGTGGTCTGTTAGTTCTCAAAGATATTGATGGTACTAACTACACAGAATGAAACTAAAGATGATCCTGAAATTATGCTTAGGAGGGATGCTTGTTGCTTGTCATAGTAAGAGCTTCATGCATAGCTTCTTTGTTCTTTAAGAATAATCCTATGAGAATCAAGAATTTCTAATAATGCTAGACCTTGTAAGTATGTGTTTGGGGTTGCTTTATGCTTTATTCGCGGGTGGGGAGATTCCTTGCGAGAATTGAATATGGAAGAATCCATTTGGGGAATTATTTGTCCAAGTATTACTACAGGGAAAGGCCACAATACGAATAGGGAATTTCAAGATGTAGAGGGTAATTAAGTCATGTTCTGCCATTTTTTGTGCCGAATTGGCCCAAGTATGATTTTTTTTTTCTATATTTATATTTAGTATGATAATAGTTAATTATATTGTTTAAATTGTTTATAGGTTATTTGGAAAGTGATAAAATCTAAGAATAACTCAATGATTAAGAATAAAACAATTGATGTATTTTTCAAGAGGAAAGCTAGTGATCACATAGAGGAAGTTAACATAGCTTCTATATCTTTACCGGTTGAAAAGACTTGTCATGATGCTCTAAGGTTTGAATGTGAGGAATAACCTTCTAAAATTCCTAAGGTTACTTCCAATGAATTTGATATTAGTTCCTTAGAGCGTGATCTGGGTAAACGCCCTCAAATATGGCAACATCATGTGAATCAAAGAGATTAAGTTCAAAATGGGGTTCATACCAATATAAACTTCAATGTTATCCTCTCATAGGAAAGAATCATCCAAGAAGATTTCAATATACTTGGTTTGGTATATTTCCTTATTGGTTAGAGTATTCTCCTACTACAAATCGCTTATTGCTTACCATATTTTCTTTTTACTAAACCAAATGGACGTTCCGGGAGCGAGATATTCTTACTATTAAAAGATTTCAAAAGTGGAAAAAAGTCCTTAGTGGAAAAATTGTGATTTTCTCAATCATATAGGAGAAGATCCTTGCTCACCACATAACAAAGCAATGAGGGCTTGTGAAGACTTGTTGAATCAACATGGGCATATCCATAATGTCTTTAATGTACAAAGTACAAATCAAATTTTAAAGAACCGACTACGTCTTAAGGCATTTATTGATCGAGACGTTGGTTGACATTTCAAGCATGCACTTTTAGAGGTCGTGATGAAACTTGAGAATCAAAAAACAGGGGTAACTTTCTTGAGATGATAAAGTTGTTAGCATCATACGATGATGAAGTTGCAAAAGTTGTGTTGGAAAATGCACCATACAATTCCAAGTATATTTCACCTATGATTCAAAAGGAAATCTTGAATATACTCTCTCAAAAAAAGTTCGTAACCGCATTTGTCAACAAATTGGAGATTCCAAGTTTTGCATAATTGTTGATGAAGCACATGATGAATCAAAAAGGGAGCAAATGACACTTGTTTTGAGGTTTGTTGATGAAAGTGGTTGTATACAAGAAAGATTTTTTGATTTTATACATGTCAAAGACACTATGGCATTAACTCTTAAAAAAGAATTGTGTCTTTTGTATTTTCTAAGCATAATCTTGATATCTCTAACATTCGTGGTCAAGGTTATGATGTGGCTAGTAATATGAGAGGGAATGGAATGGTTTGCAAGCATGATTTCTCAATGATTGCCCTTCGCATACTATGTGCATTGTTATGCTCATTAATTACAACTTGTATTGGTTGCTACTGACTAGAAAAGTTATTCATGTCCATCATTTTTTTCAAATTTAACTTTCATTGTTAATATTATATGTTCATCTAGTAAACAACATGATAAGTTACAAGTGCCAAGTTAGATGAAATTGCACAGTTGCTTGAGATTGGTGAACTTGAAAGCTGGTAAAGGGGCAAACCAAATTGGTACTTTGAAAGCGAGTGGAGATACTCGTTGGATTTCTCATTTTTACTCAATTTGTAGTATGATAAATATGTTTGCAGCAACTTGTTCTGTTCTTGAAAAAAGTATTGTTGATGGATCAACTTATTCTCAAAGAGGGGATGCTGATGTTGCTTATAATATTTTAAATTCATTTGAGTTCATATTGATCCTACACTTGATGAAACAAATCATGGGAATAACAAATGTTCCTTGCCAAGCTTTGCAAGAACAATCCCAAGATATAGTTAATGCTATGAATTTAGTTAATGCTGTGAAAAATGTGACATTATTCTGTGAGCAACATGAGATTGATGTTCCTAACTTTAGTGCTCCATATATAGCTAAGGTGTACTTAGCTATATATATTTTGTGCTTTGATGAAAATAGGGAAATCTATAGTGTATTACTTGATTGATCGATTGATTCGTCTCTTATTAACTCTTCCAGTTTCAACAACTACCACGAACGCTCATTTTGAGTAATGAAAATAATTAAGACAAGGTTGCGTAACACGATAGAACATGATTTTATTGTAGATAATATGGTAATTTATATTGAAAGAGAAATAGCTGACAATTTCACTACTGATTCAATTATTGATGATTTCAAGTCATTAAAAGAACGAAGAGCATTACTTTAAGTGAAGGTAATTTTTAATTGTTTCATTTAGTATATTGTTTTATAAATTAAATTGTTAACTTTTAATATTTTGATATATTATATAACGGGTAATCTTCGGAATTTCATAATATCTTCTCATTTTGTAATTGATACGACATCCGGTGGCGGAGCCACACTTGTGCTCTATGGGCAAGTGTGGACACAAAATTTTGAGAATATATATTGTGAAGGAGTTTTGTGACAACTTGCTAGGTGGTGTAGTTGGTTATTATCACGCTAGTCTTTCACACTAGAGGTCCCTGGTTCGAACCTGGGCTCAAACAATTTTCTTAATTATTTTTCATTATATATATATATATATATATTTTCTCCCCAATTCGTTCCATCACGCTCTTTGCGGGTCAAGCCTTCCTAGCTCCTCTTCGTACGCGATCCAGAGAATCCCGATTCCAATCACGCTAGTGAGACAACTTGCTAGGTGGTGTAGTTGGCTATTATCACTTATTTGGTCTTTCACACTAGAGGTCCCTGGTTCGAACCTGGGCTCAAACAATTTTCTTAATTATTTTTTCATTATATATATATTTTTGTTTTCTCCCCCAATTCGTTCCATCACGCTCTTTTGCGGGTCAAACCTTCCTAGCTCCTCTTCGTACGCCGATCCGAGAGAATCCCGATTCCGATCACGCCGGTGAGACTTTGTTTTCTCTCTCTTTTTCCGTCAACTCTATTCCCTTCTTTGGTTCATTTTCGTGCATGAGGAAATGATTTTAGGTCTTCCTTCTTCACTGTGTTCTTCTTGAATTGATTTGGTGGTTTGTGGAAATGAATTAATTTGGATTATTCTAGTGTTTAGATAGGGGGAAAAGTACGATGGTCTGAAGCTTGAAGAGTTGCTTTTGTTTGATATTTTAGAGAATTTGTGGGCAACATCAAAGCTCCCTCTGTTTTCCAAGTTAAGAATGTGAGCAAAACCCTTGTCACTCGTACTCAGGGTACCAAGGTATTTTTTTTCACTGATAATTTTTCTACAGAAGTAGGGTTATCGTTCTAAATTTCAACCTCGGAGTAAAGCCTCATGATTTGTGCGTGTGATTGTGAATGCTAACGTTTAAGATGGGTTCTTTAAGAGTACAATGTAATTGTACCACGTTCTAGGTTATGCTTACTAATGAGGTGTGTTGCAAATGATAGATTGCCTCGGAAAGGTGAAAGCACGAGTGTTTGAGGTCTCTTTGGTTGATCTCCCAGGTGATAAGAATCACGCATTCCAGAAGATTAGGTTGAGAGCTGAAGATGTTCAAGGCAAGAATGTTCTCACAAACTTCTAGGCATGATTATTGGCTGGTACTAGTCCTCCTTGTATTGTGTTTGATGTCCTCAATGCTTATAATGCACATTTAAAACTTTTTCTTGCAATCTTTAGGGAATGGACTTCACAATTGATAAGCTGAGGTCATTGGTTTGTAGTGCTTGGCTGCTTGAAATTGAAGGAATGGCCCAAGAACGAGGCATGCATAGGGTTGTATGGAGATGAATTTGAGAGAAATGGAGGGAAATGCCTAAAATAGACACAAATGGAGATAAAATACATATTGCTAGATGCATCAATTCGACAATTGTTCGTTAGTGTTCCAAACCTGCTCGTTTTATTTTGCTTTTTAAGTTTTCGTATCATGTGAGAGGAATCAATTCTATTTTTTTTTTTGTTTCTTATCTGCTATACAACATCATTTAGAGTTACATATTAGTGATAATTTGTAACTCCTTGCAGATCTTTTGCTCAAACTTGATGGGGCAAAGGAAAGACTACTGATTGATTAAAGCAAATCTCTTGGAAGAAGGTTCCTTCGACCAGGCTATTGAAGGGTGTGAGGCGCCTTTCATACGCATCTCTTGTTGCTCTCAATGTCAAAGACCCACAGGTTGGCATCAATATTGTCTACTTCATCAAAGAATTCTCTTTCAGCGGTTTAACCTGGTTAAAGAGTCTCTTTATCAATTTTTATCATCTTTTGATTATGTTCTACCCATTTTTAGATGACTATTCCTACATAGAAAAAAATTCCAACAACGGGAAGACGAAGCTTCAACATTTCATTTTTCCTATTTTTCAAGTGCACAAGACATTGTGACCATTCTCAACTTCTTGTTGCTTTCTTTGCCCTTGGCCAATAGTGAAACAATCTCTTGTATTGATAACCTAGAAAGTTCACATTTACTCCAAGAATTCTAAGTATCACAATTTTTTGACTTCAAGTATCATGCTTTAGGTGCCTCAGTGCCCACTATCCATAATGTAATAGGCCATAAAAATAAAGAGTAGCATGACTGCTCCTGCTTGCTAGTGCTCTTAACCTTTAGTTTTAGTAATGTCATTTAGAAGCAAAGATATGGCTATAACTTGTGCATTTGGCTATAAGGCTCATTTGAGATTTTTCTTATTTTGATTACTGTAAGGATTTAGAGCCAATATAGTGCAATCTGGTATATCTTAGCATGATTGATGTAACATTCCAATTTTTCTAATAGTAATTAAGTGCTATTAAGATATGATTTATTAAGTAATCTAGGTTTGGAGAAGAACTAGAAGTGTAAATTTAATAATTGAAAATAATAATAATAATAATAATAAATATCAATTTTTTTATTAAAGTTGATTAATTAACGATGATAAATGATATTGATAAGAATAATAAGGAAAAGGAAATATGTTGGAGAAATACTTTCATAAAATAATCTGATCTATATTTAAGTAAAAAGAAAGAGATAAGAGAGAAAGTGCTTCTAATAATTTTAATATTACTAATAGTATTTTATTACTATTATTTTAATGGGATCAAACCCTAACCCCGTCGTGATAAAATCCCCTATTCCTTCTCTTTCTCCACATCCTAGGCGCGCGCTCTTGGTCGAGGACTCGGGAGTAAATGGGAATCGTGGTCGGCCCTCCAAGGCCCGAAAGAAAAACATCTGTTTTTCAAAGCCCACTGAGAGCACTAGGGCCGGGCCGCCCTCCAGGGCTTGAAAATTACTATTCCAAATTTTAACTATTTTTCCTCCACTTTTTTTTTTTAAAAAATATAATTAGTAAATTACAACACGAATTATCCAATAAATAAGCACAAATCACTAATTCATAATCAAAAGCAAACTATGTTCACAAATAACTCACATAAAACATAAAAAACATATCACTAAGCGACATTAGTACGATGACTGTTATTATCGTCATCTTCGTCATTATCATCAATTTTAACGACATTTGATTGTTCTTCACTTTGAGTAGTAGCCTCTGGCTTATAAGAAAGAATATCATAAATTTCTTCTCCCGCATCATGAACACATCCATAATCTTTATTTGCAACAAATAATAAACCAAATCATAAAATTAGAGTATAGTTATTATGTATTTGTAGTTAAATGGATAAATAACTCTATAACAAATACAATATATATAAATTAATAAATTTAAAAAAAAAAAAAAAAGCTACAGTGAAAAGGGCCTGCAGGGCTGGCCCGAGGCCCTCCAGGGCTAATTTCAAATATCGCGTCTATTTTTCAAACCCGATCTTTGAAGGGACAGGGCTTAAACGGGCCGGCCCGATGGGCCTGATCTGATTTCCCGACTCTACTCAGGAGGTACTCTGCTTTGCTGATTCATTTCTTTTCTCTTGCTTGTGTCTTGGTCCCATGCCTTCTTTTCTCCATTTCTTTTTACTGTAGCATGTCCTATCTTCTTGTCTTTTCAAACTCTTCTCCCATAGTGTGGTGTGTATTACACCTTACAAGAAACCACATGCCTTTCGTTTTATTTTTATAACTGTGTGGGTGTGCATTTATTTCAACAATCATTGCCCAACTCCTCCTTTCTCCCCTTCATGCATGTGCGGGCGGGTGTTTGTATAATTTATTTGTTTCCTCTATTTGTAAACCCCTCATGCTCTCATACACAGAGCATATATATTCCTAATCACACTCTTCTTTTTCGTGCAATAGCGTGTGTGCTCAACAAGAAACCCCAAACTCCTTCCTTCTTGTCAATCCGTGCGTGTATGTGTATATATTTATTATTCCCTCTTTTTGACCCATTTATCCTTCCCTCATAGACATTTTCTTCCTTTTTCGTTGCTATTGGTGTTCCTTTATTATTTTTATAATTCCAAAACCCCACATTTATTATTCGGTTCTTTCTTGTGTAGGTGCATACATATAGTTCTTTTATTTTTATGACTATTTTAACACCTCTTTTGTACCATAAAAAAATAAATAAATAAATAAATAGTTGAATTTATGGGGGATGAATCTTAGTGAACAGATGTTTATATAAAATATTAGTTGAGAGTGTAGTTTTAAGTATCTAATAGTATTTTAAAACAACTTTAAGATACTTCGAGTAGTATATTAATAAATATTTATGTTGTATTTTGTAGACTCTCATTGAGCGCTTTAGTGTGACACTTGTGTGATTGCCTGTACACTAGGGAGTAATGGGTAACTCTGAATATTCTTCCATATACTTGTGAATTGTATGTGATTGTGAGTAACTATCTTTTATTTAAAATTAAAGGACTGAATTATATGTATATGTATATGTGTATGTATTGTAAATTCATATTTTATATGAATTGAAGTATGATTTATTGTATCTTGACATTTAATTATATTATTGGTGATTTAATATATGTATGACATGGCGGATGCATATGTGATGGGTTGGAGTAAGGAGAGATTTGTATGTTCAGATCTTTTACCACGTGGTATGTCATCACTCTGTGCACAGTGAATGACACTTGTCAGGGCCCCTTCTTCCATGTTTTCCTTTGGCCGGGAATACATTGGAGCTGTGGGACATATGACACCTCCTTAGTTGTGTTGTTTTAAGGAGGGGAGCCATAGTCCATACTTAAGCTCTATACCTTTGGTCGGGTATATCTTAAGTTTTGGTGAGCTTGGGACAATCCAGTCAAATGGATGAGTTGCTATTAGACTACGTGTTAGCCTATGACTTCAGTCAGCGGTAGAGGATGGACGGTGATATAAGTGAGACTGCATATTATATAATTGTACTATTCACATTGACATAGTGATAATTAATGTTGTATGAAATTATGGTATATACAAATATATATGTAATCAGCTCCTGCTTTTGTCATATGTGATTTGCTTGTGTACGGTAGAAACTTTCGTGAGTTGCGAGATGTCAAATCTCACCAAATATTAAAAAAATTTCACGTAATTATTCTAGTTGGGAGCAAAGGCACCTATGGAGTGAGTCTTGAAGGATCTTTTTATACTCCTAGAATCCATGTTAAGTCATTTTGTATTTGCCATGGTCCTAAGACTTCTGCATTTTATCAACTCTGAAATATTTTAGAAATTTAATTGATAGCAAATTGTTAGATATGATTAGTTTTGATGATGTCTTATATAGATGCCATTATTAAAAGCAAAAAGATTGAGTAACATAGTTATCTCCTACACTGACTAGCTGCTGTATTTAATGTAGATTAATCCAAGTTGAATTATAGAGATTAATCAAAAAGGAGATATTGAAGTTGTAGAGAATAATGAGTCCAAGCTAAATTACAAAGAATGATCAAGATGTGAGATGGAAGAAGGAAGAAATTGATGAATGTAATGAGAATATCATTATACAAGTTCCAAGATTGATTCTAGAAGTCTACACGATCAAATGGAAGTTGGAATGGCTCAATTTGGAGTTAAAATGAGCAAAATGGAGCTTCAGGATGATCCAATTCGAGTCATGAGGTTGCAACTCAAGTTAACCACTTTGTTACAGTGTTTCTGGGTTTCTGGACTAATATAACTCGAGTTATCACTAGTAACTCAAGTCAAAGTGGATTTCAGCCACTCTGTTCGACTCTGTTTCACATTCAGCTCGGGCGAGGTCTGTTATTTCGATGATATCTCTCAAAATAGAGATCGGATTGAGGTGAAACTAGTGGCATATGAAACTAGACTCCCAATGCGTTATTTTGATATAAAATAAAATCCCAAAATAGTTCAGATCAAGGAGATATGAATTGTAGAAGTTGACACTACAATTCACGCCACAGTGCAGACATAGCTTTGGTATTTTGAGTGTATCTCACAAAATACAAATACGATGGAGCTGAAATCAGTGGCATATGAAAGTAGACTCAAAGGGATTTCTATCAAGACGTGAACCAACTAAAACGGAGTTCATAACATGGAGATATGGCCTTCGAAAGTTGACACTCGAAATTCGGATTCATTTCAAAGATAGGCTCGATTCATCGTATGTAGCTCACATTACTCACAACCAAATGAAGTGAAACCAATTCCATATGAATCTAGACTCAACAAGTGTTTCAAATAATTTGGAAGCAATCAATTTTGATGAGCTATTACCTCGAGTCAAGTTACGGGTAACTCGAGTGCAAGTCAGACAGAGAGCAAAGCAAGTTTGGAACAAAGAAGTAACTCGAGTCAGGCAAGATAACTCGAGTCAACATTCAAACAGAAAGCAATCAGAACTTTGGCGCACAAACATAACTCGAGTAAAGTCCACCAACTCGAGTCACTCAAGAACACGAGAGAGCAATCGAGTCACCTTGGCAACTCGAGTCACGAAGGATAACTTGAGTTACGTAACTCGAGTTACACTTGATAACTTGAGTTACTCGCAGTATTTAAAAGAAATGACATTTGGGAAACTCGAGTCACATACAATAACTCGAGTTAGAATCCAAACAAAAAGCACACGACACTTAAAACAACTCGAGTCACATGGAATAACTCGAGTTAACATATCGCTTCGAGAAAATCATCGTGTTCGAAAATCCAAAATCATTGTTTGTGATTTCATTAATCCTTATCATCACTCATTACTATTCCTAACTATCTTTAATCAGTTTCTTAATGAGTTTCAGATGATTATGTGAAGGATTAACATCAGACTACAACAAGCTGATGATTACGTCAGAAGCTTCAACGGCTATATTTTCCAACGGTCACATACACTCACAACGGTCATATTCAAATATGGAGGAATTGCTCAATGTTCTACATTAGCTATAAAAGAAGAAGCATTCAAACAACAAGACGAGAGCTTACACGTCGAAATGCTAAATTTCGAGTCAAACATTTAGCTCACACGCTCTCTGCATTCTCAATTCTTGTATAGTTCATCATAGAGAGTGAAATGATCGTATTGTACTTGAGTGTTTATTCATTTACTCTTTTAGAGAGAACATTTCGATTATTAAATCATTGTAAGAATCTCAAGTCGTGGGACTTGGAGATTGGGTTATCGATTTACAACTTGTAAGGGGAGTGTATCCTAGTGAGAGGATAACTTCGAGTACGAGTGTGTAATCGATTGAAAGGAGTATCTCGAGTGAGAGATCCGGCTTCACAAGTGCCTGGGTGAACTTGTGCGTTTGTATAGGCTTCTCTTGTGCCCGGTTAAACAAAAGGATAGTGGATTGAAAATCTCAAGTGGAGCTTGGGGACTAGACGTAGGTCAATGATTGGGCCGAACCAGTATAAATCACAGTTTGCATATTCTCTTCCCTTATCTCTTATATTCCCAGCATATATGTTTGAATGACTGTTTATTGTTTTATAAATCATTACTGTCATACAAACTACTTTCAGTAAGATGCGAAAAGATTTTCAAAGTTTCTAAAGTTTTTAATCTTCACCCAATTCACCCCCCCTCTTGGGTTCGGTCAGTCTTTCACAAATATTTTAATATTTTGGGAAGTTAATTCGCCTTATAAAGATGAGTTTTTTTGTTTTTTTTTTGTTTATTGGCAATATTTCAAATACTTTGGTTAAGTATTTGGTTGTTGAAAATTAGGGTGTTACAATTGACATCCAAAGAAAGTGGTGAATTCTTGAGTACTTCAGAGTGGGATGCTTTGAGATTTTCCTGAAATATGTCAGTTATTGACAGAAATTTGTATCAACTATGAACTATTTACTATTGAGGATTTTTTATTTTTTGGCTTTGGAATCTGTTAAGCTCCCATGAGTTTAAATTATTCACAAGGATGACAATCTCATAATCAACAATATTTTTTAATGTATTGAAAAATTTCATTTTAAAAAAATTCGGGGCCTTGAATGAATCCCTTCCACTAATTATACGAGACACAAACAAAAAATTCTAGCTCCGCCATCGCATCCATATTAGAGACATGTATGTTATCTTATACATTAGAATTGTTAAAATACTTTTACTATAAATATGAATATTTTAAAAATGTTATATAATCATAAATTTTTTAATTAATTAATGAGTATACATTTGGCCCATCTAATATTTATCAAGCTAAAGTCTCTCGCACATATAATTATGTAATTACATCATGTCGCTATAAATATAAGAAAAATTAGTTCATTTGTTCTAATTTATTTATTTATTTATTTTTGAAAAATATAATTAATCTATTTTAATTGTAACTATGATTTAATTTATTATAGTGATAGACATTATTTTTTTTAATTACAAAACATCATTAACTTTAAATTCATAAAATTGTATGGACTTTTTGTCCCGAAGTTTCCATGAAATGGGCCTTGGTACTTGAATTTTCTTTAGAGTAATATTGCTAGAAAGTTTACGAAATTGGGACAATTTCACCCTTCCGTTAAAGGCCCAATTGATTAACTATCAAATGACTTATTATGTTGAGGTGGCATGCCTAGTGGTATACATCTCAAATTTTTTTTTCGAATTAGATTTTTTGGTAGGAGAAAATTTAAAAAAGAATGCCTTTTTTTTTGGTAAATTACGTGCAAGTGAAGCTTGGAATGATGAGAAAGGACTAGATCATGAAATCCAGTCCTTAATATATCAAACTAGCAAAATAAACTAACAAAAACAGCCATCCGGTCTCCGAAAAACATATCCAGGCATCCCCAGGGGACAAATGGAACACGAATGACATCGCATCAACAAGTGCATCATGGCCCTGTTTGGCCATATAATCGGCGCATGAAATGTTTCCTCTCGGAGTAGAGTGGAGCTCAACGTTCCAGTCTTTGTAGAGCAAGTCTCTAGTCTCCCCAATAATTACTCTAAGGGGGTGGTCAGCAGGGTAGTCCCTCATAAGGATGTTGACAGCATCAAACGAGTCCGAGTAGAGAACAATTCTCTGAAAACCCATATGATGGCCCATCTTCAAACCAAGCATGATAGCATATATTTCTGCTTCGAGCATAGTGTGGAGGCCAAGCGATTTGTGGAATCCCATTAACCAGCGACCCTGAGAGTCCCTTATGACGCCGCGCAAGCCGCGACGATCGGTAACGCACAGAGCCGTCAACGTCAATACGGACCACGTTTGCTAGAGGAGGAGTCCAAGTTTTTTCAACATCACTGCCAAGGTTAAAAATTTGGTGCGTTAGAGTTTGATTAGATGAACTCTCCATGAGGAGGTAGCTACAAGTGTGAAGCATTTCCCTGGTATTTGTATTTTCGCCTTGGAAGAGGAATCTGCATCTGGCCGTCCAAAGGACCCAGCACGCCAAGCTGAAGGTTCTCTGCCAAGAGATATTCTAGAATCGTCCCTTTCCAGGATTGTGGTTGGTATTCCACTTGAGCCAGTCCTGCACGTTTCCTGTGAAAAAAAGAGAAAAATAGTTAGGCATCACAAGTTGTTTCCACAAGCTTTTAGCTCTCTCACAATCCCTGATAATGTGAATCACGTCTTCCTCATTGTTACAATTGAAAGGACAAAGATTCCCATCAGATAGCCCTCTTCTGGCTCTTAGAGAGTTATTCACAAGTCTTTCGTGACCAACTTGCCACATGAACATTTTAACTTTCTCAGGGAGCTGCCATTTCCACAATAGGCACCAGAAGCTATTAGCACCCGTCTGGTCATTATCAGAAAGATAATTATAAGCAGATTTAACAGAGAAGCACCCATCTTTATCAGCTCGCCAAGTGAAGCAATCAGGGAAACTATTAGAGGGGGTTGCATTTTTGAAATAGAATTTATAATTGTAGAAGGTAAAACGCCCCGCCATCTATTAGTATTCCATCTTCCATTGCTTAGAATTTGGTCTCTTACCGTCTCATCAAGATTTATCGAGGATGGGTCCTGAACAAAGGTTATGAGAGGGCGGTCAAGAGGAACCCCAAGGTCCTGCCAGGATTTGGTTTCGCTCCCATTATTAACTTTTCTGCCAATGCCAGCAAGAAACTTATCCCAGACCTCGACCATCGCCTTCCAAACAGAAGAAGAATTCCTCTTTTTAGAAACCTTAGGCACAGAGGAGCGATCGCAATTATACTTGGACCATAGGCATTGGGCCCATAGAGAATCCTTTTTTGTCAAGAGATTCCAATAGATCTTCATAATAAAAGATTTATTGTGGCGACGGAGATTTTTAAATCCAAGTCTCCCTTGCTTCTTAGCTTTAGTTACTTTGTCCCAAGCAATGAGATGCATCTTCTTTACGTCCTCTTCCTGAGACCAACGAAAGTTCCTCGATATCTTATCTAGCTCATTAATAATACAAATAGGGAGGAGGGTTGATTGCATTTGATAGGTGGGCGAGAGAGGATAGGACCGATTTAATCGGAATCAAAGTGCGACCAACCATAGTTAAAAACTTGCTTTTCCATGTAGATAGTCTTTGCCTGGTTTTTTGCACAATGTGATGATAAGTGGCTTTGGTAGTCCTCTTGTGAATGATTGGCACCCCCAAATATTTCCCGAGATAATGAGTGATACCGATGCCAAGAAGTTGACTTAGCTCAAGAGCTCTGTTAAAATTGACATTACTAGAGAAAAACATTCGAGACTTAGCTAGGTTGATTCTGTGGCCGGAGACCTCGTAGAAACTTTGCATCACATTACGGACCTCAGCCATTTGATGAACAGAGGCCTCAGTGAAAAGAATGAGATCATCGGCGAAGAACAAATGAGAGATGGCGGGGCTCCCTCTCTTGAAGGTGAACGGCTTCCAGCGCCGGGCCTCACATTCGGCTTTAATTAAATGCCCCAACCTTTCCATGCAAAGAACAAAGATATACGGGCTTAGAGGGTCTCCTTGTCTAACGCCTTTGGAGGGGGTAAAACTCGGGCTCTCATCACCGTTCCAAAGGACGGACATGGATGAGGTAGAAAGGCAAGCCATGATGAGATCAATGAGATTGTTGTCAACCCTCAAACATGTTAGAGTATTCCTTATGAACCCCCAATCAAGTCTGTCAAAAGCCTTTTCCATATCAACCTTGATGGCGACAAACACTTTCTTCTTACCCTTCATTCTCATAGAGTGAATGATCTCTTGAGCAATGATAATATTATCACAACTGGTTCTGTTGGCAATGAAGCTGCATTGCTCAGGCCCTATGAGCTGGCCCATAACATCTTTGAACCTATTCGCCAAGATCTTGGTGATGATTTTGAAACTCACCTTACACAGGGATATTGGCAGGAATTCCTTTAAGGTAGAAGGGTGATCCACTTTAGGGATGAGAACAATCTTAGATCTGTTAATACTAGCCATAGAGGAAGGATTAGTAAAGCACTCTTCACCTCAAGCTCTCTCCGGCCGGCTACCACATCCCTCTTAGTCCTCCAGCTACTAAAACCAAAATTATTAAAAAACAACATATCTTTTAACTCAGTAAATCAAACCCGCAATTAAGCACTCCTAAAAAAACCCTTAAATATTTTCAATCAAGTAAATTCATCAAGATCCATAGGCATACAAATGCATTCAGTCAACAAATCAATTGGAAGAATACTATATAGAAACTATTGAGAAAAACATAAGCTTTATAGAGAGAAGGCAAAGGAGAAGCTGTGAGATATCAATAACCCACATCTGGAAGGTCAAGAAACTAATGTAATCTCTTCAATTTCCCAAAAAATTTAGTAAAAGGTTACGGTGAATCGCTCGTTCTATATCCCATTAACATTAAACCCACGAAATCCTTCAGCATGCTAGCTCCTCGAGATTTCTTCGAGTTTCCATAGTAGCAACAAAGAAAAAGAAGAAGAAAATTTACATTCACCGTGACGACTTGCACCGCCTCAACCCCGCCCTCTTCATTCAGATCTAGCCACTAAGATAGAAGATTGAAGAGCTTGTGAGGTTGAAGAGGAGAAGCTTCATCGGCTACTCCATATCAATCTGTTGCTCGCTACTGGCTCCACTACATGGCCACAACGCCGGTCTTATGCTTGTGATCGCCATAACCTGATTCTCCTTGAACAGAAACCTCACCTGATTCTGAAGTTGGTAGTAGATTTTGACGACGCGGTGAAAAGAGAGGATCTTACGGGGAGGAAAGATAAAGGCTTTCATGGAAGAGGAAAGATGAAGACTATTGAAAAAGGAAAGATAGGGAGGAGACTAAGGGCTTGTTTGGTTTGAGGGAGTGGGAGGGGTGAGGGGAGGGAGGGGTGAGAGAAATTTTTTACCCTTTTCTTTACTAAATCAGTAAATTGCCCATGAAAACTTTTCAATATTTCAAAAATATACTCTCAACAAAAAGAAATATTCTTATCATTAATGACAATTTGGTCAATATCCTCCTTTCCACTCCCTTCCCTCCCACTCCTCCCTCAAACCAAACAGACCTTAAGGGTTATATGGACTTGGCTTTCCTCTAATACTAATACTGTCCGCTGCCCTCCAATTCCACCAAATTGCGTCGTTTTGGCGCAAATCGGTGGAGCTTCACTTTTTTTTTAATAAAAGAATTTTAAGTGCTAAATGGTACTAAAAAGATACTTGGGATCCGAAAAATACTTCATGATCTTGAAAAAATATTTTAGGATTTTGAAAAAATATTTCGGTGTGGTAGACGACTGTACTAAAGATACACTTTAAAATATTTTTTCAAGATCCTAAAATATTTCAGAGTATTGAATGGTACTAAAAGGATACTTCAGGATACTGACTGATACTGAAAGAATATTTCATGATCTTGAAATATTATTTTAGGATCTTGAAAAAATATTTCAGGGTATTGACTCGTACTAAAAATACATTTTAAAATATTTTTTAAGATCATGAAGTATTTTTTCGCACTATTCAAGATCTCCAAGTATCTTTTTTAATACCATTTAGCACCCAAAAAAAGAGGTCAAGCTCCACTAATGTGTGCCAAAATGGCGTAGTTTAGTGGAATTGGAGGGCAGCGGACAATATTGGAGGAAAGGCAAGTCTGGGTTACATAGGGGGGAGGATAGTATTGGAGGAAGGGAAAATCCACTTGGGGGCCCTTTTTGAAGAAAAAGTCCCAAAGGGCCCCCAAGATTCCGAAAATTCGAGGAAAAAGCCACTTGGGGCCCTTTTTAGAGAAAAATCCCAAAAATGGCTCCAAGATTTTGAAAATCTCAAAAAAGGCCCTAAGGCTTTTTCTGTGATTTTCAGAATCTCGTTAGTTGTTAATGGGGCTGATATAGTTGTTAACCGGGGCTGATATTGTTGTTAATGTGGTGATTTAGTTGTTAAAATATTGTTGTTAATGCGATCGATTTAGTTGTTAACGGATATTGATTTAGTTGTTAATGTGATCGATTTAGTTGTTAACGAGATTGAAAAATCCAGAGAAAAGGCCCCTGGGGCCTTTTCGTAAATCTTGAGGCCCTTTTTGGGATTTTTTTCTCCAAAAAGTGGCCCAAAGTGGATTTTCCTTGGAGGAAAGCCAAAACCAGGGTTACATAGGGGGGAGAGAGAATGTGAGCTGGATGATAAGATGGTTAGTGCTGAGTGCACGGGTTCGGTTTCTCTACACGGCGCCTTTCTCCTCATCTCTCCTCATCACTCATTTTTAGTACCTATCAGTATCCTAAAATATATTTTTAGTACAAGTCAGTATCCTAAAATATTTTTTCAAGACCCTAAAATAATTTTTTAATATCATGAAGTATTTTTTTAGTACCAGTCAATATATTGAAGTACTTTTTAAGTACGGGCACTTTCACAAGATTATCTTGAAGTATTTCTTTTAGTACCGAGTCGATAAAGTGAAATATTTTTTCAAAATCCTAAATTTTAGGATCTTGAAAAAATATTTCAAAATACCCGATGATATTAAAAAAGACTTCGGGATGAGACATCAAGATTAATTAAAATCAACGGTCTAGATTGGTTGATGGGAGAAATCAAAGGTGTGATTGGATGATGAGGGATGAGGAGAATGTTTGATGATGAGAGGATCCAATTCTTGAGTGCACATGTATAGTTGTAATGACCCTAAAATTTGAGAATTCTTAAAAATTAACCAGAATTAATTAATTGATTAAGGGGAGAAGAAATAATGAATATTTTACTCAAAATAAAAGAAATAATGTGTACAGCTGAAGTAGGAGTAATAATAATTATATATTATAATTAGATTTGTATATTCTATAATTAAAATTTTGGATTGACTTCAAAAGAAAGATAGAGGTAGGTATAACAAGCTAAAAATGTATTTCAAAGTCCCTAAAGAAAATAAATAAATAAAAGCTAATATAATATATATGTATAACATAAACTAATTGGTATTGATACAAATAAAAATAAAAATACATTAAAACCATAAAACCATTAGATTTCTTTTTCCAACACTCCCTCCTTTCCCTCTTCCATCAAATAGAGAGCCGAGGCCCGAGAGGGTAAAAAAAAAAAAAGAATGGAGATTTTGGAGTTTTCTAAAACAACCTTGGCCTTATTTAATTCAAGGGTGCTGTTCTGCTACTCTCAAGGCAGCGGTGTGGTTTTGGGTGGGGGTGAGGGAGTTTCAATCATTCCACTTCCTTTGTAGCGATGGTGTGGCTGGCTTGGGTATGTGAAATCTTCTTGCTCCTCTATTTTGTGCGCGTGTATCAGAGATTTGAACCTATTCTTCAATGCTAAGATTTTGTATGTAGGTTCAACTCCCTCTTCATTTTACATTCTGCATCTCGCTGCTATGTATGTGTTTGTCTTTGTTATTCTTTTCTATGTTGATTTATATGCGTGCTCAGGAACCCCAATCCCTGTTCTCTTTGTGGTTGTCGTGATATGTGGAGTATTGAAATTCTTTTATTTCTTTGTTACTGGATGTTTAAAATAAGAGTGGAATTTGAGAGTGTATTATTTGTTGGTAGTTATGGACTTTAGCCTTTGTTTCATGAGTTAATCTTGATTGCCTATAAGGTGTTCGATAAAATGTTAAAAAGGGAAGAGACATACTAAGATATACTTTTAAAGTATTTTTAATGGTGGAGAAGGATTTAGATTTTATTTCAGGTTGACTTTGATTTATATTCTACTTAATGATAAAATTTGAAAGTCTCGCTATAAAATGACCTTGGAAAGAAGGTTGTTCGGAAACTATAGTGTGCTTTTCATTTGGTGTTTGGGGTTACTGTTTCTCATTTATTGTTTAGATATAAATTGATTTATGATGAATGTGTGATGATTTGGTGGTTGTGATTGTAGAATGAAAACTATTGAAGCTTGCTAGATTGTTTGCACATAAAGTGTTTGAAAAAAAGCTCACAAGAAGGAAGAGTTAAAAGTAGGTGTTAAGGGCATTTACGATTATGTTGGAAAAAGAATTAAATTATAATTCAAACCCTAAGCTTGCTTGTTTTTATGCTAGCCTTTAGGATGTTTGTGAATTTTTTGGTTGTGTAGCGAGGGATTATTGGTTACTGATTTAAAGACCATAAGGTGAAGTTGGAACATGAAGATATTGGTTAGGGTAGTAATGGATGTGAATGAAGTAGATGAACTTGTATACCAAAGACTCTGGGTTTATGAAATTAGTAAAAAACCGACAATAATTTTGCTTTGGGGCTAAATTGGATTGCAAGTGAAGTAGATAATGATAGAATGAAGAATCTTGTTAAGTAAGATATTATAAAAAGCTTATATAAATTGTAAGTGAAGTAACAATATTTGTTTTTGGACATTAAAGGAGTAAGGAGTGAATAAGTTAGAAGCTGATAAATTGGACGAATTGTATATTTGAAAGCGCAGCAACAAGTATGTGAATAACATCTAATTAATTTTTTTTTTTTTAAATGATGTTTGTACAATTTGCCATTCTCTCACGTTAATTAGCATCTTTACAAGTATGATTTTGCTAATGAAAGTTTATCGGATTTGTTTCATGTTCTTATTGATATTGAAATGAGTATATATTGATGGTTTCATTTATTGTTATTTATTCTTCTCCGATTACTTCATAGATAATTCATGATTATGTACGAAAATGCTAAAGAAACTTTCTATTTTCTCACAGAAATTTTTATGTTAAGATAGTCTTGTATTTTGAAATGTTTGTATGCAGAGTTTTATTACTTGGGAATTGTTTTTGTGGATTGAATTTGAAAAAATGTTTTGTTATAGTGTTTGTGGACTTTTGTAAAAGCCCAAATAAAAAGGTAAAAAAAACAAATAAAGAAAAAGTAAATAAAAAAAATATAATAGCCAAAATTAATAGGACCATTTTTTTCCTTCTATTTCCCACCGACTTCAACACAGAGAGATTTCAGCCATGAGAAATCCCTACCCCAGTCGCTCTTCTCCGTCTGTCTGTTTTCCTTTGCTCGTCCGTGGCTTCACCACTCGTGTTGCCAGTGTCCACCTGACCACCGTCGGCGACTCCGCCCTCTGCTCAAACCGTCACTTTTCTCTCTGATTTGAATACCTGTTCGTTTTTTCCCCTTAATCTGTGCGTGGCTGAGAGTGTTTGGGAATTTTTTTTTTTGATTCCTCTCCTCTTCCTTGCTGGACGTGTTGTGGGGATGGTTGAAGTTTGATTTGGCTAGGGTAAGTTTTTATTAATGATTTTGGTTGACATGTTATGAAGAAGAAAAGTTTCAGATATGATTTTTATGGATTTAGACTGATTATTAGCATAGATTCGAGGCTGGAAAGCATATATATTGATGCTTGGAAGTGTTTGGCAATAGGTTTGTAAAGTAATGAGTTTGATTGCATACAAGGTATTTGATAAAATGTCTAAGAGAAGCAATTAATTGGAATGTTGTTAAAAGTTGTTAGATAGCTATAAAGCTTATGCTATAAGAAGAATGTAAGGAACTTGAATGATACTTTATTTTGAGCATAGCCTTGTTGAGAAATTAGAATTATAAAACCTTGAGATTAAAGTTGATGTTTGAAGTTATTTAGGTAATATTATGTAGTAATGATGTTGTTTTGTATGTTGATATGTATAACGCACATAAGGTGTTCGATGAAATGTTAAAGGAGTAAGGATATTTATTCCTATATGTGTTTCCTTAATATTTTGGTGGTGGAAAGAAATTTACATGCTATTTTGAAGTGGCTCAACAATTTAAATTTAAGAGACTTATGGATGCTTAAGCATGTATCTTTGTTGGGAATTATTATGAATTATTATGGGGAGTTTGTAAAGAAGAAAATTCTAGATGAACCAAAGTTGCTCAAGCTTTATGTGGAAATTGAAAGGAAAGGGTAAAGGATTGCTTGAATGTGTGAACACACACACATATATACACATTACATATACATACATACATGTATATATGTATATATATATGTATGTATGTACTCACACATGTATATATAGTCATCGTGGTGGTTAAGTCATGGTTATTAAACTGAACTTTGAGGCATGTTAAAAAAAGGGGGAAAGTAGAGAATGTTCTCTTAATGAGTTTAACATCTAAGAGTGGTGAAGTTTGACTATTATTTTAGTTTGTATTTTATTATACATAAAAGGGATTAAAATTTAAGTTTAGTCTATTTAAAATCCTTGCAATTTAATATTTTTGTCGATTGTCGTACAAACTTAGATGGGATTGATAGGAAGAATTTGTATCGAATGAGAAATTAAAAAGTTTTATGAAAAGTCATAATTGATGGATTTGTTTGGATTCTAGGAAAAGAGACTAATTTGGAAGTTGATAAGTTGGAGAAAGAAGTATAAATGTAAGAATTACAGATGAGTGAATAACGTTTCATTATGAATTTTAAATGATATTTTTATTTGTTATATTTTAATCTAATTTATTTACCACATTCTCTAATTGCGACTTTATCAAAGAAAGTTTGTTAAATTATCTCAATGTTCATCGATATTGAAATGAGTATAGATTAATGATTTTATTTATTCTTATTTATGCTTCTCCTATTATTTTACAGTATAATTCATGAGTATGTATAAACATTTATAAGAAACTTTCGATTTTCTCTCATAAATGTTCATGATAAGATAGTCTTGTATTTTGGAATGTTTGCACATCAGTTTTATTATTTGGGAAAGGTTTTGTCGACAAATTGAATTTGCAGGAAAGTTTTGAAATATTGTTTGTAAACTTTCATGTTGGGGTATTCTATTATATTGTATTTCATAGGAGCCATCATAGTAATGAAAGAAGAACTTTTTATTACTTTGATAAATCCGTCCTAAGCATGCTTGAAAACATTTATGAGATTTGAATACAAAACGATGGTTACTATTAGCATTATTGTTAGTTCTTAAGACTGTGGTTAACTCGAAACAATTGATATTCATGGGCATAATACTCACGCTTGATATTTATGGGATTCATTCTCACGCTTGTTATTCGTGAGTCTTGACTCTTGCTTGTTTTGTGGGCTTGTGCCATTACTTTACCATCATTGATGCGTGATTTGTAATACATGTTTGTTTTGTGGCTTCCATTCACGCTTGGTTACTTACCCTCGTGGGCCGTGTGTTATGAAGCCCCGATCTCGACACGGCGTTTCCGATACGTTACTTCAAAAATACTAATGTTTCAATACGATCTGATACGTCTTAATATTAAATAATATTTTTAATATAAAGAATATATTTCACATTAACAAAATATAATAAAATGAAAATCATTACATAATTAAATTTTATCTCCACTAATAATTAAAACAATTAAGTAAAACACCCTCTAGCTTTAATTATCTCTCTCAACTCTTAATCGTAGGGCTGCAAACACGGACGCAGTCACAGTTACCTTTCATCATCTCTCTCAACTCTCAGCTTTAGCTTCACTATTTCATGTCTCGATGCCAACTTATTGGAACTAGCCATTCAGGTTGGAACAAAACCAATCCACCATAGCTATTTATTTATAGGAGGAAGAATCAAAGAGCAAAGAACACACTCATAGTCGATTCGGGAGAAAGGTGCCGTCGATTTAGGAGGAAGAAGTAGAACTAAAGAACAGCGACGACGTTGAGTCGATTTGGGAGCAAGGCGTTGTCGATTTGGGACGAAGAAGTAGAATTGAAGAACAACGACGACATCGATTTGGGAGGAAGAAGTAGAACTGAAGAACAGCGACGACGTCAAGTCAATTTCGGAGAGACGGCGTCATTGATTTGGGAAAGACGAAGGTGAATGTCGAGTCGGGAGAGTCGAATCATGATTTAGGGCATTTTTGTTGCCAAAAATCTCAGCTAAAAAACGCCCTTCAGAGTTTGAAAATTTTACAGAAATGCCATTGGACCGTATCTTGCCTTGTTGACCATTCCGATTCGCCATTTTTCATGTCAGCAGCGTGTCCGTCCCAGACGCGTATAAGATACGTTGATATCAAAAATTTTGCCATGTTCGTGCTTTATAGGCTGTGTCCACTCTTGTTCTCGTGCCTTTATGTTGCGCTTGATTATTTACTCTCGTGGACTGTATGTCCACACTTGTTATCCATTTTGAAAAAGTCCTATAAATAGATGATATTTGAGATTTGATGTTTTAAAATGATTTTGTTAAGCAAAGTGATTTATTACATATTTGGATTTATTGGATTGGTAATCCTATATAAAGTTTTACTTATACTTACGATTGTATGATATAGAAATTGCAATTTATTGCCATATTGTTATTATTCCAGGTTAAATACATTTAAATTATTTTCTCCTCTTATTCACTAAATTATATAAATAGGACGTTATTCATTGGAAAATATTTTTGGCCTCGGCTAGTGCAGCCGATCATGTCCCTCTTGCTAATCACTGAAGGTCTTTATGGCTAGGTTGAAGCTGGCGCGTCATTTGAATTAAGCTTGTTTCAATGTGAGACCTTAAACTCTTTTGTATATGTGGTTAAATCTGGGCGTCGTCTATAGGTAGGATCCTTCTTTCCCCTGTAATTTGAAATACTTGTATATGTATATGCTACATGAAGCGGAACTTTGAATGCTGTAATGAAAATTCATATTATTGTAGAATTTTTTTGAAGTCTTACTTATAAGTTTAAGGCTTAAGGAATGTGAGTTCGCTCATATTCCGTGCTGGTCACCTCTGGATTATTTGGGACGTGACAACTTTCATGCTAGGGCATTCTATTATGTTGTATTTTATACGAGTTATCATGGAATTGAACGAAGGATTTTTCATTATTTTGATAAATTGGTCCTAAACATGCTTTAAAACGTTTTTGAGAAAACTAAATATAGAACGCTGGTTACTAACAGCAGTATTGTTAGTCCTTGGCATGCCATGGTTAATCTCGAGCTCGCTTGACATTCGTGAGCACAGTGCTTATGCTTGATATTCGTGGGATTCGTTCTCACGCTTGTTATTTGTGGGTCTTGTACCTGCACTTGTTTCATAGCATTGTGTTGCGCTTGCTTGGTTACTTACCCTCGTGGCTTGTGTGTCCACCCTTGTGGTCGTAGCCTTGAGCTATGTTTGGTTAGTTATCCTTGTGGACTATGTGTCAGCGCTTGTTATCTATTCTATAAAAGTCTTGCAAATAAATGATATTTGAGATTTGATGTTTCAAACTGATTTTGCAAAAAACTATTTTTTTCATCACATGGTTTTATTTGATTGGAAATATTTTATACTGCTTCGTTTATAGTTATAATTGTATAATTTAGAAGTTGATATTTAGTATCATGCTTTATTTTTTCAAAGTTAATTTCGTTTTAAGTTATCCTCTTAGGGCCTGTTTGGGTAAGCTTTTTTTTTTCCAGCTTTTTAGTGCAAAAAATTCAGTGACTTTAAAGCAAATGACCCAGTTAACAAAAAAGCCCAATGAACCTTGTTTGGGTTCGCCAGTACGTTTGATGGACTTATACCATTAACCCAAACGCCACCGGAAATACTCAACGCCCCAAATTGGAGCTTAATTGCCCGACGCACTGAACCCCTCCTTCCCGTGACTCCGTCTCGTCCCCTCCATCCCGAGCTCACTCCGTGTCGTTGAGTTGAGCCATTCTCCAATTTTCTTATCATGGGAACGGACCGGAGGTGATTTCTATCTCAAAGGTGAATCATATTATCTCAAACGACCATCCATGGCGACCCTTCGCGTATCCAATTCACACTCTCTTCTCTTCACATTCGCTTCGCCGGCGACTCTAGCTGCCGCCGGAAACTGAGAGGCTTGACGGTGGTGACTCGTGCTGGTCTCAGTGCCAACAACTATTTCTTCGCTTTTGCACTCCCATTTTCACTCCTCGCCATCACCATAGTAGCTTCTTGGAAAATAGGAGAGAGGCTTGACAAAGAATTTCTCGAGGAGGTAATGGGAGAATTTTTATGTGGTTTATGATTTTTGGCTTTTCTTGCATTCCTTGGTTTTGATTTCTTACAGCTGGGTTGTGTGATGCTTACTGACAGATTAACTGTTAATGGATGGTGAATCTGTGTGTAATTGTTAATAGAGACAATATATGTGGAAATTCATGGGTCCTGTATTTGCTTATAGACAGCTATACTATTTATGGGAGGCATGATTTGGCCATGTAGAGATTTGTGCCTAGTCTTCCACTTGTTTGAGGAAAGTCTCCGTGGTGAATTACACTGATTCACCGCAGAAGTTCTATATAGTTTAAGAACTATCTAGATAAAAATGATATTAAATAATCAAAAATGGAAAATGATTCAGAAAATTTTCTGGGGAAGCCAACCCTTTTATGCCACTTAAAATGAATTCCTGATGCCTCATTAGAAAAAAGGTTTTTTCTGTGGATCACTATGAGTGGGTTACTATAGTCTTGCTGGGATATACTATATTGATTACTATGTAGGGCCAAACCAACTTCGAAGTTTAAGACTGCTAATCATTCTTGAGCAAACTTCGAAGATCGCCCCTGCGCCCTCAAATTCACCTCAACATATCACAATGGCTTTAAATTTTTACTATACTTGAGAGTTTCTCATGTTGTGTTTAATTCATGAGTTAAGGTTCAAAAATAGAAGTTCATTTCTGACTTGGTGAGGCAACGGTATTTTGATTTTACCTACCAATCTTATGTGCGCATCTGTTATATCTGCATTTTCTGATGGTGAAGGGTGTCTGGTTCTATTTATCATTTCAATTAGTTGCACCAATGCCAATGTGGCGTGACCATGCAAAATTCAAGCTTCTAACCAGTAGTGTATGTGGTGTGTGTGTGGGGGTAACCGACCTTGCTATTTTGCAGTTTTGATTTTAGAATAGGAAGGTTCTTCTTAATCTGATTCTTTTGACTAACATATTGTCAATACCAGATGGCTATAAATGAAGCCATCATGGCAGCAGATGAAGAAGACGACGAAGATGACATTGAAACTTCTAAACAAGAAGAACCTGCTCTTCCTCGTGTTCACAACAGGCCAAAAAGGGAAGCTTAGAATCACATTGAATGTGTTGTGAGTGGTAATTTTATTCCAGGAGGCCAGCAGAATCTAGATTGTGGAAGGAGAGAGGAAGCTAACGGCTTCATTGTAGTTAGATGCGATATATTAGGCAGAAAATGTAATTTTCATTGACTTTTGGGATGCATGAAGTGATTGTCTTAAATTCTATGTATGTATTAGAAAACTTATTGATTGTAGGATTATGTGGTTCTTAGAAGAGCTTGTTTGGGGCTGTTGTAAATTTCTGCTCCCTTTTTTAAATTAAGTTTTATGAGAAAACAATGTTAAAGAGTTTCATCCGGAGATTTTCGAATTTTGATGTGGAATTTGTCCGTGATAGAAATAGGAGAAATTAATGTATTATTTGTATACATTTTATTTTATAAACAATTTTATCCATTAAATATTTTTAATTAAGGACTTTATTGTTTATTAATTTTTGTAATAATCATTTAACTTTTTTCCAAATTAAAATTAAAATTAAAATTTTTATTATCCTAATATATCCAACTAATATGTATAGTAGTATTTAATATGATTAAACGCCTTTTCGATCATTTTCCATCTTAACCGACTTTTTAAATAACAATCCAAACACTCATCGAGTTAAGAAAAAAATCACTTCGCAAAAAGCCAAACCCAAGAATCCAAACACAAATCATCATTTACAACCCGACTTTTTTCCTACCGAAGTTTTTTAAAGTCGAGATACTTTTTTACCATTTCCTACGCCAACCTAAAAAAAGTACTTAGTGTTTTATTAAATTCTATTAATAAGACGTTATTCATTAGAAAATTTATTTTTGACTTCAGATGACATAGCAAACTCTGTACGTCAGTGGATAAGTGAGGTATCATTGTGGAGTTAAGGTTTGCTGATTCATGGTGAATAAATTGTAGTTGATGTATATGTAAACCTTTATATGTGCTTTTACAATTTAGGTGCTTCATGTAAGTTATAGATAGAATTGTCACCCTACTTATGTTTTGTATACATATATCAATATGGAGCGGAGCTCCGATTTGCTTTTGTTGTGGCGATGTTGTTATAGTAGAGTTTTGGGAGGTCTTATTTATAAGGTAGACTTTGTCAAAATTTAATGGAAAACTTGTAATTGTTAGAACAATTATCTAGGAGGGGGAAAAACAAGCTTTTTCAAAGGAATTTACATTCTATATAATATGTATGTTGATTGGCTGGTGCAAGATATTTTATATTTTTTAGGTTAGAAGAATTTGAGTTTTCTCATATTTTGGGCCAATCACTCCTGAATTTTCTAGGCGTGACAATAACTCAATCAACTTCAACAGTTAAATTTAACATTTTTAACGGTGGGGCAAAAATTGACCTTCTTTTAAATTTTCCAAGCAATATTGCCTCTTGAAAGCTTCCAAGTGCCAAAATCCATCGCCAGAAACTTCTACGGCATTTTTACACTTCAACCCTTTCATTTATTTTATTTAACATTGTTAAAATGGATGGGTGATTTTGAAACTTCTTGCTTTTTTTTTTTTTTTTGTCCTTTCCTTATAGGAAATTTTCCGTTTTGTTTTGTCTTTTATTTCCATTTAAAGTTTCAAACCCAGTCTTCATATTTTTGGATGGAGAGAGATAAAGTGGAAAGAAATAAAATATCTCGTCAGAAACCCCTTTTGTTGGTTTTTCTTCTTTTTTCCCGCCAAACCTTTTGTTAGTAAGTTTTGTATAAAGGAAGGGGTCCTAGGAGATGGAAGATATTCAGGTAACCCCCAAAATCCTCTCTAGTTTAGAATTTTAAAAAATTTCCTCATTTAGGGAATTTGGAGGATCTGTTAGTTGATATTATAATGAAAAGATTTTTATTCATCCTAATATAATAGAAAATATTACAGACATTAAAAAATATTAAAATGTCCGTAAGAGTAGGGTAGGTACATTATGAATTTTCACGAGAAAAAAAACAAAAAACAAAAAAATTGAGAGAGTGATTGTATTAATTTCCGCTGAGAAATGATTTGAGTTGGATACATTAATTTTATATTGAAAGTTACCACTAGGCAGAAGTTGTGCTCAATTTGAAAAATGAAATTTCCAATAACTCCAGGCTCTGAGCCATATAACTAATTTATGTTATTTATAAAAAAATATAAATTGATATATTTAGTAAAATTACATTGAGGTCCCACACTCCTAAGAAAGACAAATTATTGCTATCAAGTAGCATGAAATCATCAAAATGATACAAAATCTCAAGGAACTTTTGGGCGATTTATTTGAAATGTGAAAAGAAGAACTTATCCTTGCTTTAAATTAGTAGTACACTGACTTATCCATTGAGGTGTCCTGATTTGTTATTGGCAGAACCATGACTTGTTATGCTCTAATTTGCCAAAGGTTGCACCGTGAGTTGTCACTGGTGGCATATTGATTTGTCAATTGAGGCGCCTTGACTTGTCATTGGTAGTAGTACCGTGAATAGATGACATAAAAGTCCCTAAATGTATGCATCAAAGAAAACAAATCATATGTTAAATTACAACTTCATCATATATTTATAACAGATGCCTCGTTTCAAATGATGATGGACGGCTGACTATTTCTCCTACTATTTCCAAACCATTAAGGAATCATGGTAAAAAAGTAAAAAACAAAAAACCATTATGAAATTATTATTATTTTTTTCGAAGATGCCCTTACTAATGGTTGGGGAATGCCGTGCTTACATCAAATATTACTACAAACAAATGCAAACAATAGAAGAAGACTTTCTTACAACTACTCTTAATGCCAAGACATCAGAACCAAAGAAAAAAAGAGAGAATATACTAGTAAAAGTCTTACAATACAAAACGAAGAAAACATTAAAAATAGAATACATAAAAAAGAAAGAAAGCAAAACATCTTAAATAAGGCCTTATTCAACTTTTTTTAAATGAAACTCCCACGATTGGGGATTGACTGCTTCCAGGCTGAAGCGGCCACCGCCAGCCGGCAATCAAAGCTCTAACGCCGACCAATAGAAATTAATGTGTTGTTCATAGAAGGATTTCACTTGTTTATAAAGAGTGGCACCCATGTTCATGAACAGTAGAACATTTGCAAATGCGGTTTGTTCAATTTGTGTTGTTCCTATGTATAATCCACTTGTTCATGACAAGCTGCACACTTGCAAATGAGACTTGAATTTGTGTTGTTCATTTGCAAGTGCCAAGCTCCTCATGATCAAGTGCAAAAGGCATATGAACAACACAAAGTAATAGGTTAATAAGAAAACAGGATCATGAACAAGTCCATTTGCAAGCGTCCATCTTTTCATGAACAAGTGGATTATATTATGAACAATACAAATTGAACAAATCGTATTTGCAAATGTTCTACTCTTCATGAACAAGTGAAATCTTCTTGTGGACAACACATTAATTTCTAATGGTCGAAACTCCAGCCAGTCAGCGCCGGAGCTTCGATGGGCGGCCGTCGGTAGCTACTCCGGCCTAGCAGTGGCTAGTCCTTGGTCCTAGAGTGAAATTTTAGAATGCTTTAATCCTTGACTGAAATAAATTTTGTCATGTGGTCCTTTAATGAAATTTTCTCAAAATTAATATATTACCAGAAGCCCTTTTGATCCGTTCTTTCTCCATACCTTTTGTTAGTAAGTTTTGTACAAAGGAAGGAGGAGATGTAAGATCTTCAAGTAACCCTTCAAATCCTCCCTTGTTTACCATTGTTCGCACCTCAAGTACACGAGGCTTAGTGAATTCAATTAATTTGAGTTAAAACAAAGTTTTGATGTGAAATGGGAAATGATTATTTAAGTTTAAGGATTAAATGAAGGCAAATAATTCATTAATTATAAGAATTAAATAAAGCCTAAGATTCTTTCTTGCCTTTTGCACTAAATAAGACTTGATTAAATCTCTCTCTAATAGTATCTCACTGAATATATGTGTTACTCTAAGGTTAAAAAGTACTTGACAAACATTGAACGATAACATGAAATGGGTCTTTTAGAAGGGTTGAGGATTGCAAATGGGTACCCATAAACTATCTATTTGTTGATGACTCTGTTTTTTCTTAGGGGCTGTTTGATATGAGGGGAGGGGAGGGAAAGTAAGCGGAGAGAAAAAAATTTGGAATCAGATTTAAGAAAATCAAAGAAGTGAGGTTTAAAGTTTTTAATTAATTTTTCTTACTCTCTTATTCTACATCTTCTCTATATTGAAATGTTCTAAGCCCACTTACTCAATTTTGTAAAGGGCGAAGGTGTGAAAATGACTATAATATTTTCCCAAAAGAGTATTTGGCACCATAAACAATTTTTGGGTTAAAAAATACTTGTGAACTTTTCCAAATGGAGAAAAAAATGCCATCTTCATTAAATATCTCAAACACCGTTACTTTTCTTCACACCTATAATGTTCAAATGTCCATTATACTCACTTCATCCCTTACCAATCGAAAAATAACACATACTTTAATATTTCATTCAATTGAAAAAATAATATAGGTTTTGGTAGAGAGGGTTCCTCTTATAGGTAAGAGAAATTCCAGACTGTGGTAAAATGACAAAGAAGATGGCAACAGATTGGCATTATTGATGCCGTTATGGAGTAAATGACGGTGGTGGTCGTGGTCGTGGTGGTGGAAGTTAAAGTATGTGTTCTTTTTTGATTGGTCAGGGGTGAAGTGAGTTGGCATATAATAAACACCTAGACATTATAGGTGAGACCCTAAAAAAGAAAAGTAATGGTGTTTGAGATATTTAATGGATATAACATTTTTGCTTCATTTGGAAACATTCATTAGTATTTTTTAACCTAGAAATTGTTTATGGTGTTAGATGCTCTTTTAGAAAAAATAAAAAATAAAAATCATGGGCATTTTTGTATCTTCGCCCTTTTTTAAAATTTAACTCAAAAAAATTTACTTTCCCTCCCCTCCCCTTCAAATTCCTCGTACCAAACAGGCGCTTAAAGCTGATGAGGAGAACTGTAGAAATTTGCAATATGTCCTTAATCTGTATTGCCAAGCTTCTGGATAGATGATTAATGTCAAGAAGTCTTGTCTTTATTTCTCATGACGTGTTAATCAGCTAATCAGAGAAGAAATTGGCCATGTTTTTCAGATTGCAACTGTTGATGTCCCTGGCAACTACCTTGGCTTGCCTATTCTTTGAGACAAATCTAAGGTACAGACTCTCAACCTTGTTATTGATAACATCAAAAGGATGCTGGGGTGGTAGAAGAAGTTCTTATCTGAAGAAGGAAGAGAGGCATTGATCAAAGTAGTTGTAAATTCAATTCCTGTGTATCCTATGTCCTGTTTTCTTTTCCCAAAATCAGTACTTAAAAGGCTGGATAGTATTATAGCTTCATTATGGAGGAAAGGAACTGATATTGAAAGTAAAATTCACCGGGTTTCTCAAAAGAATTTGAAGACTGCTAAGGCGAATGGGGGTTTGGGTTTTAAGGATTTTGAGGCCTTTAATTTAGCCTTTAGCTAAATTGGGTTGGAATATTTTGCAGGGACCTCAGCAGTTGTGCGTGAAGGTACTAAAAAGTATATACTTCCCAAGAAGTAATTTTCTGGAGGCAGGTTCCAATAGCTTGGCTTCCTGGCTATGAAGAGTATTATTGCTGGGTGAGAATTGTTGAAAGAAAATAAAGCAGTCAGTGTTGGTAATGCAAGCATTACGCTAATCTAGGGTGACCTGTGGACTCAGGATTTACCAGGTAAATAAACTATACTCTGAATGTCCTTTTTCTTCAATGATGAATATGAAAGTATCTGAGTTAAGAGCTGGATCATCATGGACTATTTCTTTAATTAGAGACTATATTACCAGTGATGAGATTCAAGCTATTTTAAATACACCAGTGGTGTTGTCGAATAGAGAAGAGAGATGGGTTTGGTTGAGAGGGAGGAAGAATTTCTATAAATGGTTCAAGGCAAATTAGGGGAGGGAAGGTGAAGGGGTCAGCGGCTCATCCTCTTCTAGACCTTTTAATATATGAAGTTTTGGAAGCTAAAAGTCCCATATAAGATCAGGTTTTTCAAGCTGAGAATTCTGTCCAATGCCCTCCCTTCGTTTTCCAACCTTTAAAAAGAAGATGTACAGAGGATGATTGCTGTAGAATATGTCAGAAAGAGTCCGAATCTGTTCATCACATTTTTTTTGGATGTGATTGATTGGGCTAAAAGAGTCTGGTATGGGAGTATGTTCTCCCTTTTACCACAGGGTCAAGAAAGTTTGAACCTAAAAACGAGGGTAAGCAGTTTGTACTCTAATACACTTAATGTTGGCAGAGAGCCACAGGTGATGCACTAAAAGTTAATACGGACTGATCTTTAAAAAATTTGATCATCGACCTTAAATTTCTGTGACTATGATTGTACCTAAAGTGTCTAATGAAATTTTTAGCAAGGAATGTTTGTAACCGCTGCCCTTAATCAATTATACTACCTCATGTCAGAAAGACCCCGCCCCCCGGGGGTAGCTAGAATTACCTTAATTGTTGCATTGCCTCCCGAGAATTTGCCAACTTTCAAGTCTCTGCAAAAAATAGACAGCTCTGAGTTTGAGAGTTGACAGTTGTATTAATTCAAATATGATAAATGTAATCTCACATGATGACTTGTGCAATAACTTGGATAGACTTTTGAATGATGTATCTGGGAATAATAAGAATGGTCCCTTTTCAAAAAAAGTAATTGAATAAAAGTAACTTATTGGCTTGGAAGGGAGTTCTAAAAGAACAATTAAATGAAAGCATTTGAAGTAAATCATTGAACAACTAAATAGGGAGAGATTTTCCAGAAATAAGAGAAAGGCATGCTTTTAAAGGTTGAGAGTAACGAAAAGTACTAAAAATAAGAAAAGGAGACTTAAAACTTTATTTCACATTTTCACTCAAATGAATTTGTATACACTCTACACATAAGGGAGAAATAATTTCCTCGGATTAATTCAGCAAAACATATATCTAAATACTGAGGAACATTCTACATGGAAGCATGTAATAAGCAAAATGTAATAATACTCCACATTCTTTTTATAAGCCATATTTTTTTTATTTTTTTTTTTCATTTTTTGCCATATTTTATAAGCAACATTATGTCACTTAGGTTTGGTACTCTATATAAGCAACAATTTGTAATTGCCAAAAAATCTAATGCACTTTTTCCATTTTTAGCCATCAATCATTCTCTCATTTTCCCCACCCATTCTCTCTCATTCACCATATTTATAAATAAAGGTCTATTTGAAGAAAAAAAAATCCGACATACATATTATTTTTAACTAATCTTAAACAACAGTTTAATTTAGGTGTCCTTAGTAACTGTTGCTTATAAAAATGTACCAAAGGGAGTATTAAACTAATAATTGGAATAAGGGATCATAACAGTGCTACCTGAAAGAGGAGGAGTGTTTGGGCTGAATAGCCTCATTATTGTCTCCGCATTGTTCTAAGAGAAACCCATATTCACAAATGTGGAGCCTTTGTAAAGAAGGAGGCATAATTTCTCCTATTTTATCAAATTTGGGAGAATCCAAAATTTGTAGTTCTTGAGAGGTTTGATGTTGAAGCTCTTCGCAATGCCATTTCGCATTTGGAAAATAGATGCAAAGCTGAGTGATAGTTGGAAGGTGATGCAATTCCGTAAGACATGATAATAACTTGTCACACTCTCTTATCTCAAGTTGTTTTAAACTTGACGGTAAGGTTATTGACAATGGCTCAAGTTCTGGACATCCTTTTATAAATAGCTCTTCTAAAATTGGGAGAAGACGTTTCATATCATCAAACAAGGACCTCAGAAACTTGCAATTATAAATGGAAATCCTTCGAAGACGACAAAGAGGTGCCTTTGAAACCAAATCAAACTTGAGATTCTCACAATCTGCTATAATTAGCCCTTTCACTAAATGTGGCATATGAATCATTAGAAGTGGCACTACATCAGGACAATCCCGAACAATTAAATCTTGAACACACATCTTTACAAATAGAGGCTCCGACATTTTCCTACTTGAAATTGTTAGACGGCTTGCGTAACTTGGCAAATGTTCCCCTTGCAACACTACATTTGGACTTTTAATTATAACTAACGTGGTCAAATGTGGGCTGTTGGGAATAGAAGAAGCAAGCAGTGGACATCTTTCAATTTCCAGATTCCTTAAAGAACGAAGTCAGCGAGGTAAATTTCCAATTAGTTTGGGACAATCATGAAAGCGAAGAGTGTGGAGATTAGAGAAAGCATTCATATCTATTGAATTCCATTCTTCCCATGAGATCATATTTTCAAAATGAAGAGTTTCAAGGGATGGAAATGGTACAAATGAAGCAGAATCATCTCCATGGAAAAACTCAGATCCGATAGCCACCACACTTTCTAATCCTTCAGTAGTTAAGGTCCTCAGAGCAGGTAGTTGCCCAAGGGTAGGAATTCTCCAACAGTTTTTGCAATTAATTTGGTGGAATTCAATCAAGTTGTTGTAGGAATGACCATCAACTTTCAAAATTTCTAAATCCCAATAAGGTTGAAGCTTCTCCATAATATCTCTCTCTGTCCATTGAAAATAGAAATAATGTTAAAAATATAGAACAAAACTCAAGTTTTGAAGGCCAATTGTAGTGACTAGGGGTGAGCAACGGGCGGGCGGGGCTGCCCCGGGGGTAACCGTGGCCCGCCCGTGTAAAATACACGGCACGGGTGCCCTGCACCGTAGTGAACCCCATTTAACCCGTATAAAACGGTACGGGTTAAACGGGTACGCCTAAACGGGTCCAGGGAACCCGTTTAGGCATACTGGGATTTTTTTTTAATTAAAAAAAAACAGGTTCTTTTTGGAGACAATCTCACTTGCTGCACTGAAAGCTTAATTAGATCCAGACGAATGAGACAATCCCACCATCAATTTATATATATTCTATACAGAAGATACAAACACGAAGGAAGTAGACTTCAGATACAGACAAGAAGAAGGAAGCAAGATTCAAGAAAACTTACTGGGTGAGGCTGAGAGTGAGAGGTCATTGAGGGCGAGAGGGAGAGGGGGACGTCGAGATTGTGGCGAGTGACGGCAACTCAGGCGGCGACGGCAACTCAGCAAGGCGACCAAAGACCACGATAGAGATCGAGCAGACTTCGGATGAGGCGGCGATAGAGGCTGAGGCGTTGGGCAAGGGCGATAGTGAGCGAGATTGAGCAGACTTCAGGCGGCGAGCCGGCGACAACAACTAACCAGACCTAACCGATCGAGGAGCCTGGGTGCGGTGAGGGTTTGAGTTTGAGGGGAAAAAAAACAAAACTGACTGAGTATCGAGGACGAGGAGCCTGCGTGAGTGGGTTTGACTTTTTGAGTTTTGATGGATAATTGGCAACCGAACCAGACACACCGCACCCAAGAACAATGAAAAAACAGGTGCTCTATTGTCTCAATTTCCTTAAAGCAGATCGGACATGTGGGGTCAGGGCCCCTCTTTCTATGAAACAATGCCTCATTTGTTGCTAAAGCTTTGGCCAAAATACGCTAGATGAAGGAAACTACCTTTGGGGTAGCTTTAACTCGCCACGTATCCTTCCAAGTTGCAGGAGTCATGGAGAATGATGAGCCAGCGGCATGGGCACCCGAGAAGGAACTAGACTGAGTGAGATGAAAGCCAAGCTTAACCGAATAAAGTCCATTTTTTGCCAATGTCCATACCAGTTTATCATCTGTGGGCTTTGATTGGAGAGGGATGTCAGTAATGGCATTAGCCGTGGGGTCCTCAATGAGATGCCTGATTGGGTGGAGGTTCCAGGTTTGGGTATCCTCAGAAATGAGCATTGCTACTCTTAGATTTGATTTTTTGAGAGCCTCATTATCAGTAGGTACACGCCGAGGATGAAAGGACGGGATCCAGTTATCGCGCCATACACGTGCAGATTCCCCATTTCCAATGTGCCAACGCACGTCATTTTTAATGAAATCACGACCCTCCAATATGCTAGACCAGTTCCAAGACGCTCTATGACCCTTAACTGCATCAAGAAAAGAACAATTAGGAAAATAGAGGCCTTTCAGTACCTTAGCCCACAAATCTTGTGGAAAAAAAACAACATAAAAAGTTTTGAAACTATATTGAGCCTGTTTGGGTTGGCGGTAGGAGCGGTGACTTACAATCTATCTGACTTTAAAAAAAGCTCCATAGGAAAAAAGTCAGTTTATAGATAATGATTTATGTTTGGATTGATGGTGGTAGAAGTGGCGAGGCCCACGTCAAAAAGCTGAGAGCATTATGGAAAAAGCTGGATTCTGAAGCTTTTTACTTAACTGGCTTTTTGAGCTTTTTTGACTTAAAGTTAAGTCAACGCAATGGGCAATCCAAACAAGCTTTTTTCTCACTGGGTCGTTGGCTTAAAAGCCACTGAAATATTTACACACCAACGCTGAAAAATAAGCCACTCCAAACAGGCCCATTGTGTGTATTTGAATAATAATAATAATAATAATAATAATAATATAATGTGTGTGTGTACGTAAATATTTAGATATATTTGTGTCTCTGTGTGTGTATGAGGATGTAGATTAAAAGAAGTAATATTATGTTATGATAATATATATTGGTAAATATTACAAATAACATTAAAATAAGAAATTTTTCTATAAGAAGAGAGTGAAATATGCACAACTTAATTAGCATGAAGTTTTTTTTTTTTGGGGGGGGGGGGCTAACATTATTATAATAATTCTCTCTTGTGCCCCAAGTCAGCAATCATTACACACAGGAAAGACAAGTCTTTAAGTTAGGAATGTAGTTTTACAGCGTTTGCAAAAGGTCACAGGATGTGTGTCTATAGTTTCATTTTATTTTTAATCAAGTTCCTTTAGTTTCAAATGTCTGATAAAAGGGGAAACAAAAAAATCAATGATGAAATAATAGAGTCGCAAGCAGTAAAAATAAGAATATCAAAGGTAGCATAAAAAGGCAGATGAGGGGAAAAAATACCTTGATAATGCAAATTCATATCTTCCTCCACATCTTTCCCATTTTCTTCTTCTTGTATTTTTTTCAGCAAGTAGGGTCAATGAATTGACTATTTTCTAAGTTACTTTGTAGATTGTATACATGAACTCCAAAATAGATTTCCTTTGCTTCGCTCTCAAAGAAAATCTCCACTTGATTCCACTTATTTACACGGAGGAGTTCACTTATGCTTAGCATATCACATGTATGTATGTGATCAGTTGTTATTCTCAGTAGAGGCCAAATAGTATTAAAATTCCTCTTGGTGCCATTGATGCGCACTGAGAATTCATAATTGAAGAAATGATGCCGATGATCTTTAAAAAGAATCCAAAGAGAAGCCATTGGGAATACATTACGAACCCAAAATAATACAGAACTTCCTTGATTATAATAATGGAGCCCTTTTGGAAGTTCTTTTCCTGGCAAAATAAAGTTTCTTTTCTCAGGTTGAATGTTTAATGCCTGCCAATTGTGTATTGCCAAAAAAAAATAGTTAACTAAGATGTAAGGAATAAAAGAATATAATTATAGGAGAGCCAAGGGGAGGGGAGAGAGATACCTTGTTGAATACTTTTTTTTTGGATGACTTAGTCAGTGATGTGCAACATATGGCACTAAATTCAACCAAGCTTGGTGGTATCCCTCCAATATGCTCAAGTTCAATGCAAAAATCTAATGAAAGATATTTCAAATTGTGACATTCTTTGATGCATTCTGGAAGAATTGTGAAATTATTAAAACTCAAATTTAAACGTATCATATTAGTGAAGTGGGAAAGACAAAAGGCAAGAGAGTCATCTGATAAATTGCAATTTGAGAAACAAAGCCGTCCAAAATGCGGTGACATGGCTAAGCAAGACAAGCTTGCTTCTTCACCACCTTCACACATCTTAAAATGACACAGTCTTTCACAACCTGCTGTGCTTAGTTCCCAAAGCTTTGGTAATGTACAAATGCTAGCTGGTAACTGCTTAAGATTCAAACATTTCTCCACACTTAAGGTTTCTAGTCCAATAAGATTGCAAACTGAAGACGGTAATTCGGTAATTGCTGTCCTGTCTAAATCAAGTGTTTGCATTTTTTTCATCACGATTGGTATTTCTGGAAATGTCTGAAGACTTGCACAACCAAAAAGGTCAAGATGCTCAAGAGATGTCAACCTAAGGCGAGAAGGAAAAATCTTCAAGTTTTTGCATCGCCTAGCACTAATTCTCTCAACTTATTTAAACATCCAACTGAATCATGAATTTTAGCTAAATTTGTGCAACCATCAAGCCACAATTCTATTAGATTAGAAGCTCTAGATAAGTCTGGTATTTGTTGTAGAAATTTGCAATTTCTTAAATTCATACGACTTAAATTCAGACACTTCTGCAAAGCAAAAATCAATTTACTTTTAGAATTAGGCAAAGAAACAAAAAAGAAAAGTACTATGGTACTTGTATATATACTCACCTTATCAAATGGTTGGAGAAATTCACAAGAACTGTCGGACAAGTCAAGGTAGACAAGTTGGGTTGGGTTCAGTGGTAAAAATTTGAAAGAATATCCTTTCCATTCCAGCCACCTTAAGCTATTTGGTAGATATTTTGGACTTCCAGAAAAGCAACCATTTCTTATCACAATAATTTTGATATTTTTCATCTTCATAAGTTCCTCCCCGCTCCATTGTACTTCTATACTTTTAGGCAAGTCTAGAATTATGGCTTCAACTTTATTAGTTCCCTTGCAAAATGAAAAGCACATGATAAATTTCAGAATTTAAATATTATAAATCATTAGGAAATTATAGGAAAAATGAACATGCATGTTGAAGATCTTACTGTGTCTTGTTGTAAGACATGAAGAATGTCTTTATAGAACCACAATCTGCTACGTTCACCAGGTTCATATGATGACTCTTGTCGAACGATCTCTTTACCCAAGTCTTCTATCAAGTCATGCATTGTTATACAATTTTGTTCAATCTTTATAAGGGATTTATCAACAAGGGTTCCAATAGCATATTCTAGTTGGATTCCATGAATACATAGCAGCATATAATTGGCATATGCTAATTTCTCACCATTGAAAAAACAAGCCAAGTCAAGGAAAACTTGTTTTTCTACTTCTTCTAACATATCAAAGCTTAATTTCAAGACATTCAAAACTGCTCTATCTGGTATGCTTTTAAATTGATCCAATGCGGAACTCCATTGACGGACTTCTTTACCGCACAAGTAAGAACCAATAACTTCTAAAACTAATGGAAAGCCACAACAGTAGTGTGTTGCACGTTTGCAAACCCCCATATAGTTGGAATCCACATATTCTTTTTTAAAGGCATACCAAGTAAGCAGCTTTAGAGATTCCCCACCATTGAATTCCTTGACATCATAAATGCTTTCAATACCATGACTTTTTAATAATTGCTTATTTCTAGTGGTGATGATGATTCTACTTCCATGACCGAACCAATCACAACTTCCAGCAAGTGCTTTTAATTGGTTTGATTCGTCAACATCATCAAGAATCAACAGAATCTTCTTTTGACTAAGCCTGTGTTCTATTATTGGTATTCCTTCATGATAATCACCCAATTTGAGATCTTTCTCCATGACTAATCTACCCAATAATTTTTCTTGAAGATGTGACAAACCATTTGGCATTTCAGATTGCTTTCTTACCTCAGAAAGAAAACATATGCCTTCAAAATTATCGGCAATGGAATTATATACTGCTCTTGCAATAGTTGATTTACCTTTTCCACCAGCTCCCCAAATTCCTATCATTTTAATTTCCTTAGTGGACCAAAGATCTAAACAAGAGATGACTTCCTTCACTCGAGACTCAAGTCCAACTGGATAATTTGTAACATGTAAAGGCTTTAAATTAATCCTAACAGCCACTTCACGAGTGATCCTCTTAATACACTCTTGTTCGTTTGCAATCCTGGCCAATTTGTAACAAGCTCACTTTTAGTTCGAATAAGATGTAGTTTCAATATTCCTCACATAGTAAATAATGAAATATGAAAGTGTTTTAAGCATTATTTTATATTCAATCCTGCTTATCGGAAAAATAGCAAGTTTATTATATAAATGATAAATATAATAGCTAGTTAGCCGCTCTGCATAATGGGGGGAATATGGCGTGCTCGGTTACTGTTTCCTTCTAAAGGAAAATAAAATTAAAGACATGTTTTGAATGAGTCTTCTAAGAAATAATCAACATATTTCACCAAAATCGTGTTAGCCCGACAAAATGGAACCACACTGACCGAGCCTTCATTTTTTTGTTGGACATCATATAGTATGTGTATGTTGTCGTCAGATTGAAAAATAATAAGAAAAAGAGCGAGGAGATATATACTTGGATTTGAGATGACAGCCTTTGAGGTCAGCAGCTTGAGACAGAGCGTGCCTCCATTTTTCCACCTTGGGCCTCTCATCTTTGAATCTTTCCTCTAGTCGAGCCAATGCTTCTGCATAGCTTCCTCCAGGACGTCGTAGTTCTGAGGGATCCACATAGTAAAATACTGGATATATCAACCGGTTCTCCTCCTTGAAGCAATCAACAATCTTTTCAAGTTCTTGCAAACAAAATGTTGAGTTTGCATAGTTTTCTGAGAAAACTATGATGGCTATTCTTGATTCTTCAATAGCTTTGAAAAGTGCAGGTGTAATGTGTTCTCCATCCCTGATTTTATAATCAATAAAGGCATGAATTCCACTTCGATGCAGAGATTCATAGAGATGGCTGATGAAACCTAAGCGAGTATCATCACCATAAAAACTGAGGAACACATCATAAGGCCACTTGTAAGTGATAGAAGAGAAAGATGATCCATGCGCCATGGTTACCACCACGCGAAGAGTAAAGCAAGAAGAGAGAGATCCCACACTCACAGGGACTTGAAAGAATGAAGGGTTGAAGTTGTAGCGAATATGGCACCACGAAGCTTTGTTGGAATTTCCTTGAGACAAGCATCCGTGGGAAGAAAGAGAAAAATTTGTCAACTACTGGATCGAGGCTACAGTACATGACAGCTGTTTACCGTGGATGACAGCTGTTTTGGAAGCATATGCGAACGAAAAAAGAGAAAAGAAGACGAAAGAAAAGTAAACCCGACGTATGACATGGTGAAAGAAAAAGGAAGAGTTATACTTTTTTAAAAAAATTTAATTTTTTTCATTTGACAATTCAGAAAAGGGTTAGAATCCCCTGTTCCGACTACTTGAAAGAAAAAGGAAGAGTTATCCTTTTCTAGAATGATATCAATCTATTTTTTTTTTGCGCCTTCAATTTTAATAGTTTTTTTTTTTTTTTGAAAGTTCATAGCCTCTTAATAATTAAGGCTTGAAGTCGATAACTCTGAAATTATTATCAAAATACCTATGCGTAGTAGAAAATAAATAATTATAAATAATATATATCAGGATATTATATGCTCCTTTTGGTTTTAGAGAATCATTTAAACCACTTTACAAAAATTAGGAAAATTTGTTATTCAAACATTTTCTTATTTTTAAATACATTATTACTCACCTACCTTCGAATCGAAGTATAAAATTAGCTGAAATGTCATTCATTAGTCTTAAAACATCCTTTTATTAGAATATTTCTTTTGCAGATCTAAATGTATAGATTAGCGAAGGAAAAAATGACTTTTGGGATAAAAGTTCATTACGGTTATGTGATTTAAATTTAAAGAAAATTTTATAAAACAGTCAGTTTGACAAAAAAATTTTATATGATATATTGAAAATTCTTCAAAAGATGGGATTTTTACCAAAATAATTTTTTTAAAAAAAAAACTAATTACCGGATTGAAGCACATTGAAAAATATTTTTCGGCCCAATCTTCGCGTCATTGATGGCGCGCGGAGGGTTAAGCGGGACTAGTTGTGGCGCGAGGAGAGTTCGCGTGGTCGAGGCGCGGGAGACGTCGCGTGCTTTGGCGTGAAAATATTTCACGCCTCCCATGTGGCGTGAAATATTTTCACGCCACAGGTGGCGTGAATATTATTCACGCCACCAATAATAATGAAATCAGACCCACTAAGTGGGTCTGATCCATATATATATATATATATATATATATATAATATTAAATAAATATAATATTAAATATATAAAAAATTAATAATAATAAATGATAAAAAAAGTGGAATAATTTAAAAAAGCTCTACTTTATTTAATTTGAAGTCGAAAGAAAGCGTGGGTGAAATACGCAAATTAAACGCTTTTAAAGATTACGCGATCCTGATTTAGTTATAACAACCGATCCCAATACATGGGGATCTATATATTTGTTATACACCTACAATTTGGTTATAACAAAGTATTAATTTAGGATCGGTATAAAAAAATGTACGTGTGTAAAAGTGTTTCTAATAAGATGTCTTTAGAGTAAAAGTGTTTTTAATAAGTTATACAGATCCCAAAATCAATACTTGTTGTTATAACCAAATTGTAGGTGTATAACAAATATATAGATCCCCCTATATTGGGATCGGTTGTTATATAAATCAATGTCTGCGTAATCTTTAAAAGACGTTCTTAATGAGGTATTTATTTTAACCGTGCACTTTTCTTTCTTTCTTTTCGACTTCAAATTAAATAAAGTAGAGCTTTTTAAATTATTCTACTTTTTTTATCATTTATTATTATTTTATTAATATTAATTTTTTATATATTTAATATTATGTTTATTTAATATTAATTTAATATTATATATATATATATATATATGGATCAGACCCACTTAGTGGGTCTAATTTCATTATTATTGGTGATGCCACCTGCCACATGGGTGGCGTGAAAATATTTCACGCCTCCCATGAGGCGTGAAATATTTTCACGCCATTAAGTGAGGGTGATCTTTGTCCCGCGCTCCCACCACGTGAACTCTCCTTACGCAACAAATAGTCCGCTTAACCCTCCGCGCCATCAATGGCGTGAGCATTAGTTTGGAAAATATTTTCCAATGTCTTCAATCCGTAATTAGTTTTTTTAAAAAAATATTTTGGTAAAAATCCCTGAAAAGATTCAAATATGAGAAAGAAAAAAGCTAAAAACAAAAAAAGTTAGAAAAAATTGCTTTAACTTTAACTTGACTTTGGAGCCATAAGAATTTAATTATAAAAGCTATCCTAAACATCATTCTTGAATCAAACGTATGGAAATTTTTGTGCCAAATCAACAAGTCAGTTTGAGTCATATTACTGTATATATTTTTGATAAAAGTGTTTTTCGTGAGAAATAATCATTGTGGCTTCTTCGACGAAAGTGTTGAGCAACTTTAAGCATGGTGAATCATATTCTTATGATATGATGAATGCGATCAATGTGTTTCCTCAAGATCCCAAAGCCTTTAATTTACCCAGGTTAATTAGTATGTGGTTTATGCGATTTGATATAGTTAGGGATACCTATAAATAAATTAAGATACATACATACAAACATTCGTACGTATGTGATTAAAAATACATACAACTCAAATACGTATTATTGGGGTTTATGTGCACTTACCCTTCAATTTGTCCTTTTTTTTGTTGATAAACTTGTGTAGCCATACATTAACTACCCATTATCATCAGCAATAAGCTTCTCCAATTCCGCATCAGTGTGCAGCATCCCCTGAACATCGGGCAAGGCAGAGAGGCTCGTTTTAGCCAGATAGCCCGCTGCTGACCCGCTGGGTTAAACCAGCGGCTTATCGATGCTTAGGGCGGAAGCGAAGGGGGTTAGGCGCCTAAACCCATAACCCGCCCATTTAACTTTAAATGGGTATGGGTTATTGCATCAAAATCTTTAACCCATTTAAACTATATTAAACGGTTTAGATATAAATGGGCGGGTTGACGGGTTTGGGAACCCATTTACATTTGAGTTTAATTTTTTGGAGAAAAATATATATAAAGCATTAAGTATCCACCCAAATTTATCATTCTAACTTCTGAAATATGAATTTTCAAAATTCAATAATCATAATTTATATAAAAGAAACTAAATTTAGACAAGTGTTATCATAACATAATTTTGATATTCAAACTCTAAGTGGGGGAATGGTTAAATGGGGAAATGAGGAATGAGTATTTCATGGCAATGTGACATATTATTGTCAAAGTGTCTATATAGTTAATAAAAAATATATATGTAACTAAATGGGCGGGTTTGGGCAGTCCGAAGGTGCGCCCATAGTCCGCCCATTTAAATCTTAAATAAGCGGGTTACGACCCAACCCGCTATGGGTCTTTTTGGACGGGCTCAAAATGGCCCAATTGTATTGGGTTGTAGGCGGGCTCACCGGGTTGCGGGTTTTATGCTCAGCCCTATCAGATGCACATCAACGTTCCAGGTCCTGTCTATCATGCTTTTAATTACATAGGAGTATTATGATCTTTTGACTATATTTAGAAATATCAAAATAAGACTTCTTAGTCTGATTAAAAATTTGTCAAAAGTGTAAGTCTAAATTTAAATTTTAGTATTTGAGTTGGATTTAATTGAAATTTTCCCTGTCCATTAACCAGTCATTATTTAATTATAGTGTTACATTTTTCAAACTCGAATTGCTCTACTTATATAAACGAGCTAATTTATGGGTAACCAAGCATATAGGCCAACTCACCACCACCACCAGTCCCTCACTACATATATTTTAGGGAAAATGACAGCCAGGTCCTAAAGACCATAAAAAAGTCCCAACAAAAATTCATATATCAAAAAAGTCTCTTATTATTTATATAAAAATAAAATTCAGGTTTTAAAATTTTGTTATGAATATAACACTTTTCGTTGTAAATATAGTTTTTTTTTTGTGAATGACAAATTTTAAATTTTGTTGTAAATATAACACTTCTTATTGTAAATATAGTTTTATCTGTTGTGAATGACTAGGTTTTTAAATTTTGTTGTAAATACAACACTTCCTGTTGTGAATGACACGTTTTAAATTTTGTTGTGAATATAACACTTCCTGTTGTGAATATAATTTTTTCTGTTGTAAATATAGTACTTCCTGTTGTTAATACAAATAATATCAAAAAAGTTCCAAGAGATTTTTTTGATATGTGAATTTCTTTAACTTTTTTACTATTTTTATGATCCTTGGGACCTGACTATCATTTTCCCTATATTTTATACTATCTTATCTTAGCTTTACATAATCATTTTTAATTTATTTTCCCAAACATTAGGCTTGAACTGGCCCAGTGATCTCCAAGTCAAAATGGGCAGCATGCATGCATACTACTCTCTCCAATTTTAAATATGCAAAAATTAATTGGGGTTTTTTAATTCTAAACATAATATTTTAATTTTTTATTTCTCATAGTTACTATGTTTTTAAAAATACTTCCTATAGTTAGATTTTCATATAATGTATAAGCTAGAGATTGATAATATATCAATATGATAGATTAAAAACATGGATATATTTTTAGAAAAATCAATACACAGTTTTTTTTACAAATAATTAACTTAATTTTTTAAATATATGTAAATTAGTAATGATTAGAGAATAGAGACGCAATGATATCAAGTCTCAACTAGAGAATAGCCTAGTTAGGAAACTCTAAAAAATCTTTGGTTTTGTTGAGTGAGGGTTTCTTAAAAAATCTTTGTTTCGTTCGTAAAATAAGATGCCTAAAAAATTGTTTGCATTATTAATATCTTTTTTACTCAAAATGCGCCCTATGTCTAGAAAGAAGGTGAAAATACATTAATTTAATAACTTTTTTAATGTGAGGTGGTTGAAAGAGAAAAGATCTTTTTTGGCCAAGAAAGATAAAAGGGTTAAGGATATTTGTCATAAAACTGTATAAAAAAATATTTGCCATAAAACTGAAGTGACTTTTAAAATTACCTAATTAACTAACTTATACACGAAACTCCAATGTAATTTCTACGATGTAGCTTCATATCTCATATATATAAAAAATCATGATATAATATTTATAATTTGCCAAGCCAATTTTTAATTTTTGTTACATGTGATAGATATACACACTTATTATAAATAAATAAAATAATCTGTGTTTTTTTTTTATGAACCTAGAGTATCTCTAAGTTACTTTAGATTTGGGCATAATCTCTATCGAGCTGAGAACATTAAGGTTTAAACCCTTCTAAGTTCTAATAAATGTGTTTCTTAGGATTCAAATTTGTATTCTCCTTCTTACGAGGTTGAGACCGCTTGCCATCTCAGCCATATGATCACCCCCTAAATAAAATCAATGTCTCCACTTTTTTGTTAGTGAAATGAAACTCCTTACTTTCTTATATCGCGTGGGGCCTTTTTAAGTCAAGTCGTCCGGCCTTAGGACTTTTGTGGATTGCCGTGCTTTTTTTTGATAATAAGTGGATTGCCGTGCTGCTTCGTTGTATTTATGCCTTTAGGAAAAGTTACGCTCTGCAAGGCCCACTTATTTATATATCTTTAACTTTTGGAATGTTCCGAATTCTCATTACATGTTTTTTCCTTACATGTATTGTTCATAACTTATGAAACATATGTCTTTTTATAAATTTTATATTCCGATGGTCTTTAATGTAAACTTTATGTATCTAATTCATGAAGATTAATGAAGCCAAATAAATTACTTAATTTGTAACATTATATCTCAAAAATATTTATATGTAACATTATATAATAAATCAATTTATAAGTTAAACAAATTAGTTCAAAAAAAAAATATAAGAGATAAAATGAAAAAAATATTTTACATTTAGCACCAAAACATAGAACCAAATTATGTCTTACATTTAGGACTATAAAAGTATTGTATATTGATGTATAAAATAGAAATAATTTTCCTATTTGATAAATCAAAATACGAATTTAATCAAAATTGAATGTGTGGTTATAACTAGTAGTGATGATTGGCGAATGAAGATTACAAGAGCAACTGCTATAGGTTCCGGCCACTTCTGTATGTGTAGCTACGAATATCACATCACAGTTCGGCCTAAAATATGTGTTGCTCCTATTTGTATCACCACCCAATATAAAATGGTCTTCATAACGTCTCACTGTTTCCTTCAACTTCAACGACTAATATTATTAGGACAATTGAGTTATTCAAACCTATTTTCATTTCACCTACCATGGTTTCCAAGTAATAATTAAAAGCTTATTTCTATCAACTGGTAGTTCTTTTAACTAGCAGGTTGACATTCAATTTTATTATAATTGGATTCTAAATTACAAATAATCTAAGTGAGGGAAAAAAAGATGTTACATTCCATGAAATGTATGGAGCAATTTCTAATACCTCGTTTACATTCCAATTTTTTTTTATTGTTGCTAGACAAGGGGAAAAGCCAAAATCCTTCCATCCCCCTCCCCTCTAACGAAATAGACCTAAAATAAATTCATTAACGCCATGTTTAGACTTGTACATGGATCAGGTTAGGATAATATATATTGGGCTTTGTGTACGTGTGTGGCTAGCCCATGATACCAATTCTGAAGTAGGGGCCTTGGTACTCAAAATTGTGGCATGTAAAAAATATTCTGGCTGGATTTAATCCCTTATGGGCATAAAGATCCCAATATAAAAGAGCCTAGCAAAAAAATAAATAAAAATTTGATCATCGAAAATCCAGTGTCATATAAATAACCCCAAAAAAAAAAACAAGTTCACTCATAAAAGATGATAGCGCATACAACAAAAGCCATTTGCCAATCATGGCAATGAATAATGTCAAGTTTCTTGCCAGCACGAAGGAGAAACTCGAGAGCTGCATGACTAAAATATGAAAAGCGTTTAAAATCATCATGTTCTCCATAAAATGTTCCTCTCCAAAAGAACTTATTAGGATGATGGGGTTCAATGAAATAAATTGGAAGCCCGGCATAAACATAGTTGTGTTACAACACAAGATTTTTATTTTTATTTTTTTAAAAAATCAATTAAAACGGAAAATTTAATTGAAAACCTTCAATAGTGCCAACCCATATTTTATTTTTAAATAGTTGGCCATCAAAGTAGGACTCTATCTCTATATCTAAAGCCGGAAAAAGTAATCAAATTAAAATAAGAAGTTCAAGATATTTAGATTCTAACAACTAGACAAAATAATTTCTTCAAAATAGAATATCATACCCTTAGTTCACGGATATGTTCATATTGCATACAATCGTATTTGGTAAGAACAATTTCAATTAGGTGTCCTTTCTTCTGCAAAGCTTTACTAAGACCACAGACAACATCTCCCAACCCGCCAACCTGTGGCAAAAAAACCTAACATAATTATGGGTAAATGTGAAAAAAATATGGTAACTGAAAGCAGAGAATAACATCCTTGGATAAATTTAAAAGATCCAGTCTAACAATCAGACAATAGAGACCTCATGCATCCGTTACATCTGAGTTGAAGGGATATTTAATAACTTTTTCAGAGGAAAACTGTCGGAGAAAAATGAAACATCCCTTCCTGGAGTCCTTGCAATAACAGAATCCATTAGCTTCAACTGATTCTTCCAATTGATCAGCAGTCCTTTTTGGATAGGATTGATGGAATATATTTTATAGCTTCACATGTTTTTTACTAACGGAAAATTCTATTGAGAAAAACAAAAAGGAAGATGATGAGTTCACCTTAGCTACTGGTGCCATCTCTACTGCAATCTGAATCACATATAATCCTGAACTAAAGAAGAAAAATAAGGTATGCATAAGACAAGGGAAGATGCATATACTACAATTTACTATTTAAAAAATAATACCTTGTTGCAGAAGATGTAAGACTAAGAAATGCAGAAATGACCTCCTGTTCACTCTGCTCTTTGCAAGTTCCGAATACTTCTATTTCTCTTCTACACCTTCTCTCTCAATAGCATAGCATCATCTGTTGAAATTTTCTTTTCAAGTGACCAACCATCAATTCTAACCAATAACTAACTCCAAAATTCCAATGGCATATCTTCCAATGGTTCATCTAGTGCTCTTCTCTTCCTTTCTTCTTTTAGAGTATTAACTGTGTCTTGAAATTCCGTCACTGACTCATGATACAACTGAACATAAGACTGTAGCTCTTCGTCGGACTTTTGAATATGGTCTTCCAATAGCTTTATCTTTTGTTGCATTAGTTCATTATATTTTTGTAATTTATCTGATGACAACTTATAAATATTAGCTTCTTCAAGGGATTGTTCCAATTTATCAACCTTTATTTGCAAGTCCTGATTTTCTTGCAAAACTATTGTGGCTTGATTAGCTTGTTTTGTTGCCTTATCAAGTAACAATTGCAAATTTTCAACTTTTTCTGATAAATTCTTGCATTCAACTCTTAGGGTAGATAGTTTTATAAATCTTCCTGAGAAACTGACAATTTTGCTTCCAAGTCTTTTACAGCAGATTCCAAAGTTGTGCGCTCCTTTTCCAACATTACTAAACGTTCACATGTATTTCTAACATCATTAAGCTCTGCTTTCAGTGATTCAATGGCAATCTTTAGGGAGGCATTTTCTGCTCTTAATGAGCTAAGCTCCTCAGTAAGGGAGTGACTTGTATCATTCTGAGTTAGAGAGTATCGTGAATCATGCAATTCAGTGCCTTTTCCTTCAGTAATTCCCTTTCAAGTCATCTCATTACACAGCACCTCTAAATGGTTCTCCAGGTATTCCACACGTATCTTCTCCTGGGTGGCAACTTTAATCCGTGCATCAGCTTCTGCCAACCTCATCTCCAACAAGTTAATTTCTCCTTGCAATGCTTCCTTCTCGGATAGAACCTTTTCAAGGTCTCCAATTGCATGAACTCTGGCTTGATTTATTGGATGAATGTCTGCCACAAGAACTTACACTTGTCAACAAAAGGTAACAAGCCATTGAATTGTAAATATGGAGATGAGGGGAAAATTGTTAAGTTCTTTAGAAAGGCATCTTACTTCTTTCTGCACTTTTTATCAAGCCTAACAAATCCATGACTTGACAACCTGGCAACTGCTGAGCCTGCTCTGCCACATCAATTATGCCCTATTTCAAAATGAAGTAATCAAAATCATCAATATAGTATATAACAGTAAAACGTGTGAGCATCACTACTTTACTATTTACTGACATGATCGTTGATCCTCTTTCTTTATTTTGGCATTTTTTGTTTTGGAAACCTTACATGATACTTTAGAAACCTTGAATTATTCTTATGAAGTAAGAGACTGTTAGGAGTCTTATTGTTGTCTGTTAGGATTACTTCCTAAATTTGTTTTAAAGATGAGAGTTGGTGTTGGAAATCAAATTTAATTAAATCTACTTAGTTAGCTGATTAGGCTCTTATCTTAATTTTAGTTGTCTGAGAGATTTTAGGGATTAAGTTAGATTTTATCTTTTGAATTTAAATTAGATCTCCCAATTGTAATCCCGAAATAGTAGGAGCTATCCAGGTGACTGTTTAGTCGCGGATTGTTGCTGTTTAGTCACTAAGTCTTTGCTGTATATAATTCTCATTAGTGAATGAATAAAGATATCGCTGTTTGGACACATCACAGAGTCAGCGTCAGCCTTCATGGTATCAAAGCTGAGGAGCGATGACGCAGATATATTCCTGCACGATGATGACCTACCATCAAAAGACTGATCAGCAGTTGCACTCTCTGCCTTCGTCGCATCATTCCGCGGCAATGGCATCTGGCGACTCCTCAACAACTGGCGCTTTGCGCCATGCGACATCCACCTCAGAGGGAACATGTAATATGCAAATATTTAGCCCTGAATATATGTATGTATATTGGTAACCTGGGAACGTTTACAGAGCTTACAATCGTAGACTTCTGGATAAAACAGAAATGCAGAAAGCAAATAAGAGCAGAAACAGTAAGAAGAAGAAAGGAATAACAGAAAGGTAGGGTTTGTCAGAGAGGGAGAGAGCACTCAGTACATTTTTCACCACCTTTCCATAACTAACTTTGTCCTTATATAATCATTCATCATTCATTATCCTCAGCTTCCAAGGCTTTCATTTCATTCTTGCACCGCGTCTCAGTTGGGTTGGGCTTGCCTTTTCTTGCTCAAGGCCCATATGATTTCCATCCATTACAATACTCCCCGGCTGAATTTGAACCTTGGCCCCAAGGTTCAGTTCAGGATATAATGCCGACAATTCCTCAACGGATTCCCAGGTGGGCTCAGGGAATCCATCTCATCGTACGAGGCACTGATGGAGTGGTTGACCGTTGTGCATGAGTTGACGTTGGCTGAGAAGTTCAAAAGGGCGACACAAAGGACCTTCGGGTAGAGACAGCAACGGTAATGGTAAATAAACAGAATCGCTCTGTTCACCAATGAATTTCTTCAAAACAGAGACATGGAAGACCGGATGAATTCGACAATAACTTGGCAGAGCTAAGCGGTATGCCACTGATCCAATGCGTTCGACAATCTGAAATGGACCGAAATACTGCATCGAGAGTTTATGATATTTCCGAAGGTGGACCGAGTGTTGACGATAGGGTTGAAGCTTGACAAGGACCCAATCATTAATCTGAAAAGCAATATCAGTGCGTCGTTGATCAGCATAAAATTTCTGACAGTGTTGGGCACGGAGAAGATTACGTTTGAGCACATCTAAGACCTCATCTCGCTGTCTTAGTTGCTCCAAAACATCCAAAGGGGTATCCGTGGCCGAAGAATGTCGTAAAACAGGGGGTGGGTCGCGGCCATACACTACCTTAAAAGGAACCATACCAATCGAAGATTGAAAGGAGGTATTGTACCAAAATTCAGCCCAGGGAAGATACGAAAGCCAACGGCGGGGATATTCATAAACAAAACACCGAAGGTATAATTCGAGGCATTTGTTCAGAATCTCGGATTGGCCATCGGTTTGTGGGTGGTAAGCGGAGCTAAAACAGAGGTGGGCCCCTTGGAGTTTCATCAGATGCCTTCAGAAAGAGCTCGTAAAAGCCTTGTCCCGGTCAGAGATGATGGTACGTGGTAAGCCATGTAAGCGAATAATGTTCTGCAGAAAAGAGGTGGCAACCGTGTGACTGGAGTAATTGGCCGGTAGAGCAGTGAAGTGAGCATACTTGGAGAGACGGTCGATAACAACCATAACGACAGAATATCCATGGATGAGGGGAAGGCCAGTAATAAAATCCATGGCGACATCCTCCCAAATACGTTTTGGAACCGGAAGAGGATTCAATAGGCCTGAGGGATGTAAATTGGACAATTTAGCTTGCTGGCAGATAGAGCATTGATGAATGTAAAGCCTGATCGTATGGCGCATCTTTGGCCAAAAGAACAAATGAGCAATCCGATGGAATGTACGGAGAAATCCTGCATGCCCCCCACAACAGAGGAGTGAAACTCATAAAGGATACGTTGAATGAGCTCAGTATGGTCAGGCGGAATGACTAGTCGAGTGCGCCAATATAAATCCAACTGATGAATAGAATAGTGAGGATATAAGTGTGGGGCCGCAGACACCTTGGCATGAAGGGCAGTGATATATGGTGAGGTGCGAACCTGATCATAAACGAAATCCATAAAGGACGAAGTAAGTTGAGAAAGTGCCATGCACTCGACCCGTGATAATGCGTCGGCGGCCTGGTTTGTCTTGCCTGGCCTGTATTCTACGGTGAAGCGATAACCCATGAGCTTGGGTAGACAAGCTTCCTGCTCTGGAGTATGGAGGATCCGTTCATTAATATGCTTTAAGCTAGCATGATCCGTACGTATAATGAAGTGATGACCAAAGAGGTAGTGGCGAAACTTGGAGACCGCTTCTGTAATAGCATACAGCTCGCGAACATAAACCGACTGAGACTGTTGGCGGGGAGATAATTTCTTGGAGAAGAAAGCTATAGGATGCCGATCCTGAGATAAGACAGCGCCGATGCCTACGCCAGAAGCATCAGTCTCCAAGATGAAGGCCTTGGAAAAATCCGGCAAGGCCAAGACAGGAGCCGAGACTAAAGCCTGTTTGAGTGCGTCAAAAGCGTGTTGGGCCGTGGACGACCAAAGAAATGCTTCCCGTCGAAGGAGGTCCGTTAGTGCGCTAGCACGTTGGGCATAACTCTGGATGAAGCGACGATAATATCCACTGAGGCCTAAAAAACCTTTAAGTTGCTTGATGTTTTGTGGAGTGGGCCAGTGCTAGACGGAGTGGATTTTAGAGGGGTCGACCTCCACTCCTGAGCAAGAAACAACATGTCCCAAATATTCCACGCGTCGTTGGCCGAAGGAGCACTTAGAAAATTTTGCAAAGAGTTGATGAGTGGATAAAAAAGTCAAAACCTGCATTACATGATCAAGGTGTAAGTCCCACGTAGCACTATAAATGAGTATATCATCAAAAAAAATGAGAACAAATTTCCGGAGGAAAGGACGGAAGATGGAGTTCATGAGAGCTTGAAAAGTGGCCGGAGCGTTGGTAAGGCCGAAGGGCATGACAAGCCATTCATAGAGGCCTAAATGAGTGCGGAAAGCAGACTTGGCACGATTGGAGTCACGCATGAGGATCTGATGGTAGCCCGACCAGAGATCTAACTTGGTGTAAAAAACAGAGCCGTGTAGTTCGTCGAGCAATTCATCAACCGTAGGCATTGGGAACGCGTCTTTGATTGTAACCGCGTTCAAGGCACAATAATCGACGCAAAAACGCCAAGTACCGTCTTTCTTTTTAACCAAAAGAACAGGCGCAGAGAAGGGACTATTGCTGGGTTGAATTAAGCCGTCAGCGAGGAGCTCCGATACGAGTTTTTCAATCTCTGCTTTCTGACTAACCGGGTAACGATAAGGACGGACCTTAACAGAGGGACTCCCGGGAGGAAGCTCGATATTATGTTCGTGGCCACGTACAGGAGGTAAACCATGGGGCTGGTCAAACACATGAGCAAAATGATGGAGGACCTGTAATAAGTCGTCGGCAATAACTGGAAACTCCCGAGAAACAGAGGGTGATAGTAGGGCAAGCATAAAAACTTGGGACACAGAGTCTGTGTGGTGCAGGCGAAGTAGGTGATGGCATGAGGCTTGTAGTACGGGGGATCCGCGATAGCCTGAAAGAGTAATAAATTGCCGTGCTCCAAAAAACGGATGGTCGACGACTGTAGTCGGCAACATGAGAGCCAAGAGTTTCCAACCAATCAGCGCCGAGAATCATATCCACGCTCGCAACGGGAAGGACCAAGAAAGTCAGTGTGAGAGTGTGATTACTGATTGTGACCTGTAAGTCCCGCACTAATTCATTAGTGGATAAAATGGGGCCAATGCCGCCAAGGACTCGGACGTCAGGAGCTTTTTCGCGAGGTAAGTGCAAATGCGAGACCACGCGTGGGTGGATGAAGTTGTCAGAACTGCCGCTGTCAAGTAAAATCTGGATTGGAAGACCCAGAATATGACCTGTAAAGCGAATGGTGGCTGCGCCCGTTGTGCCACGTAATGCATGGAGGGATAAGTGATGTAAAGTGGCGTCCGGAGGAAGCTCCGTCTCAGCAGGGGCCAGAGCATCGTCGGGACAGGAAGTGTCGACGTCCTCACACAGGAGCATCATGACTTGCCGATTAGGACAGCGGTGAGAGGGGGAAAACTTCGCATCACAAGTAAAACAGAGCCCCTTGTCACGCCGGAGTTGGACCTCGGCCGGTGACATCCGTCTAACCGGAGGAGTGGACGGGGTCGGTAATAATGGTGAAAGATTGGACTTACCACCGGCAGTCGAATGTGATGAAACACCAGGGTTGGGGGGTGTATAGGGAATAATCGGTTTGGGTGACGGGGTAAAAAGTGGCCTAGAGCGAAAGGAGCTGGGAGGTTCCGACTTGGGTACGGCTGTGGTGGGTGTAACCGGTTCAGTAAACAATCAAGCATAAGTCAGGGCGCTTATGACTGTCATCGGGCGTTGGACAAGAACATCACGGCGTAGTGCCGGGAGCAAAACACCCAAGTAACAATCGACCAGAGCAAGTTCCGGCAGATCTGTCGTGCGATTGGCCAGAGTAAGAAACTTAGAATTATATTCATCCAAAATGCCGCCAATACCCTGCTGGGTTAGTTTAAACAATTGGGAGCGTGCACAATCAAAGGGCGACGGGCCATATTATCCTTCGATGGCTTGAGTCAAAGTAGTTCAAGAGGGAAGCCGGTCGGCCTTCTCCATCATTTGAAACCAAGGGAGCACGTCACCATCCATATGAACTGACGCAATGACGAGGCGTTGGGGATCAGTGATATCATAATATCGGAAAAATTGCTTAGCCTTGAAAAGCCAATTAAGAGCGTCGGAGCCATCGAACCTGGGGAAGTCAAGTTTAACGGATTTGAAAAATTGGGGATGTTGGAAGGGGGGTGTAGTGTTCGGAGTACTGGAGGAAGATCTTGTTATAGGTGGTTGTTGGAACTGTTCAAGACGATGATGGATGGCATCGACGGAACGAGTGAGGGAGTGCAGGGCGTGACCGAGCTCGTCAAACTGTTTATCGTGGCTGAGTAAACGAGTTCGAGCGTCGTCAAGAATTTCATGGGTTTTCTTTTGTTCCGCCTGGAGTTCTTTCAGCCTGGTATTCTCCGCCATACTGAAAGAGACTCAATGGAAGCACCAATTGTAATATGCAAATATTTAGCCCTGAATATATGTATGTATATTGGTAACCCGTGAACGTTTACGAGCTTACAATCGTAGACTTCTCGGATAAAACGAAATGCGAGAAAGCAAATAAGAGCGAAATAAGAAGAAGAAAGGAATAACATAAAGGTAGGGTTTGTCGAGAGAGGAGAAAGCACTCGTACATTTTTCACCACCTTTCCATAACTAACTTTGTCCTTATATAATCATTCATCATTCATTATCCTCAGCTTCCAAGGCTTTCGTTTCATTCTTGCACTGCGTCTCAGTTGGGTTGGGCTTGCCTTTTCTTGCTCAAGGCCCATATGATTTCCATCCATTACAGAACAGCTGTCACCATAATTCCGAAGCGACTGACTAGTGTGAACTACTGAGAATGGGTGCAGTCTATCAGCTTCGCTCTCAAAGGCCACGGTAAGCTTGGGCATGTCATTGGACGTCCACCACTACCGCCCTCTTCCGACGAGAAGGCAACCGAACTTTGGCAGGCTTCAGATGCGCTCATATGCTCTTGGCTCATAAATTCAATGGGGCCATCTGTCAAGCGCTATTTTATGTTCATGTCATCTTCCAAAGAGATGTGGGACTCCATCTGTGAAGCTTACAGCGACGGTGGAAACTCATCCTACATATTTGATCTCCAAGCAAAGGTATGGGATCCTAAACAAGGTAATCTTCCTTTGGGAGACTACTACCTTGCTAAAAGCACTCTTTGGCAAGAACTTGATCTCATCAGTGATGATACCCCCTGTTGTTCATCTCATGCTCCCACTCACTCAAGAAACATTGAGAAGGCTCAGCTGTTTGAACTTCTGGCAGGCCTAGACAAATCCTATGATGACATTCGTGGTAGAATTTTAAGCCATGTTCCCTTTCCAAGTGTCCGAGAAGCCTTTGTAACACTCCGGAATGAAGAATCCACAAAATGCGTTATGCTTAAGGAGGCCTTGGGACCTCAAAACGGACCACAAATCATAAGTCCAGAGCTGTCGGTCTTGGCTGCCCGCTCTAATGACTCTCGTTCCAACCAAGAGCGACCAACCTATGATTACGGCAAGAATGTGGGTCACACTAAAGACACAATGTGGGAAATTCATGGAAAACCACAAGATTGGAAGCCAAGGAAACAACGGGACAGAAGCTATGTTGCTGAAACATCCAAAGAAGTTGATCCTATTTCTCCCCCCGCAACACCACAAGGCGATAAATTTGACAAAATCATTGAATTGCTATCTACGTTGCAACCTCCTCAAAGGCAACCCACCGCCACAATACACTACAAAAAAGGGATTTTCCGTCGCAAAATTCATTTGCGACGGATTTCGTTCGTCGCAAAAAGCCTTATCGCAATTGCAACGGAAACTCAAATTTCCGTCGCAAATCCTTTGGGTTTTGTGACGGAATTGGGATTCCGTCACAAACCCAAAAAAATTCGACAATTCCAATCCGACGGAAATAAAATCCGTCGCAAAACCCAAAGGATTTGTGACGGATTTGAATTCCGTTGTAAATTTTGATTTTTTTAAAAAATATTTTTTTAAAAAAAAAAATACTTGTAGGGGAGTAATAATAATAATAAGGATTCTTATATATTTTTTTAAAAATAATATATATATATATATATATATATTAATTACTTTCAAGAGATATATTTTTTTATATTACAAAAATATAAAAATAGGATATTTACCCAATCAACCTAAATTTGAACCCTTGACTCAATTCAAGTCTCTTCCGAATACTTCTAGTAAGAACATAACAAAATAATCTATGAAAGATTCTCTTAATATAAGTTAATCAAAATGTACATTTTCACCTGTTTTGTTTCATTTTCTTTCCATTCAGATTCAGCAGGGAAAGGAAATTTGATTCCTCAATCAAACAAAGTAAAGAAGTACGGGTTGGCGATAGGGACGTCGGTGGAGACAAAGGCGACGGCTGCTCGGCGACGGACGTGGAGGACGAACGGTGAAAAGAGAGAGCGCAGCGAGGACGCACTCGTGAAAATGAAAGAGGAAGAAGAAGTTGGGAAATTTAAAACCAAGGGTTTTGCAACGGAATTGATTGCCGCAAAAACCCAAACGGGTTTTGCAATTTTTTTTAAAAACTTATTAAATTTGCGACGGATCTCAATTCCATCACAAAACCCCGTTTGGGTTTTGTGATGGAATTTAAATTCCGTCGCAAAATGATTATTTTTTTAAAAATATATTAAATCTGTGATGGAATTGAAATTCCAACACAAAACCTCGTTTGGGTTTTACAATAGAAATCCAATTCCGTCACAAAATTATTTTTTAAAAAAATTATTAAATTTGCGACGGAATCTAATTCCATCGCAAAACTCGTTTGGGTTTTGCGACGGAATTTATTTATTTTTTTAAAAAAATATTAAATTTGTGACGGAAATCTAATTCCTTCGCAAAACCCAAACGGGGTTTTGCGACGGAATTGGACTTCCGTCGCAAACATTACTATTTTGCGACGGAATTTAAATTCCATCGCAAATACCCCTAAATTTGCAACGGAAAAAATTCCGTCGCTAATCGGCTGTTTTCTAGTAGTGATAGTCAAACGAGGTAATTTTTCTAAAGCTTTATCTGCCATCAAAGGTACGAGTGTTGGGCATTGTTGGATTATAGACTCTGGCGCTTCTGACTATATGTCGGATGATGCTTCGCTATTTTTGAACTATACACCAATACCCAACAAAATGACCGTTAAAATTGTTGATGCCTCTGACTCTATTGTTGCTAGTTTTGGGAATGTAAAAGTCTCTCCCACTTTAGTCCTACAAAATGTGTTGCATGTTCCAAATTTGAAATGCAACTTATTATCTATTCGTCAGTTAGCCAATGATGTAAGATGCCATGCTGACTTCTTTACCACTCATTGTATTTTTCAGGATCTACTCACGGGGACAACGATTGGCGTTGCTAATGAACGTGATGGACTTTATTACCTAGATGATAGTAACCTTCGCAGTATTAGTTCTTGGAATAAAGTGTCTCTCCCTAAGACTAGTAGTTTGGAGTTGTGGCACAAGCGATTAGGTCATCCTAATCTTGATTATTTGTTAAAATTGTTTCCTTCAATTTATTCCAATAAAGATCTTTCTCAATTTTATTGTGATACATGTGAACGTGCAAAACATCACCGAACATCCTTTTCTAGCATCCCATATCGTGCCTCCCAGCCATTCACTACAATCCACAATGATGTGTGGGGACCATCCCGCGTCCCTAATCGAACAAACTCAAAATGGTTGGTCACATTTATCGATGATCACACCTGAGTGAGTTGGGTTTACCTTTTAACTAGCAAATCCGAGGCTCCTCAAACCTTCATTACGTTTTATAACATGATTCAAACGCAATTTCAAACCAAAATTTAGATTTTACACTCTGATAATGGAACTGAGTTTACACTCTGATAATGGAACTGAGTATTTCAACACCACCCTTACCAATTTTCTCCAAAACATGGTATCATTCATAAAAGCACTTGCCCAAATACACCCCAAAAAAATGGTATTGCCGAGAGAAAAAACCGTCATATCCTCGACACTGCAAGAGAACCCATGCTCAACTCCTTTGTTACACGCACTCACCGGGGATGCCATCCTTATTGCTGTGTTTCTCATTAATCGCATGCCCAACAAACCTCTCTCTTTAAAACCCTACTCCAGGTCCTCCATGAAAACTTTCATATTCCCAACCTTGAAAATACCCTTCCGCTTAGAGTCTTTGGCTACACTACATATGTTCACCTTTACCACATATCCAAACTTGATCCTCAGGTTGTTCGTTGTCTCTTCTTGGGCTACTCTACTTCTTAGAAAGGCTATAAATGTTATGATCCTATCACCAAAAGTCTCCTTGTCTCCTGTGATGTTACCTTCCATGAGAATGTCCCTTTCTATTCACCGTCCTCCATTCAGGGAGAGAATTGGACTGAATGTCAAACCCTAACAGCATCTGAACCCTCATCAGAAACCTTGCCTGAACTTGCGTTCCATAACACCACTCTATATATTCTCAACCTAGAGCTATATGAGGAACCTATTACCCAAACAACTATTTCTGGGGGAGACAAGACCAACAACCTTGAGAAATGGAAGAACACCTATACTTGAAGGCTATCAAAAAGAAGTGGTAATAAAGTACCTCAAGTTCATAGCACATGCCCTGAGTCAGAACCAGTGATAGGTCCAGAAGATGAACATGGTGAAGAGCATGATTTACAAATAACAGCTCATGACAACTCTGATATTGTTGATAGTCTGGATTTACCAATTGCTATGAGAAAGCAACCCAGAACATGCACATGACATCCTATAGAGAAGTTTGTTTCATATCAGGCTCTATTGTCTAAATACCATGCTTTTGTTTCTCAACTTGATGGTGTCACAATACCTAAAAACGTAGATGAAGCACTAGGCGATCCTGAATGGAAACAAGGGATACTAGATGAGATAGAAGCACTAATCCAGAATGAAACATGGGAATTCGTGGATTTACCAAAAGGGAAGAAAATAGTTGGCTGCAAGTGGGTCTTCACGCCAAAATACAGAGCGATGGAAGTCTTGATAAATATAAGGCACAACTTGTGGCAAGAGGTTTCTCTCAAACCTATAGGATGGATTATATTGAAACATTTTCCCCTGTTGCAAAGTTAAACACAACCCGAATTTTGTTATCTTTGGCTACAAACTTAGACTGGCACCTACACCAACTGGATGTGAAGAATGCATTCCTTAATATAGAACTAAGGGAAGAAGTATACATGAAACCTCCTCTAGGGTTCCTAGGAAAGAAAGCAAACCAGGTATGCAAACTTAAAAAGTCACTTTATGGTGTAAAACAATCTCCTCGAGCTTGGTTTGAAAGATTTACCAAAGTCTTGAAAAATCAAGGATACACTCAGGGACAAAGTGATCATACTATGTTCTTCAAGCATACAAATGGGAAGATAGCTGTTTTAACAGTTTATTGTCTTAACAGGAGATGAAGAAGAAGAAATTAATCAAATAAAAGTAGCTCTAAATCGGGAATTTCAAGTCAAAGACCTTGGAGAAATGAAATACTTTCTTGGAATGGAGGTAGCCATAATAAAAACAGGCATCTACATCTCTCTAAGAAAGTATATTCTGGATCTCTTAAAGGAAAGAGGCATGTTGGGTTGCAGACCGAGTGATATACCCATTCGGGCTGACAAAATTGGGGACGATGAGGAGTTGGGAAAACCTGTCGATGTAGGTAGATATCAGCCTATGGTAGGAAGGTTAATATATATCTCTCATACCAGACTTGATATAGCATTTACAGTCAGTATATGGTAAGTTAACACTCTCATGATCCCAAACAAAAACATCTAGATGAAGTCTACCGAATTCTCAGATATTTGAAGGGCTCTTCAGGACATGGACTTTTCTTTAAGAAATCCACTCAACGATCGTTGAAATGTTCACGGACGTAGACTGGGCAGGTGACTAGGAGGACAGAAAATCAACCTCAGGTTATTGCAAGTTTGTGTGGGGTAATTTGGTTACTTGGAGAAGCAAGAAATAAAGTGTGGTAACAAGAAGTAGTGTAGAAGCAGAATTTCGAGCGATAGCACTGGGAATTTGTGAATACAAGCCTCGCAGTTAGGCTGTATTCTGACAACATGGTAGCTATTAACATCTCACACAACCCAGTACAACATGATCGAACCAAACATGTTGAAATTGATCGACATTTCATAAGAGAGAAGATCGATAGTGGGATTATCAGTCTCAAGTATGTCCTTTCCAGAGAACAGACTGCAGATATGCTGACCAAAGGGTTAACCAAAGACAAGTTCGAGCATCATGTTAGCAAGTTGGACATGATCAACATCTGTAATCTAACTTGAGAGGGAGCATTGGAAATCAAATTTAATTAAATCTAATTAGTTAGCTGATTAGGCACTTATCTTAATTTAAGTTGTTAGAGAGATTTTAGGGATTAAGTTAGATTTTATCTTTTGAATTTAAATTAGATCACCCGATTGTAATCCCGAAATAGTAGGAGCTATCTAGGTTACTGTTTACTCACGGATTGCTGCTGTTTAATCGCTGAGTCTTGGCTGTATATAATTCTCATTAGTGAATGAATAAAGATATCATTGTTTGGACGCATCACAATGTTCCTTTATCTTCTAGCTAAGCTCTTTATCATAATATTATAAAACAAAAGAAAGTACTAGGGCTGAAATGAGGCAAGGAGTTTACCTTCATCCCTATAATTTGTGAACCTCAAAATTCAACATGGATACCAACAAACAATATAAATAAATAGATTCTGAAGGCCGACAATGAGTTTCGAAAGAGTCCAACTGCGATGAGTTTTATTCATACGCTAATGTGAATTATATATAGACTTAACTCAGCAACAAACCAGCGACCTAGGTGGTTCCTATTGTTTTGGAATTAATACCGGAAAATCTAATACGAAATTTGAAAAGATAATCTGCTAACTTATTTCCTAAAATCTCTCTAACAACCTAATTTAAGATAAGTGCATATCTGCTCACTAATTAAATTAATTAAATTCGGACCTCCAACAATCCCCCTCAAGTTGGATCATAGATGTTGATCATGTCCAACTTGCTAATAAGATACTTGAACTTGTCTTTGGTTAACCCTTTGGTCAGCATATCTGCAGTCTGTCCTCTAGATGGGACATACTTGAGACTGATAATACTACTATCAATATTCTCTCTTATGAAATGTCGATCTATTTCAACATGTTTGGTTCGATTATGTTGTATCGGGTTGTGTGAGATGTTAATAGCTGCCATGTTGTCAGAATAGAGCCTAACTGGGAGACTCGCATTTATCCGTAGTTCTTCAAGTAGCCATTTTATCTATATTCCTTCACAAATTCCCAGTGCTATCACTCGAAATTCTGCTTCTACACTACTTCTTGCTAACACACTCTGTTTCTTGCTTCTCTAAGTAACCAAATTACCCCACACAAATGTACAATAACCTAAGGTTGATTTTCTATCCTCGTAGTCACCTGCCTAGTCTGCGTCTGTGAACATTTCAATGATCCATTGATTGGATTTCTTGAAGAATAGTCCACATCTTGGAGAGCCCTTCAAATATCTAAGCATTCAGTACACTTAATCTAGATGCTTTTGTTTGGGATCATGAGAGTGTTGACTTACCATACTGACTGCAAATGCTATATCAGGTCTGGTATGTGAGAGATATATTAACCTTCCCACCATACATTGATATCTCCCTCTATCGACAAATTTTCCCAACTCCTCATCGTCCTCAATTTTGTCAGCCCGGATAGGAATATCACTCGGCCTGCAACCCAACATGCCTGTTTCCTTTAAGAGATCTAGAATATACTTTCTTTGAGAGATGTAGATGCCTGATTTTGATCTGGCTACCTCTATTCCAAGAAAGTATTTCATTTCTCCAAGGTCTTTGACTTGAAATTCTCGATTTAGAGCTCATTTAATTTGATCAATTTCTTCATCATCATCTCCTGTTAAGACAATATCATATATATATATATATACGGCTAAAATAGCTATCTTCCCATTTGTATGCTTGAAGAACATAGTATGATCCCTTTGTCCCTGAGTGCATCCTTGATTTTTCAAGATTTGGGTAAATCTTTTAAACCAAGCTCTAGGAGATTGTTTTAAACCATAAAGTGACTTTTTGAGTTTGCATACCTGGTTTGCTTTCTTTCCTGGGAACCTTGGAGGAGATTTCATGTATACTTCCTCCCTTAATTCTTTATTAAGGAATGCATTCTTCACATCCAGTTGGTGTAAGCGCCAGTCTAAGTTTGTAGCCAAAGATAACATAATTCAGAGTGTGTTTAAATTTGCAACAGAGGCAAAGATTTCAGTATAATCCATCCCATAGGTTTGAGAGAAACCTTTTGCCACAAGCCATGCCTTATATTTATCAAGGCTTCCATCGGCTCTGTATTTTAGGGTGAAGACCCACTTGCGGCCAACTACTTTCTTCCCTTTTGGTAGATCCACGAATTCCCATGTTTCATTCTGGATCAATGCTTCCATCTCAGCTAAGACAGCTTGTTTCTATTCAGGATCCTCTAGTGTTTCATCTACGTTTTTCGGTATTGTGATACCATCAAGTTGAGAGACAAAAGCATGGTATTTAGACGATAGAGCTTGATATGATACAAATTTCTCTATAGGATGTCGTGTGCATGTTCTAGGTTGCTTTCTCGTAGCAATTGGTAAATCCAGACTATCAACAATATCAGAGTTGTTATCAGCTACTATTTGTAAATCATGCTCTTCACCATGTTTATCCTATGGACCTAGCACTGGTTTAGACTCAGGGCGTATGTTATGAACTTGAGGTACTTTATTACCACCTGTTTTTTATAGTCTTAGTGTATAGGTTTTCTTCCATTTATTAAGGTTGTCATCTTGTCTCCCCCAGAAGTAGTTGTTTGGGTAATAGTTTCCCCATATGGCTCTAGGTTGGGAATATAGAGAGTGGTGTCATGGAATGTAGGTTTAGGCAAGGAATCAGGTGAGGGTTCAAATGCTATTAAGGTCTGAAATTCACTATAATTCTCTCCCTGAATTGAGGATGATGAATAGAAAGGGACATTCTCATGGAAGGTAACATCATAGGAGACAAGTAGACGTTTGGTAATAGGATCATAGCATTTATAGCCTTTTTGAGAAGCAGAGTAGCCCACGAAGAGACAACGAACAACGTGAAGGTCAAGTTTGGATGTCTGGTGTTGGTGAACATATGTAGTGCAGCCAAAGACTCTAAGCGAAAGGCTATTTTCAAGGTAGGGGATTTGAAAGTTTTCATGGAGGACCTAGAGTGGGGTTTTAAAAGAAAGAGGTTTGTTGGGCATGTGATTAATGAGAAACACAACAGTAAGGATTGCATCCCCCCAATGGTACTGGGGAACAGAGAAGTTGAGCATGAGTGTCTAGGATATGGGGGTTTTTTCTCTCGACAATACCATTTTGTTGAGGTGTATTTGGGCATGTGCTTTTATGAATGATGCCATGTTCTTGGAGAAAGGAGGTAAGGGTGGTGTTAAAATACTCAGTTCCATTATCAGAGTGTAACATTCAAATTTTTGTTTGAAATTTGGTTTGGATCATGTTATAGAAGGTAATGAAGGTTTGAGGAACCTCGGATTTGCTTGTTAACAGGTAAACCCAACTTACTCTGGGTGTGATCATCAATAAATGTGATGAACTATTTTGAGTTTGTTCTATTAGGGACAAAGGATGGTCCCCACACATCACTGTGGATGGTAGTAAATGGCTGTGAAGCACGGTATGGGATGCTGGAAAATGATGTTCTGTGATATTTTGCACATTCACATGTATCAAAATGAAACTGAGTAAGATCTTTATTGGAGTAAATTGAAGGAAACAGTTTTAACAAATAATCAAGATTAAGATGACCTAACCACTTGTGCCACAACTCCAAACTACTAGTCCTAGGGAGAGACACTTTATTGCAAGACCTAATACTACGAAGATTACTATCATCCAGGTAATAAAGTCCATCATGTTCATTAGCAATGCCAATCATCATCCCCGTGAATAGACCCTGAAAAATACAGTGAGTGGTAAAGAAGTCAGCATGGCATCTAGCATCATTTACTAACTGACGAACAAATAATAAGTTGCATTTCAGATTAGGAACATGCAACACATTTTGTAAGACTAGAGTGGGAGAGACTTTTACATCCCCAAAACCAGCAACAATAGAATCAGACGCATCGGCAATTTTAACGACCATTTTGTTGGGTGTTGGTGTATAGTTCAGAAATAGTGAAGCGTTATCCGAAATATGGTCAGAAGCTCCCGAGTCTACAATCCAACAATGCCCAACACTCGTACCTTTGATGGCAAATAAAGCTTTAGAAAAATTATCTCATTTGACTATTGTAGCGGTGGGTTGCCTTTGGGGAGGTTTCAACGTAGATAGCAATTCAATGATTTTGTCAAATTTATCACCTTGTGGTGTTGCGGTGGTAGAAATAGGATCAGCTTCTTTGGATGTTTCAACATGACATGGCTTCTACCCCATTGTTTCCTTGGCTTCCAATATGCACTAAAAAGCGTTTTTTGCGGCGGAAAATTCCTCGCAAAAAAGCTATTTTCCGTCGCAAACCGATTTGCGGCGGAAAATTTCCCGCAAAAAAGCCTCACAAACCAATTTTCCGTCGCAAAATGATTTTTCCTCGCAAATTTCAGAATTTGCGGGAATAATTTTCCTCGCAAAATGTTGGATTTTGAGAGGGAAAATACTTTCCCTCACAAAATTTTCAAATTTTGCGAGGGAAAATCTTTCCTCGCAAACTCATGAATTTTGCGAGGAAATATTTTTCCTCGCAAATTTCATTTTTTTAAAAAAAATATAAAAATAAAATAATTACACAAAAAAATATTAAAAATTAGAAAATAAAAAGACTTGTATATCATAAAAATAATTTGTAACAATCATAAGAGTTTACATAGCAAAAACAAATATTACAAATTATAATGTTTCACTAAAATGAACTAAACAAAGTCTAAATAGCAAAGAATCTGGTCATCATCATCACCAATATCGTCATGACTGTAGTTACAAAAAAAAATACAAATTCGTTGTGAAAGATTGTTAGGAATGTAATTGAAATATTATCAAAATATTGTATAACAATTTGACATAAAATTATAGGAATGTAATTGTGAAACGAACTTACCATATGCTTCTTTCTTTCACATTAGTTTTTGATGACAACATGCACAAAGAGAATGAAATGAGGTTCCAACCCAGAAACATGTATATGTGTAAATACATAAAAAAATGCAGATTTAAAGAGAAATAAGAATGCAGATAACATACTTGCAAAAGGATCTGCGTCATGCACCAGCGAAAACCAAACATAGCAGCAGATTATTGCTATGGCATTTGAACAAAGCAGTGTCTTTTTCACCTTTGGGTATACGATCTATCAATTATTTGAGCTCGTCAATCCATCGTACCAGTAAAAAGAAAAATAATATATCCATCTCATAATGGACAGTAAAAACAGTACTACAAATCAAACAAACTTATCATTGCAAAATACACACTTTAATCCCTCAGCAGATTTTTGTAAGAGGTTCCTTTTAAGAAAGCACTGGCAAAGAAGCAAAAGGAGTCATTGAAAGTATAGTTTGCCTAAGCAGCAGCAAGGGCAATGAAGCACCTAGAAAAAACAACCACTAGGAAACACCCAAATAAATGAAGAAACGAACAACAAAAGCAAGTTGTCTCCTCAATCTTCCAACATTTTCAAAAGTTAATTAACAAGAACTTCCCAAAACTCAAAGCACACAAATGAGATCTACCAAATATTCAAAACAACTTATAACAAATAAAAGTAACTCCAGAACAATGTAAGAATAACTAGGAAGATATATGCAGACTAGAGGTAAAAGAACCTAAGAAATATGAAAAATTGATTAAACATATTACTTAAGAATTGAGAGTTTGCTAGAACTTATGACAATCCAAGAATGACAAAGAAGAAGGTGGAATTCTTGAAAGTTGAAGGTTCCAACAATCTTAAGTTTCACAGGGTTTTGAGATAATAAGCAAACCACAGTCTTGAAGCTTCCATGCTTAGATGTAATTAAGAGTACATACTAGCAGGTCTGGTTAACCTTGTGCTTTCAATGACACAATTTTATCATTAATGAGAATATTTTATTTTATTGACTTAGCTGACTTGTATATGAGTATACAGATTTTAATTATTTTCATATCCCCGTAATTTTGCCTTTGACTTCAGGGCCTTTTTGTATATCTGAAGCTTGTATTCCAAAATCAATCAATGAAAAGTATTTTTCTCCTGTTATTCCTCAATCAGATAGGCTATAAAGATAAAATGTAACATGGAAAAAAAATACCTGAAAGCAAAAGCAAACAGAAAGAGAAAAATTGGAGCACCAGATTTGCACTGCAACAACAATAAAAGGTAAATGTAGCTGAAGTTACCTTGACAACAATTAAATAAAAAACGTTAAGAATTTAGTAACTTTTCAAAGAAATTAAATAATAAATTGACCTTCCTCCTCTCATGCTAAGTGAAAAGAAAAGAAATATCACAAACCATTGTAGCAAATGTGACGGAGATGGAAACAAGAGATGGGTTGCTCATTCTGTCTCTGAATCCAAGTCACGCTGTACCATCTCCATATGTGCATTGAGCTATATCCATTTATGTACACCAATACAAATCAGGCCATTTAATGGTTGATTAATATCATCACTTGCCACCAAGCATGATGACATACGTCAACTTTGACATAGCTAGCATATGAACCACTGGTCAGGCTTGGGATATCTGAATGAACAAATAACCAGTAACCATAGTTCAACCATCTTCACATCATAAAGATATCAATATGATATATCAACCTAAAAGAAGCAACTGCTCTCTGCTCTAGACTCTAGTGCTCTTCATTAGATTAATCTAAAGACTCCTACTTTATCTGCAAAAGTCAAAATCTGCATTGTAACTATTAAAGTTAGATATGGATTTATGAAGACACAAAGATATGGTATAATGCTTAGATGCAATTTAAAGTATGGTCATATGTCAGAGTGTCGTATATTCAAAATAATTACAAAAAAAGCACCTTGGTTGTGTCGATCCGCCTCAAGTCGCTCGTGCTCTTTTTCTCCCTTGGTTCCGCCGTTGTTCCTTCGGATCCGCCCCCTTCTCCGGCGCATCACGAACCACCAGCACATCAAACATTCAAATGGGTTCACAAATTAAAGTTTCCTTAATTCAATTTCATAACAGAACCTAACCTTTAATCACAATAAATAAAAAATCAAATCCATCTTATTCCTCTATAGTATTAAATGAGAAATACTTCAAAATACCTACTCAAGAAGATCTTTCTCTTCACTGACTTAACTATGTGGAAACCCCCAAATTTCTTTCCCTCCTCATCACATGCACGATCTAGCGGACAAGAAGAATAGAAGGAGAGAATAAAGAACCAGCCTCCCACACTTACATCAACATCGATCAAAATAGAGGAATAAAACGTGGAAGTTGAAGGATGAAGCTAAGGACGCAGCAACAATTTCGATGGTCAGCACATAAGAAAAGAAGAGGTAGTTTGGTGCTTCAAGATGAAGCCCCACAATCCCTCTGCATAATCCAGGCTACCCCACTCACCAACGACAGGAAGAAGTAGGCGACATCACGGAAGCAAGAAAACCCAAGAAGAATCCAAAAATTTTCTTCCCTTGAAATCCCGTGATTGACGCTGGAAAAGGGGAATAAGAAGAAGCAGGGAAAAAAATAATCTAAAAGTATAATTATTTAACTGATGGCATTATGGTAACTAGGGGTCAAATCCCCCTTTTTGCGAGGGAAAACTCTTATCCCTCGCAAAAGTAAAAAATAACTTTTATGAGGGAAATAAGTTTTCTCATGCAAAATGGAGGGAAATTGGCGGGAATTTTCCCCAATTTCCATCAATTTTGCGAGGGAACTAGTTTTCCCTCGCAAAATGGTCATATTTTGCGAGGGAACAATTTTTCCCTCGCAAAAATCACCATTTTGCGAGGGAAAATTTTTTCCTCGCAAATTTTTCCTCGCAAATTTCGTATTTTCTAGTAGTGCTGGTGGTTTTCCATGGATTTCCCAGCATGTGTCTTTAGTGTGACCCACCTTCTTGTAATGATTATAGGTTGGCTGCTCTCGGTTGAACGAGAGTCATTAGAGCAAGCAGCCAAGGCCGACAGTTCTAGACTTATGATTTGTGGTTCGTTTTGAGGTCCCAAGGCCTCCTTAAGCATAACACGTTTTATGGATTCTTCATTTCAGAGTGTTGCAAAGGCTTCTCGAACACTTGGAAGGGGCACTTGGCTTAAAATTCTACCACGAATGTCATCATAGGATTTGTCTAGGCTTGCAAGAAGTTCAAACAACTGAGCCTTCTCTATGTTTTTTGTGTGAGTAGCAGAATGAGATGTACAGTAGGGAGTATCATCGCTGATGAGATCAAGTTCTTGCCAAAGAGTGCTTTTTGTAAGGTAGTAGTCTCCCAAAGGAAGATTACCTTGTTTAAGATCCCATACCTTTGCTTGGAGATCAAATATGTAGGAGGAATTTCCACCGTCGATATAAGCTTCGCGTATGGTGTCCCACATCTCACGAGCTGATGACATGAACATGAAATACCTTTTAATAGAAGGCCCCTATAGAGTTTACAAGCCAGGAGCATACCATCACATCTGCAGCCTGCCAGAGCTCTATCGCCTTCTCATCAGACGCTGCAGGTGGTGGTAATCGGCCAGTGACGTGCCCAAGCTTCCCACAGCCTTTAAGAGCTAAGCTGACAGATTGGGACCATTCATGGTAGTTCGTCCCAGTCAATCTCTCCGATATTATGGTGACAGTCGATCCCTCTAAGGTGGTTGTCACATGACTCAAGGCACCAGTGATGAAGGAGTCTCCATATGCCATCATTGCAGAATGAAACGACAAGGGAGGAGAAGTTGCCTCCTAATCAGTGTGTTTCTGATCGTCTGACATTAATGCAGGGTCTATTATCAGCGTCAAGCCTTTGCTCTGATACCATGAAGGTATTAGGACCTTTGTACATACATGGTATTAATTAGATGTTGCAGGGTCACTTTTATGCATACACCATTATTGAATTTTTCAATCATATATTGAGTTTGGTCTCTTACTCCTTTACTCTAAATTTTCTGCTCTCCCAATTTTCACAGTAAGATTGATAATCTATAGTCTTAATCATGAATAACTAAATATGTGGCCCATAGATTTGTGTATACGAACAGACCAACATCTAAACAGAAAATAATTGAACAAAATAGACAAAATTCTACAGAAGAAACCAGAGAGATAAATCCACAATTTCAAGCTCTAGTTGAAGTATATACCAAAGGTGCTGGTTCAGCTAATATAGCAGAATTATTCTAATTCTCCACAACAATATACTCGATATGATCATTGCTATCACTGTCTATATCAGTATTAGTGTCTAAGATTTCTTTGTTAAAATCTGGTATGCCATCCAAGGAAACCTTTCTCAGCTCAGAATCCTCATCTTTACTTGGATGGAGATCTCCTTCAGTAGGAGGTCCATGAGAAGCTTTCTTGATATGTTGCTTTTTGTGCTGGGAACTGTGAACAATTACATGAGTTCGTGCATGCTAATCGCCAACTATACAAAAGTACTAGCCAGCAAAGTATAGTAGCCACATTATGGAAGTAAAATCAAAACAAAATTTAACAAAATAAAGATAACTAGTGGTTCTTTCAAGTAGACTAACATTCAATTTTACTCTAATTGACTGCTAAATTACAATTACTCCAAGTAAGAAGGAACAGATGCTACATTTCATGAAAAGTATGTAGCATTGCCTCAAAGGAGCTCATTAACTTAATAAAATGAAGTGGTTTTATTTACTTGTAGATGCATTAGACTCTCAAAATTAATAGATTAGATTTACAAACCCCTAATAGTTTACCCCCAACCCATTTTGAATATGATTGAGAAATAACAAAAAGAGGCAAAGCATAAACAGCACCAAAGAATTGCGTTTTTTGGGTTCAACAACACCATGAATATTGAAAATGAGATGTTCATAAAAAACCACACTTCAATCAATGGACGAAAAAATGACAACAAAAATATTATGCAAAAATCCATCAAAACCATGCTCCGATCAAAAAATCATCGCGTCCAACCAAATCAACTTGAACAAATCATTGGTGAACCAAAATTAATCAATTAAATCAACGCTTCCAAAACAATTAACATGTGGTAAAGTACAGTAAACGATGAGCACCTGAGATTACGCTGTCGCATTCTACAAGAATGATTGCAGCTGAGGTGAGTGAAGTTCCAACAAAGAAAGTGATTTGACGAAAACCTTAGTCGTCTCAGGGTCAAATCACAATTTACCATAAATTAAATGCAATATAGTGCAAATAACTGGGATCGTTTCTCTTATCAAGGAGCCTTTTATTATGAATTCCCTAGGTTAAACTAAGTCTTAAAAATATGGTTAGAAAAGGGGTTTTGAAATTGATTTTTCTAAACTAAAATTTATAAAAATAATAAGAAACCAATTCTACTCTTTTTGGTATTTTTGGAAAATAGTGAAAAATACTTAGGATTAAAAGGAATTAATGATGAACGCTTTCTTGGTAATGAAGGAGATGGCTATCATTGCTTAAAAATATTTGGGAGTTAATCTTTTCATTAAGTCATAGATCAACCTCAAGATAACATGAAATTAATGATCTCAATTAATAGTAAATTTCCTACAAATATGTAAGCCTACTACCTCTCTTGAGGTATTGTTAAAATCCACTTAATGTGGAATCTAAATTAGGATGATAGAATTTGTATCTTCTTAAAGTTGAAAGTCTTAAACAAGGTCCTCAAAGCGCTAAAATCAATCATGATTACTAATCACCAACATGATAGCAAGCATAATTTCATCAAGTCATAAAAGAAATTTAGAAATTAAAACATCAAATTAATCATCCAATTGAAACTACAAAAATTAATCCCGTGAACACATAACTTGAATCCAAGTCAAAACTAAATCTTGATAAACTTAAATAAGGAAATCAAATAAATAGTCAAGCAAAACGATTAAATTCAAGAACTCTCCTATTGTAGACAAATTCTGCAGCCCACAAGCTCTCCATCACCAAGAAGCAAGGGTTCTAGCCACACATTGCCATTAAAAAAATCAGGTTAAAACCACGTGTGTGCGTTTCTTTCAATCACGTGATACTCCCACGTCTCAGCGTCTTCGGGGTCATGTCCTTCTCCCTCAATGGTTCTCTTTGATTTGTCCTTCCTTTCTCAATCACGTGATCTCAATCTGATTCCTTCAATCTGAATATATTAGGTCGTGTCGTGCTCTGCGTTGACTCCCTTTCTCCAATTTAATATCGATCCAATCTCTCTTGCTGAAGTCCACATGTGTCTTTTTTTCGTTCTTGCTTCTTGTTTTCTTCACGTGTTGCCGTATTTCAGCGCTGGGCCTCTCCTCTTTCTTTTGCCGTGTGTTGCCCCCCTTTTTTATAGCTTAGGGTTTTTGCTTTTATATTAATTCCTCTCAGCTCTCCCCATATCTGATATATCGCCCCTCAATTATCCAAATCTGATCTCCTATATTATCCTCCTCAATCTGATATATCAAATCTGATATCTATTCCCTTGGTCAAAACTCTGAGTTTTGATGTAGGGACCTAAGTGAACCTTTTTAAAAGGTTTGTAGAGGGACTAAACTGAAACTCTTATACTTGAGTTCAAACTTCTATTTTCTCATTTGACCTAATCTTTTTAGTCATCTACAAATAAAATAATCTAACATCAAATATTCTCATAAAAATCAATGATTAAGAGAGATTACAATTTCTTTGACAATTTTGCCATTTTTGGCCCTAATTTAATGAATTTACTCTTAATCTTAATTTATCACAAGAAAAGACATTTTAAGCTCAATAACTATGATAAAGTACATTAAGAATCCCAATTTAATCATTAAAAATCATATAAAAATATGGTTAGATCAGAAAGCAAGTGGTCAACTGCCTCACCATATTTCTCCTCATGATTTGCTCTGTGACTGAGTACGAACTGCATCAGAAGAAGAAGAAGGCGGCTTGAGACAAAAGCTTCTAGGATTCCGTTGGCACAACGTCTTCGTCTCTGGGATTGAAAAATGCCATATGGGTACTCTCAAAAAATGTGTGTGGGCTAAGGAATAGCCAAAAAAAATATAACAAACAGAGATAGAGAGTGGCTGAAATTCGACTAAAGCGGGGTGTGATTAGGGAGTCGCCTTATCTAAAGATTGATGTGAAAGAACTAAATGGCTGCATCCACAGTCCACAGAACGCATACAAGGCTCTAGCCTGCACCGCAGGTCAGCCGTTTTGTCAGCTCAAGTCACATTAGAGCTGGGAATTAAGATTTGGCCCTATAGGGCCAGCCCTTGAAGGGCCAAGGATAAGAAAAACCTTTGTTTTCCAAAGCCCGGCCCGAGAGGACTAGGGCCAAGGCTCGGAAATTACTATTCTAAATTTTAACTATTTTCCTCCATTTTTTAAAGAAATATAATTAGCAATTACAACAATTAAAGTTCTAATTTATCAAATAAGTGTTGTTATCATTAATATCCAAACATCATGAATCATCTAACAAATAAACACATTCACTAATTCCTAATAAAAAATAAACTATTGTCCACAAATAATTCACATAAGACATAAGAAGCGTACCATTAAGTAACATTAGTACGATGACTATCATTGTCATCTTCTTTGCCACTATTATCAATTTCAAAAATATTTAATTGTGCTTCACTTTGAGTAGTAAGGTAGCCTACTTCACGTGAGTAAGAATATCGTGAGTTTCTTCTCCACATCATGAACACATCTACAATCTTTATCTTTATTTGCAACAAATAATAAACCAAATATAAAATCGAGTATAGTTATTATGTATTAATGTATTTGTACTTAAATTGATAAATAACTCTATAACAAATACAAAATACATATAAATTAGTAAACTATCATCATAAATTAGGGTTCTCAACTCTCAAGGGCAGCCTAGGTAATTTTTCAAAAAAAAAAAGGTTAAAAGGGCTTTAAAGCCAAAGGGAGGCCTTTTAAGCCCGAGGCCCTATAGGACCAGCCTTGCAGGGCTTGTTTCATTTTCCTTCTCCAATTTTCAAGCCAAGCCCTTAAAGGTTCAGGGCCTAACAGGGCCGGCCTGACGGGCTCGATCTAATTTCCCTACTCTAAGTCACATGCTAATGTGGGAAAAAGCACCAATTTTTAATCGTTTTACATACATAAACACAATTTTTGAATAAAATAATAATTAGTTGTTTTGTGGATGTCAATAATTATGTAATTAGTTGATGGATTCAACATGGAAATTATAATAAATATCACATTTTTTTTCTTAAATTGCCCTTATTTTTTCTAAGTTGCGGTTTTTGCTTTTGATACCATTAGGTTATAAGGTGTATCACCCCACAAGGAGGATACAATTTTGAATTTCGGGAACCGCGCTTGTTAGGATAAGTGAGAACCCTTTGTCTTCTAAGCCTCGAATGGGAAACCCATGATCAAATAAAAAAGAGAGGCTTACAATAAGTTTAATATATAAATAAGAATAACAGCACTGTTATAGTCTCTAATTGAATGAAACACCATGCTCATTATTTTTGGCATTAATTATTGTTGGGTTTAATTATAGGGGTATTTGGGGGAAATAATAAATTTAGGAGATATGTCTTATATTTAAAATTAAGATTAATTCCTCAATTATGTCCTATTTTAAATAGCATAAAAGTGTTACATATCAATAACAGAAAATGTAATTGGTAAAATCATTAATTATTCCTTAATGTAATCACCAAAAAATTTGATAAGTGCTTATTATTGAGAATTCTTTTGTTATTACATTCCTTTCCATAAAAATTTCCACATGAATTATGTAATTACCTAATGTAGCTACAGTGTTAAAAATACCAAAAACAAAAAAACAAAAAATTTCTAAAGGGAAATAAATCAAATTAATGAAATCAGGTATTTTTTATTAACCAATGTGCACATTTAACCTTTTAAATTCGCACAAAGCTTATTTTGTTGATTTAATTTAATAAAATGCCTTTCATTATCTCACCCTTTTCTGACTTGACATCATCTTACCCTAGCTAGTACTATTAAGGGAAAGTCCCCAATAAAGAACTTTAAAAATCCTAAAAGATTAAAAAGTGTTTGGAATATTCATAATTTCAGAAAGATGTTTGATTCAATTTGTCTTTTTTGAAATTCAAAAGAAATGGCTAATTAAATTGCTCTTATATTTTTTTTTTAAAAAATATTACCCCCACTAGCCGTTGCCGTCGGAACTCCAGTGCTAGAATATTCCATCGCGAATTAATATCCACAAAGTGGTGACCCCTACCATTTAGTTTGCCCAAAATTAAAGGTTTGTGGCTATTGGGCCACTAATAGCTTATAATACATTATATGCACGCGTGCGCGCGCACGTACACCATTCTGGTCCTATTTATAAGTCTATTTTGGCTAAATCACATATACCAAGGAGATGTAGACATACACACACCATTCTAGTCCTTTTTATAAATCTATTTAGGCTAAATCACATATACCATAAAGAGATGTAATTAACTTAATGATTATGGGGTAAATTTTCAACTTTGTCCTCATTTATGAATGTATATCTTTTAACTTTTTCTTCTCTCTCTATTTTCATTGGTACAATTAATATAGGCAAAATAATCATAATCTCATTTATTACTTGAATTGGACTTATAAATAAGACCACATTTTTTAGTCAAAATGAACTTATAAATAAGACCAAAGTTGTGTGTGGCCTGCGTGTGGATCAACACAGAGTGATTGACCAATTATTTCTTGTCCCTTATAGGAACTGTCATATATTAAAATGTCCACAAATAACCAGCAATATTATAGAATATACTTACTTGAACCAATCACCTCAAGTTATTGGAGCTTTGGTAGTCAAGTTGTCTGACATTCATAGATCTATGGCTTTGATTTTTTCACGTGAATGCGAGCATCATGTGAAGTTCTCCCTCTTGAGCTTCAAACGTTGTTGATTTCTAAACTTCGTCATGTGAAGTTCTCCCTCTTGAGCTTCAAACGTTGTTGATTTCTAAACTTCAGATGAATTTTGACCATTCAAATTTCAACATCTTAGTTATTATAAGCAAAAACCCTATTGAGGTGAAATACTTTGGATCCCCTAAAATTTCATGGTATAAAGTAGAAAGAGATTTGGAAGATAGCTAGTGGCGGATCCTACCTTTATGGACTTATTAAATAATCTTCCGGTAATAAATATAAGACATAGTTTGTAGTGCAATTTGCACTACAAACTACTCCATCCTGATTTCTTATTATAAGCGCACCAACTAACAATTCTCACAAACTAAAAAAAAAAACAATTAAAGTTAATAAATTTGTCCTACAATTTAAGTAATTTCTAATATCGCCCTACTAATAAAGACTAAATTCTAATATTATATTAATTACTACTCTCACCCACTACCCTTATTAATTATGGGCATACATGAAAATAATAATAATTAATGCTCCTTGGGAACAAGCAAGTGCTTTATAAAAAGGACCAAGAATATCTTGTTAGTTGGTGCGCTTATAATAAAGGCAGGAGGGAGTATGTATTGATGAGAGGTAGTATATAAGTAGGACACATTCTTCAATTTCTTTGTATCTCTTTCATACTTCACCATCCGCAGTACTTGGACACTCAGAAAGTATTGTAGCACGTTTATAGTATTAAGAAATACTTTATCCTTATTGAAATGTTTTCTCCCTACATATTTACATACCATTCTCACATATTTCTTCTTTCTCTCTCTTTCCAACAAGAATTAAATCAGGTTAAAATTGGAAAATAGTCATTAATAACCTCTAAGTGAACTTATATTTAAGACTAAAAATTGTTTCTACAAGTAGACTTTTAATAAGGACCACTATATAGATTAAACGTATATATCTGCCCAATCACCAAAGGAATTTTCAACAAATGTATACAATTTTTAACGTTTACTCCTTCCAATCTTTTTCACAAGGATCTTTTAAAAATCTTTGATTGATTACTAATATAAGATGCTTTCCTAAATTGTCTGAATCATTAATATTTTCTACAAGTATTTGTGAGTTTTATTGTTACTTATTTAATTTATTTTTAAATCTTATTTTTTTTTTTAAATTGGAAAAATCTCATATAAAGACGGTTAAATTACCTAAATTCTTATTTAGGTTACTAAATTCAACAAATTATTAAGTAGGTTATGTGACACAATCAAAGATTTAGAATTTGAGTGAAATTATCTCCATATCACTTAGTTATTAAAAAAGAAAAATTGGAGACAGATTAATATTGTCTACGTGCTACGTAAAAATCCTAACGGCAGGAAATTGGAGGCCTCGACACAGTCAGAAAATCAACAAAGAAAGTTACAGTAAGTTGGTTCTAATGTTAAATCTTCATTCCTTATTCTCTTTTAGTTAATATATATACTGAGATGGATTTGCGTTCAATATTTTTGAGTCAGTCAGTCTTTTGTAGAACCCAATGATTAGAAAGATTAGAGAAATACCCCTAACAGCAACCAAGGATTATTTATTGTGCAACTTTGGATTAGGGTTCAGTAGAATCATTAATAATTTCAAGATAGTGAGACCCATGGAGCAAAAACATCCGAATTTTCTCAGTACAAACGGTACAAACATACCGTTTGTACCTTTTGTTTCATCAGTTTCGTAGGGCAATGAATTAGGGGAGGGATTTCCACAATATAATGTCAGGGTCCATCAACAACGAATTGTTACCTGAATATACCCTGTTCACAGCGAAAACAAAACACAAAAGATTATGTGAAAGTGTGAGGAGAGAGTGTTCATGTGGGTTTCATGAGACGAAATTATAATATTAACGAACAACAAAAACAATAGAGAGAAAACACTTCGGTATTGTGATTAAATGTATTTATCACACAGGTTGTTGATACTGATCATGATAATGGCTTTGCTCCTGTGATCTTCCAGCAGGTGAAAAATGTGATTGTGGATGCTGATGCTGGCTTTCCATTGCAGCCTTAGCATCTGCCCACGCTTTGGCCCTGGCACCCCAAACTTCTTCATTCTTGTGAGCTACGATTAAAAACCCATGAGTTAAAAAAGAAGATAGAGGTTGGCAACTTCTCAGGGCATTGTTCATGCTCCACAAGGTACATGAGAGAGAGTGACGATGGTAACGAGTCCGACATCTGACTTCTAACTTTCTTTCCTCTTTCTTTGGACCATGGAATAGGGGTATTATCGAAAAATAACCAACATTTAAATATTCTAGATTGGGTCATTGACTCTATTTAAGATTTGTTGAGTTTACCAGACTTATATAGGATTTTCCTATTTTAATCGTCTTTATATGAGATTTTCCATGTTAAATTTTAGTATTTTAAGGGTTTTTTGGAATGTTAGAAATATCCTATAATAGATATCATGATGATTTTGTAAGAATATTTTTAAATTTTTCAAAATGCTGCATTTTATTTTTCATTATAATTTAACTTTACTTTTAATTTTTCTCTCTCTATTTGAGTTATCGCAGCATATGAAAGATTAAATGAAAGGATTTGAAGAATTGATTGAAGAATTAAATAGCGAGAAAATTTTCAGCAAAAGAAAATTCAATAATGAGGAACATCATTTTACGTGAAAGCACTAGTTTCTCTACTTGCATATATAATATGAAGAATGCATTACTAAATACTCCATTCGGTCCTTAATATAGGACCTATTTAGGGAGTTAATTTAAGATCTAAATATAATTCTTATTTTTTTTCCCAATATTTTCCTTATTTATTCTAATTGATGCTTCCTCAACAATAATTAAGGAGTAGAGGAAGGAGAGAATTAAAGAAGATGACTAAGGTGATCTAGAAAATAAATATCATATTAACTAACTTAACTAACTTCCTTAATCTAATTAAATTAAGTAAATAGCTTTTATATTAAGAACCATGGAGTATTAAATAAGTACAATTGGAACAAGGGATCATATCAGCTAGTACAGCAGGATTATTCAAATTCTCTACATCGATATACATCACTGTCCGCATCAGTATTGGTGTCTAAGATTTCCTTGTTGGTATGCCTTCCAAGGAAACCTTTGTCAGCTCAGAGTCCTCATCTTCACTTGGATGGACGTGAGAAGCTTTCTTGATTTGTTTCTTTTTGTGTTGAGTACTGTGAACAGTTGTATGGGTTCGCGCATGCTAATTACCAAATATACAAAATTACTAGCCAGCAAAGTATAGTAGCCACATTATAGAACTAGAATCAAAACAAAAATCTAACAAAATATAACAACTAGTCGTTAAGTAGGCGAACATTCAATTATATTTTAATTGACTGCTAAATTACAATTACTCCAAGTAAGAAGGAAAAGGAGATGTTCCATTTCATTAAAAGTACGTAGCAATGCGTAAAAGAAATTCATTAACGGATTTAACGCAATGAAACGAAGGGGTTTTACTTTTAGTTGCATTTGACTCTCAAAATTAACACTTAAGATTTCAAACCCCTAATAGTTTACTCCCTAAACCATTTCGAATATGATTAAGAAATAATAGACAGAGGCAAAGCATATACAAAGTTGTTGCTCACGCTTTGCTCTGACTGAGCAAAAACTGCATCAGAAGAAGAAGGCTTGAAACAAAAACTTCCATGGTTCCTTTGGATCAACGTCTTCGTCTCCGGGATTGGTGAATGCTACATGGGTTCCCTCTAAATGCGTATTGGGCAAGGAATGACAGACGAGAGGGAGGGAGGGAGGGAGGCTGAAATTTGACTGAAAAGGAGTGTGATTATTAACTGATTATGGAGCCGCCTTATCTAAAGATTGACATCTAGGGTTGTCCAAGAAAACCTGGTGGTATGGTTGGGCCAGTCTAACCCGATCCAACCTGCCTTGGTCCAAGTAAAAAAATTTGGTTCTGCTTGGGTTGAACCGGACTTCAGTCCAAGGGCTTAGACCCCTTGGACTAGTTTGGTCTGACCCAATTTTATTTATTTTTTGGTTGTAAGTTACCACTACACTTTGCACTCATCCACTCACTGAAGTCTGAACATCCTAATGTCATTTTTAATTTATAGGAATCACTTTTCACTCAGTCACTTTTTATTACTTTTGGAAGTCAGGTGAAACTAAAGCTAAAATATTACTTCCCAAGAAGGCAAAAAACCAAAAAACTGGAAAAGAAAAATTGGACTACCTGGGCTGGTCCAAGCAGTCTGACGTTGCGATCCGGCCCGCACCCCAACCTCAGCCTAAGATTAGACCGGACTTGACATCGTGGGTTGATTGTCTAAAACGAGATCCTATCAAACTGCACTCGGTTGACCTCCAACCTAATCTGGCCGGACCCTTAAACATTCCTAGACATTCCTAGGTGCGTCCACAGCCCACACATAGTCATACAAAGCTCCAATGTAGGTTGCCCGTGTTATCCGCTCAAGTCTGAAAACAATAATTATGTAATTACATCACATACCTATAAATATAGGAAAAATTAGTTCATTCGTTATAATTTATTTATTTTAAATTTTTTGAAAAATATAATTAACTTATTTTAATTGGAACTTTATAATTTAACTTTTTATAGACATTCATTTTTTAAGTACAAAACATCATTAACTTTAATTTATAAAATTGTACGGACTTTATTCCCAGAAGTTTCCACAAAAGTAAAAATGGGGCTTGAGTGGCATTGAAATTTTTTGAAAAGGCAATATTGTCCCAAAAGTTTAAAAATGGGGCAATTTCATCCTTTCGTTAAAGATTAACTACTTGATGACTTGTTATGTTGAGGTGGCATGCCTATTTGGCATCCATCTCATTTTTTTTTTTCAAATCAGATTTCTAAGTAGGAGAAAAAAAAAACAAATTTGCTTCTCCTCAATCTTTCTCATCAATCACACCCCCCACAGCCCTTTCTCCTCTGGCTACCAAACCCAGAATTATTTAAAAAAACATCATATATATCCTTCAACTCAATAAATCAAACCCAGAATTAAGCAATCCTAAAAAGACCCTTAAATATTTTCATTCAGCGAATTCATCAGGGTCCATAGGCATGCAAATGCAAATTCAGTCACCAAACCAATTGGAAGAATACTATATACTAACTATTGAGAAAAACAGAAGCTTTATGGAGAGAAGGCAAAGGAGAAGCTATGAGATCTGAACAACCCAGATCTGGAAGGTCAAGACACTAATGTAATCTCTTCAATTTCTCAAGACTTTCACCCAAAGGTTATGATGAATCGCCTGTTCAATATCCCATTAAGCTTAAACCCTCGAAATCCTTCAGTATCATTCTCATATTTCTTTAAGATTCCACAACAGCAATAGCAAAAGAAGAAGAAGATTTACCTTCATCGATGACGTCTTGCACTGCCTCAACCCCACCCTCATCATTCAGATCTAGCCACCAAGATAGAAGATTGAAGAGATCGTGAGGTTTAAGAGGAAGCTTCATTGATTCAGCTTCATCAGCTACACCAAATCAGTCCGTCACTCACGACCGGCTCCACCACATGGCCATTCCGCCAGTCTCATGCTTGTAATCACTATAACCTGACTCTCCTTGAACAGAAACCTCGCCTAATTCGGAAGTTGGTCGTAGATTCTAACGACGCGGTGAAAGGAGAGGGTCTTATGTGGAGGAAAGATGAAGGATATCGGAAAAGGAAAGAGAAGGAGGAGACTAAGGCCCCGTTTGGATCAAAGAAGGTAGAAATGGAAATGAAAAGAATAGAATGGAACGGAACGGAAAATATTTTGCCGGTATGTATTTGGTTTGCACTAAAAAAGAAAATGGGTTGATAGGAAAAATTTTGTTTGGTTGAAAGAAAATGGGTTGAAAGGAAAATAAGAGAAAGTACCATTTTGCCCCTATTCTTCTTCTTCTTTTCATTCCTCCCACCCCAAATCTCACTGATTGAATGGATTTTTTTTTAATTTTCGGGCCCACAATAAAAATAAGCAACGATTGCGTATATACGCAAACCTATGATCGTTTTCTCTCGGGGGCCTTTTATCAATCCAAGAATCTAAACGTAAATAAAATGCAATATAAAGCAAAGGGGAAAATAGGTTTTGGATTTTTTGAATAAATAGACTAAAGAGAAATGCAATTTAATTAAATACTAAACTATTATTTTTGGTATTTTCTTTATAAAATGGTGAATGGAATTGATGAAGCGAAAATATGAATGATTAACGTTCTTCAGAATGAAGAAATGACTATCCTCGCTTCACAAAAGATTATGGGAGTTAAATTCAAAGTCTTCAAGCGAAAAACCTCAAGATAACACCTGAATCCAATATTCTCAATTAATAATGACTCCTACAAACATACTAACCACTATCTCTGAGAAATTGTTAAAAACCACTTGACGCAAGAATTAAAATTGGAATAATGAAATACTTAGTCTTCTTTGAAATGAAGACATAACAGTCTCCCTCAAAGGCCACAAATCAATCACATTAACTAGATAATAACACACTAATTAATATAATCTCAAAGCAACCACAAGAAATTAAAACACATAATTTTCATACTCCAAAATCCAATCTCAAGACAATTATCAATTCAAGCATAATAAACATTAATCTCAGTTAATTTATACACAATAATCCCTAAAACTAAAAGCAACCTAAATATATAAATCTGGACTAATGAATTGATAGAAAAACTCCCATATGCAGTGCCTTGAGCTCAAGCACAAATCAGCATCACCAAGAATTGAGAAATTAGCTATACATAACCATTAGAGCACCCAACCAGAGCTGCAAAAACGTGCTGCAAACCTCCTCTGCGATTTCCGTTCTGATTTCACGGTGAATGTGAGTTGTGGGAGGAAGGAGGTCGCCGGAAGTATGGTGAAGAGTGGTCAAAGGTCTGGTTCGAAGGTCACAGCTCCGTTCTCGTTCTGTTTTACTCTTCTCGCACTGCTCCGTTCTGGCTGGGGGAAGAAGGGCGACGGAGGTCGCCGGCGACGGTGAAGGCAGCGATGATCGCCGGCGACCAAGGAGGAAGAAGGAAGGTTAAAGATGAGAGGACGAAAGGAAATCGAAGGTCGACTATGGGGAAGGTCTGCAGCTGTGTAGAACGAAAGAAAAATGACGAAGGTCCAGGTTCTGTTCAGCCGCTCACAAAGACTATCAGGTTCCCTTTCTTAATTCAAATCAGCTGACCTAAATCAAAACATTGCAGTTTTCGTGTTTGGGCCCTATCTGACATAATCTTCAATTTTGGGCCCTTTCTGACAGTGATGTTTGGGCCCTCGCTGTCAATATCTCTGATTTTGGGCCCTTTTATGACAGCGATTTAGGACCTTCTCTGACATTAATTCTGGTCCTCAAAGATCTCATTTTCTTCTTAAACACCTACAACGCAAGATTAAACAACTTGTAGTATCAAAAGTCCAAGGAATCAATTGTATGAATAATTATCAAATTATGATCATTTTACCCCTAATTTCACTTCATTCAATACAAATGTCTTTAACTCAAATTAGTGCTAATCACGATAATAACGTAAGAAAATGCATTAACAATCCCCATTTAACCATGAAAAATCATAATAAAATATGGTACGATCAATTCCCCCACACTTAGACCTTTGTACTCCTGAACAAAGGCAATTAAGTACAAAATTCCAAGTTCAAAACACTAATGCATTTGAAAGATGAGCAATTTCATAACTAGAAAACAATGGATTAATTAATCAAATTCATTTAGCCAATATTAGTCATAATCAAGTGATGCAAATAAATTAGCTGACCATACAATCCAAAATATTAAAATGAAGCACAAGAGAGCTCTCAAGGTATTATCAGTGTTTCTCATCTCATCTCATTGGAATAATTCACTCTAGTTCACTTAATCAATACCTTACCATAGGCTTGTAACAACTCTAGCATCTCCACTATTAATAGCAATTAATGTAATGAATCAAGAGGACTTTAAAGGCTTGTAATGATGGATGAAGGCTAAATGAAATGAATTAATGAGAAAAAAGAAAATACTTTATATGCAAGTCACAGTTAATAACCAAGTTCATAGCATCTAAATAACTTTACAAACTTTTGCCAATTCTTTTGAAAATTCATGAACAAATGCCTTCTTCATATTTTTTTTCTTTCTTTTTAATACCTTTTTTTTTTTCAAACTATACTCACTTTTTTCTTCTTCTTTTTTTCCTTCATTCTTTTCATATACATGGCATTTCAGTATATACATTGTTCAACTTTTTATTGGTAATTCACTTTTGATTTTTAGAATACTATAAACACTAGGAATAATGACATGCATATAACATAGGAAAGGCTCAAAGGGGGTAAGCAAACACTACTAGAAAAATGTAAAATAGTGACGGATTTTGCTACGGAAACAATTCCGTAGCAATGGGGACAGATTTTGCTACGGATTTTAAGATCCGTAGCAAAAAAGGAAAACAAAGAACGGATTAAATAATCCGTCGCTATTCGGGGACGGAATTAGCGACGGATCAGCGATCCGTCGCAATTGGGCCTCAAAATGGCGGCCATTTTGCGACGGATCAGCGATCCGTCGCAAAATGGCCGCCTAAAGGCCGCCATTTTGAGGCCCGGTGCGACGGATCGTGATCCGTCGCAAATAATTGCGACGGATCAGCGATCCGTCGCAAAATGGCGCAAAAAGGCCGCCATTTTGGACCCAATTGCGATGGATCAGCGTCCGTCGCAAAATGGCGCAAAAGGCCGCCATTTTGAGGCCATTTTTGCGACGGATCGTGGATCCGTCGCAAAAAAGGCACATTTTTGAGACGGATATAGGATCCGTCGCAAGCGTCGGTGCGGTTGCGACGGATCCGCATCCGTCGCAAAAGGAGGTCTCATTTATGAGACCTCCTTCGTCTTCCTCCCCCACCGTCCCTCTCCCCGCCCGCCCCCCTCCCCCCGCTCCGACCCTCCCCACCGTCCCTCCCCCACCGTCCCCTCTCCCCGCTCCGGCCCCCCCCCCGCTCCGGCCTCCCCCCACGTCCGGCCCTCCCCCACCGTCCCCTCTCCCCGCTCCGACCCCACTCCCCACCGTCCCCCGCTCCGCCCCCTGTGTCGACCCCCGCTCCGGCCCCTCCCGCCGGCTCCTCCTCCACCGCCTCCTCCCCTCTCGCGTCCCCTAGCTCCTCCACGACTCTCAACTCGTTGTCCTCTTCTCCGATCCGGTCCTTTGTCGGGTTCGATGTACGATGTTTTTTTTACTATATGGATATATCTATGTTATATTTTCTTTATGTCATAATTTAAATATGCATGTTAGTAGAAAATAATTCTTCTTTTGTATTTTAGTTTTTCCTTAGCTATTAATTACATAATGATCTTGATAGTTTATGAATTTGAATTATGCTTATTGTTAGTAGGAGATTCCATGATTTTTTTTTAATTGGGTTTAGTGATTTTTATTAATAATATTTTTTTTAATCTTGTATTATTTTTTGGGACGAAATGTGTATGTTAGTAGAAGATAAATCTTAATTTTTGTTTTGTATATTAGTGGAATTTACTATTTGATTTGGGCTATTATAAAAATGAGTGTTAGTAATTTGTTTAAAAAATATTCCATTAAATTTTTTTATTTGAATCTATCTTTAACAAGTTATACAATAAATTTGATTAAGTGTTAAATAATCTCTTTGATCTAGCCCATATATGTTAGAAACTCCAAAATACTTAGTATTCTATTCTTTGTTTTCCCCTCCACATGCATGTCCCCATGTTCGGTGTCTTTATCCTCATTCTCTGGTTGCTTCTTTGGAATATGTTCTTTGTTCAATGCATGTGTTTGTTTTTCAGTTTCTTGATTAAGTGGCAATTGGTAGGCATAAGAGGTGACTTATATATATTTGTGGTATGTTGAGAAGTGAATTAGGGTAGTAATCGAACTAGCTAGGAAGTATGGAAGGCAACCATGATAGAAGTTGGATGTACAATCGTCTAACCGATAGAAGACAAGTAACAATGACATTCTTCGCGGGTTTGGAAGAGTTCGTCCAATTTGCTTTGGCGAATTCAAATAATTCAAGAATGGAGATCAGGCGTCCGTGTGCCAAATGTAAGTGTTTAAGATTTACAGATGCGGAGACGGTCAGAATTCATTTGTGTCAAAAGGGATTCATTAGAGATTATGAATGTTGGGAATTTCATGGCGAAGTCCGACAGACACCGAGTGGTTATTACGGGGACAATAGTCATCGAGAAAACCTTAATCAATATGAGCAGTTGGTTATGGATGCCGCGAGACCGTCGATCGGCCAATATTTTGATCCCGTTACTCATGCGCCGAACCGTCATACATGGGAGAGGAGACCGTACCCATCCTCAACCATCAAACATGGGTGATGACCCTCATCCGAAGCCGCTAGGTTCTATAAAATGCTTCAAGAAGCACGGCGTCGTTATGGGAAGGTTGCGAACACTTTGAAAATAGTGAATATTCATCGCTATCGGCTACCCTAGCAACACTAAGCTTGAAGACCGATCACCATATGAGTGAGAGGAATTACAACGAAATGATGCGGATCATGAGTAAGGTTGTTCCCAAAGACAATAATTTGCCGAAGGACTTTTACCAAGCCAAAAAAAGGTGAAAGAGCTTGGGCTTGGATGTGAAAAAATCCATTGCCGCCCCTGAGAGGATGTATGTTGTATTACAAGGATGATCTTTGGTGACAAATTGCAAATTCCGTGGACATGACGGATATAGAGTTGTGGGGAAAGGAAGGAAAAAGACCCGTCATGCAATAAGCAAGATGTGGTACTTTCCTCCGGTGCCCGGACTTACGAGATTGTATGCATCCGAACAAATGCTCACATGAGATGGCACCGGAGCATCGTAGGGATGAGAACTTTGTGACGCATCCATCTCGATGCCGAAGCTTGGCGTAAATTTGACGAGGCGAATCCTTTCTTTGCTATGGATCCCGTAATGTTCGTCTTGGTCTATGTTCGGATGGGTTCGCTCCTTTCAACAATACGGGTAGGAATTATTCCTGTTGGCTCATTGTGACTCCGTACAACCTCCCACCTTCTATGTGCATGAGAAGAGAGTTTTTCTTCCTTAACGCGTTAATCCCGGGCCGTCGAACCCAAAAAGAAGATAGATGTGTACCTCGGGCCTTTGATAGACGAGTTGAAAATGTTGTGGAGTGAAGGTGTTCTTACGTATGATATATCATTAAGTCGAATTTCACCATGCGGCCGCCTTAATGTGGACGATAAATGATTTCCCCGCATATGGGATGTTGAGTGGCGGGCAAACGTCGGAAAGCTCGCATGCCCGGTATGTCTTGACGAGAACATGGGTTTTAGCTTGGAACACGGTCGCAAAGTCGGTTGGTTTGACAGCACCGACGATTCCTACCCCCGATCATCCGTTTAGGAGAAATAGAAAAGACTTCACGCGGAAGGTTGTCGAACGAGCGAGATCCACTCGTCGTTTAAGTGGACAAGAAATATGGGACGAGGTCGGGCACATTCCGAGTGTCGAAGAGGGGGCCGTAAGCGAACCCGAGGGGTACGGCATTGATCATCATTGGAACAAACGCAAGTATCTTCCGGGGAACTACCATATTGGAAAGATCAATTGTTAAGACACAACCTCGATGTCATGCATATTGAGAGGAATGTGTTTTGCAATATTCGTACACCGTGATGGACACCAAGGGCAAGATGAAAGACACGGTCAACGCAAGATTGGACGTTGAAGCGATTTGTAGAAGGCCGCTTTGCATTTGGTGGACGGTGGCATCGGGACGAATTTCCAAACCCGGAGCGCCGTACACATTCAATAAAGAGCAGAATTTAGAGATGTTGCAATGGGTTAGAGATCGAAACTCCCGACGGTTATGCGTCAAACCGGAAAAGATGTGTCGACATGCACGAGGTGAAGTTGAGCAAGATGAAGAGTCATGATTGTCATGTGTTTTTCCGAGAGATTGTTGCCGTGGGCCTTCAAAGCACTACCGAAGCATGTATGGTCTACTCTAACGGAGTTGTCCATGTTCTTTAGAGAAATTTGTGCTTCGAGCTTAATGTTGAAAAGTTACTACACCGGAGGCGAGCATGCCCATAACGCTATGCAAGTTAGAAATGGTGTTTCCTCCTAGCTTGTTTGACTCAATGGAACATTTGCCCGTTCACTTGGCCTACGAAGCAAAGGTAGGAGGCCCCATAAAGATAGATGGATGTATCCGTTTGAGAGGTAATATATATATTGATTTGCGCTGTTATTAATTGACCGACATGGTACTTTAGCTCAGATATTCCATTGTAGGTTTTTACGCACACTTAAGCACAAGATCAAAAATACAAGGTACGTTGAAGGATCTATATTGAAGCTTATCTAGTCGAAGAGGCCGCAAAATTTGCGTCATACTATTATCCCCCGAAATGATGTCAAGAAATTTGGAGAGAGGGTACCCCGTAACGATGATGCCGGTGATACGAGGGATCAAAAATCAATATTTAATATTCCGGGGCGAGTCGTGGAAAACGTTGGAAGTCAACTCTTGACGGAAGAGATAAGCGAGTTGCAGAGTGGTACATTCTAAACAACTGTGAAGAGGCTGCAAAGTACCTAGAGTAAGTTTTTTTTTTGTTTACCCTTACGGTAAGTATTAAAGTATTAACTTAAGTTTTTGTGTTACAGTTACTTCTCTAATTGGGTCCGATCAGGAAATCCTTCAATGTCGGTGTCCCAAGTTGATCAATTCACTACTTCTGAGTTTCCAAAATGGTTTCGATCATATTTCTTGGAAAATCCATCAGATCCCAATGAAGTTGCGTGGAGTTTATCTTATGGAGCTGCAATGATGTTACCGATGCAACAAATATATAATCAATGGGTATCGATTTTAATGCTGTTGACGCGAACGCAGTACACTATGTTGCAATTACGGTGTATGTTGTCGAGGTGACCAAGTTGACGGGGTGGAGACCGACTACTACGGGAAGTTACTTGAGATAATTCATTTGAGTTACCGGTGGGACAAGGTGGTGACCCTTTTTAAGTGTGAGTGGTTTGATAATGTCCGCGTGGGACAAAAGTGGACAAACATGGAAATATTGAGATCCATTTGGACAAGGAGATATTCGGTTGGTTATGACCCATTCATCCTTGCTCAACAAAGCGGAACAAGTTTACTATACACCATACCCTACATCTCACCAAGGGTGGACGAGAGTTATTAAAACCAAAGCACGAAATATTATACCAAAGTCGAAAGAGCAGAATCAAATGACGGTATGGCTGAACCTTTCCAAGCCGATGTGGAACATGTGCGCCCATAAACATCTTCGATGACGAAGTACCAAGCAATCTCTTTGATTCTCGTGCGGAGTTAGAGTTGATTCCTATACAAATTGACGATGAGAAATCAGACGATGAGGATGAGGCATAAATAAGCTTCTCTGATAGTGAATCTGAGTTCGACGACTATGAGAGTTCAGATGAAGACATGCAAGTAGATGTCGATGAACAGGAATCGTCCGGTTGATTTGTGTTAGTTCTTTGTTTATGACGATATGTTATACTACATACTTTGTTTCTTTGCTACTTGTCATATTAACTAATTTTTTTTTTTAATATATATTTTGCCATGATGTCTATAAGTGTTCGAGATGGAGCATCCGGGAGGACGTTCGGGTAGTGGACGTGGCGGTGGTCGAGCCCGGCCCGTACTATAAGAGGGGGTAGGGCGACGCCAAGCTACTCCATATGGAGGAGAGGGCTCGCTCTTCTCCAGAGGTGCCACTATTTGATTTTTCGTCGTCACCATCGGGATATTTGTCATCTTCACCGTCACTTTATACATCGTCGTCACGGCGGCTACCCCCGATGCACAAAGCAAAGGGGACAACAGTTTACTTTACCGTTTCGATTGATTTACATATGTTTAGTTTCTTGAAACCATCTATGTACAAAAATCTTCAATATTTCACATTTCTTCCTTAGCACACTTCGTCGCCTCGAGCCACGTCGGGGAAGCGGTAGTTCCTCCGATACGCCTATCCGGGGCTCAAGAGATCCCGAGACGGGGTTTCTTTGGATCTCGCACTAAAGGCAACGAGTAAGTCATGCGAAGTTACTCGTAATGTTACAATTCTCTTTTGAGATTGGTTTGTATGCTAATATTTGCACGATAATCTCGTTTTCAGATTTGTGCACGATAATCCGGTGGCGACTTTCATGTCGACCCAAATATTCCGTAACTACACTCAAGCTTGGACCGCGTGGACGAGATTCCTACGAGCAACGAGATATGTGGTTCACGAGTTCTTGGTAAGTTATTTGTTTTATGCGTGTTAATTAAGTACTTTTAAAATTTGGAGCACTAATTGTTCGTTATTGATTTTCGGGAAAAGCATATGACATTGCTCGAGCATCATGAAAATCGAAAAAAGCTTTTAACCACAAGAGGCGTCTTTGGTGCGCCGAAAGCTCTATTCATTGAGAAGGTCGAGAGGCAAGACAGTTGGCTTCCACGGGACACTAAAGATGAATTATTTGGCACTTGGGAAAACAATGAAAAGTTTAAGGCCATAAGTGCGAAAAATAAGGAAAATAGGGCCAAAATGGCAGGACCGTCATATGCGGGGGGCTCCATATCTATTGCGAGCATCGACGCAAAGTTGTAAGTACACGTTATTTTCTATTTACGTATTGAATATTTTGTACTTTGAAGTAATTAATTAATGTCATCATTTGCGTTTGCGGGAAGAGTCGGGAAGCTCCACCGGATCGGTTGAGTGGGTTACCTTTCGGCGGACCCATTCCCCGATCTGAAGGGAGTGAGAGGCAATGGATTAACCCAAAGGCGAAACAAATAGCGGTGAGACATTTATTGCCTTTATTACTTGTTTTATGCACGTTATTTTCTTATTTGTTATGTATTTGTTTGCTTGTAGGAAAACTTTGAGAGGTTGTCGGGGAGAGAGCCTCGCGGCGTGAGATTGACCCCTCATCCTCTATATTCGATAACGAGAGTCTCTTCTTTGAGGCTATCGGCGGATTTGACAAGAAAGGGAGGGTCTTTGGATACGGTGAGTCCGCCACCGATTGAAGCAATCAAAGCGCCTCTCATCCGCACCGCTGCGGGGTTCCTTTAGGTAAACATAATACATTTGATATTGATAATTTTCATTCTCTTGTCCATTCAAATGAAGTACAAATAATAAATGTACTAATCAATTTTGTAGATGAGTGAAGAGGATGAAGTCGTTGGTGGAGGAGCAAGCAACACGGATGACCCGGGAATGAGAGATGATGAGCCGGCGGGCGACTCAGAAACGAGAGATGATGAGGCGCGAGATGCTTATGGAACAACAACGAGATGAAGCGGGCGTTGCGCGAGAACGGGAGATGATGAGACGGGGAGATGAATCGGCGGCGGAGATGATGAAGGCGGAGATGATGAAGGAGATGCAGCTTCAAATGATGTCCTTCGAAAGACGAGAGGTTTCGGGTCGGGCCGACTCGGGGTGATGATGACCGTCTTTGGTGATGATGATGATCACAATCGTTGTTTAGCCTACTTTTTTGTATTTGTTTGTTGCTACGGATTATATATATATATATATATATACGCATTCCCTGTGTTTGCGGGATGGGTTGACTTATTGATGAAGATGCTTCCGAGAAGTTCGTTTGTTGTTGAAGCGGTTGTTTTATAATTTTGGCCAAATCGCCGAAGGGGGCCTTGAGCATCTTGGAAAATGCTTTGTTTATCATCCTCATCATGGGAGAGGACAGACATTTATTCTTTTGATCATCACCTGGTTTCTTTTTTCTCGTCATAGGCTAAAGGAAGAGAAAAATTTATGGTTAGGTTTCACTCATCTTAGAACTTCCTTGAAGGAATTCTCGGGTAAGGAAATCTGGGAGGGAGATGTGTTAATTAGATCTGGACTGTAAGGTTGCTTAATCATGATATATGGTTTGAAGTTATGAGATCTGCTTCAGATCTATGCTCCAATAAAAAAAAAAAAAAAAATTAAAATTAAGTATATATATCATAGTCTAGTAATTCTCCTAAGAAATTTTATGTTCGATTTTTGCATATGACAAATACTTATGTGGGATGTCTAAGGCCATGGTTGTGGGATGTCTAAGGCCGTAAGTCCCAAGGAGTGGCAAAGCGATCCGCCTCACAAAAGTGGCGAGTGTGCCCCGCATGAAATACTTGTCATATGTGAATCCCGAACATAAGATTTCTTACGGGAATTCATGACTTATCACATTTAATTTGTTATCACTTTTATATTTCGTTTAAGTGAAATGGTTAGGTTAATTCGACTATGGGATTTCGTCGATCGAGAAAAGGATAAGATTCATTCATAGTAATGTTCGGATGTTTAAGATGGTTGCACCTTGGCAGTGCCGATCCTTAAGCTATCTAGATTAATGTGAATTGAATGATCTTAGATTTTCAGATCAATAAGACCCATATTCACTATTAAAGGAGCATATGATCTAAAGACCCTCTAGTATGACCAACTATATATTATGATTGGTAATTTACGTAAATATTTAATTAACATACCACTACTTCATCCAATGGTGAAGATATCAGTTGAAGGGAGACTTAAATTATTTGGTTAAGTTTCTTTAAATTTCTGCTTTATTTCCTAGCAATTTTATTATGGCTTTTCTTTTCCGTTCTCCCCATAAACGTTCTTCTTCTACCTCTTCTTCTTCTTCTTCGACTTCTCCTGCTCCAAACTCTTTCATAAATACTTTTACAAATAATGAAGATCAAACGTCCTCAACCCATAACATTTTCAATGAAGAAATACAATTTAACAACATAAACCAACATGTTGATAATTGGACTCTTCCTAAAATTGATCCAAAAACTCTTTTCCATAAAAATAAGGAATGGTTTTTCGGTCGATTACATAATCAAGGCTTGTTGAAGAATCTGTCCCTATCCATCCCGAGAAAGAAGTTTTCATCTTCTTTCTACCAAATCCATTGAAAAACATAAACAAAAGTACAATTTCTTACACATTGGTTGTGTACAGATTGCACTTAAACCTCTTACTCGTAAAGGGTTAAATGTTTTCGGTCTTGCTTGCTTACGAGATCAAAGACATAACATTTACGAAGATTCTCTTTTAGCGTATTTGAATTTGGACGCACAATGGTCCAGTCTATTTCAACTGTTTTCCTAATCAAACCATTGATCTTAACGATAAACATGCTTATGAAGCTTTAGATCTTAATCTTAAGTTCTTTGGCTTTAACATGAAACCAGGATCTATACCTGTTACCCTAATTTATAGGATACAGTACAAGGTCTCAAAATCTTCTTCCTCCTACCTCTTTCAAAATCCTGAAGACAATGGTCAAACTATTGTTTTCCTCACAGATCATACAAACACAAACATCATGGTTCCAAGGGTAATCCATTGGAAAGATGTTAATCTTCCGGACACATGGGTTATGGATAAAGCTGTTAAGGCTATACCCAAACCCGTCCCTCAAATCACAAGAATTACACAAACACCTACTGGAACTGTCCTTCTTTCTTTTGACAGATCTAGTAGAACAAATTCTTCTTACGGATCTACTTCTTCAAGATATGAAAGTTGTAGATCTCCAAACTCTTCCGAGAAGGTTATTTGAATATCCCGCTTCTCCTCCCCCGCAGTTATTCATTTACCTCCTCCTCCACAACCTATAACACCTCCTCAACCATTGCACCTCCTAGGCAAGATGAGGATAAGCCTAATGTCGAGATGCAAGGAATAGATAATTCCCGGTACAATTCCTCATGCAAACTATCAAAGAGAGGATGACCAAAATTCGAAATACCGCAAATTATTCGAATTAGGTGAACCTCAATCAATTGGAGTTCTTTTACAAGAATTTCAAATTGATAAAAAACGTTTGCAAAAGGAATTCTATTCGAGAACATAATACTTTGAAAAGAAACTGGTTTTTAGAAAACTTCAAAGGAAAAAAGCTGACAACGAGATCCAAGAAGAATTCTACGGTTTTCCTTACAAAGCAAGAAATAAATATTTTATTTTTTGACTGGTTTGAGGAATACACTCTCCAACAAAAAATAGAATATCCATTTTACAAATCTATTAATATGATCAAAAAGGATTGGAAGCTTTGTGACAATCAAACAATTTCTTCTCAACTTCCACCTATTAGATCATTTCAACTTGACATCAATGACAATAAAGGAAATCTGTTATTGCCTCCCCTTTCAAAGCAAAAACACCTTCGATGAAAATCCTACGCTCGGGATATTGTCAATATTATAGAGCAAAATAATTATACAAATCAAGTATCTTCAAGTTCTTGGAGGTCATATCATAAATGCATCTTCTTCTTCTTCCTCACAAACAACTTCTGTTTCTCATCCGGAAAAACAAAAAACGAAACAACCTTTATTCAAACCATTTCGGTTTGATCCTAGGGTTAAATCTGATCTTCAAACAAAAACAAATTCTAGTATTATTCGGTATATTGACCAACAATTACAACGGTTAAAAAATAAGGATGATCTTTCAACACCAACAATGATTTAAGAAGAAAGGTTATTCCGAAACCCCTTCTACTCCCCAAAAATCAGCTCATGATTCATCATCTCATTAATACAAAGAATGATCATGAATTTAAAAAACCTTTCGAAAAAAAGATTCTGAATCGATTCAAAATCTAATTTTCAAATAAACCATCAACAATGGTAAAAACCCTCTTGGAAAAACCCCTCTTTTCAAAGTTCTTCAAAGTTATACTATCCTAGGGCTAGTCCTTTGGATATTCTAGGCGAGGAACGCCATAATCAAACTTTTAAGTCTTTTAACTCAAATGACATCTATGAATGGAATATAGATGGTCGAGTGAGACTAATATTCTTCAAATTCTTCAACGAGATGACAATGGTAAGCTCGCTTACTACATTTCAAAGAATTACACAGATCGTGATATTACCGATCTTTTAATTTCCGGATTTTCCGGGACAGTTAAAAGGTTGGTGGGATTTTTATCGATTGATTCCGAGAAACAACAAATTTTTTCATCTGTTAAAACCGAGTCGATGGAACTCCGATAACTCACAATGGAGAACCAATTCCGATTCCGTTAATACTCTTATTTTTTCAATAGTTAAACATTTTATTGGCGATCCCGAGATTTGGAAAGATCGCTCTTCGACCTTTTATCAAACATCAAATGTCGAACATTATCCGAATTTAGATGGTATAAAGATACCTTCATGACTCGGGTATTGACAAGAGATGATGCCAACCAAGGTTTTTGGAAAGAAAAATTTCTATTTGGATTACCAAAATCTTTTGGTGATAAAGTTAGAGATAAACTTAGAACCTTACATAACGGCACAATCCCTTATGATATATTGACATATGGTGAATTGATTTCCCATGTTCGAAAACTGCTTTAAAAATATGTCAAGATGATGGAATCAAACATCAACTTGCCAAAGAAAAGAGTATAAACGAGAAAAGAATTAGGTACTTTTTGTGAACAATTTGGTCTACCTTCTTGTTCTAAACCAAGGCCAAAGACTCACAAATCTTCTCATTTTCAAAAAACTTTTAAACCTTATAAATCATCTTCTTTTTCAAAACGTCCTTATTTTAAGGATTATTCTCGATCTTTTCATAAAAAACCAAGAAAAGGCTTTCGTCCAAATTTTAAATCTAAATCCAAACCTAATAAATCTTTCAAAAAACCTTTGAAAGATCAGTCTTGTTATAAATGTGGTAAAATTGGTCATTATGCTAAATACTTTGCAGAATCTCCAACAAAATAAACAACATTGACCAACTCGAAGATTCTCTTCGAAACCAAATAAACAATCTTCTTCTTGATACTTCCTCTGATTCTGAGGAAGAAACCAGCTCAAATTCCACTGAGGATATTAATCAAGTACAAGATGATGAATACTATTCATCCTCTGACTCTGATAATATTGCTCAAATAAATATGATCACCAGGGAGCAAGATCTACTCCTTGATGTTATCAACAAACTTCCAGATTGTGATAAAGGTGAGTATTTTTCAAAGTTGAAAGATATTTTATCACAATCCTCCCAACCCTCTTCTTCTACTCCTTCCAAAATAAATATTCCACAGAACCATTATGATCTTACCAAAACCATGGAAAGATTTAAACGTTCAGTAAAACCGTTACTATAAATGATCTTCAGCCGAGATTAATACACTCAAATCGAAGTTCAACAACTTCAATCCTCTCACAAAATTCATGAGGATGCCATACTTCAAATCCATCAAATCTTATCTTCTTCTCAAAATCCTTCGATGAGAATAATGATCAGGTTTCAAACAATGAGAATCAAGATGAAAATTCTCTTGAGAATCCGATTTTAGAAACACCCTTTCTAAATGAGGTATCTCAATGTTTTGTACAAAAATTTTATATAAACGTCAAGATTATAATCGGTGATTATGTTCTTGATCAACCAGCTTTATTTGACACAGGATCCATGGTCAATTGTATTTTAGAAGGCCTGGTTCCTACAAAATATTTTGAAAAAACAACCGAACGATTTGTAGGTGTTTCCGCATCTTATATACATCGGGATTATTTATCTTGCTGGTATAATGTCTTTTGGGATCAAAATAAAATTTTCAAACATACTTGGTTTATTTATTTCAAAAATAAAACCGAGTATATCTTTCCCAATGGTTTTTGAAATGGTGGCGAATTTTTGGACCAATATCCGAAATTCTCCGCTTGCGGCTTCAAAAGGCATTGATTCTTTTTCAACATAAATTCGAGAATAATGGAGATCCTTTTCCCATAGATCTTCATTATTTTTCAAAACTGTCTGTATCTTGGATTTTTTCCTGGCAATCTGATTTTCTCATATAAACAAAACCGTACCAAATTTACCAATTTTACAAAGACAAATCTTTGTTCGTTGGTGGGGAAATTATAAAACAACTCTTCGATCGCAAAGCGGTTGATAAATGGTTCGAAGAAAACCCAAAGTATCTTTGTGCCACTTTGAACAGCAGCAGATTCTTGAATCAAAAGAATCTTTGTTCAAAGCATACCCTTCTTTGCTGCAAAAGATAAACAAGATTGTATCCAAAGAACTTACTCTTCTTCTCAAACAACTCCAAGAAGATAAAGCTGGACCATCAACATTGTCTGAATCCAATGATGATGAAGACGAAGATGAATTCATTGTCAATTTGGAAGAAGACTGAACCTTTGCAACTTTTGACGGAGACAATAAACACATTCGTTTCCATGTATAAAGTTGTAGAATTATAAATCTCTTTGTATTATGATAATTTATTGTAATACGTAGAGTATTTGCGTAGTTAATTACGGTATTTCTTTGTAGTTGATTACGTATAAATAAAAAACGATACGGTCACCAACCGAAACCGTAGCAAAGCGCGATTCAGGTTACCATTAACCGGAATCGTAAATTGATGACTCGAACCGTTCTATATAAGCAGACATTCAGTCTGTTTCAGGAGGTTCGAAACCACTACTCTCCTCTCTCTCTAGCCTCTCTCTGCCTTCTCTCTAGAACCTTTCCCCTTCTCTCTTTAAGCTTTCTTCTGCCTTTCCCTTCCATGTGAGTGTGTTTACATTTCAATAAACGTTTTCTTCTTTATGTCTTCTTGCATCTGCATCCATTACTCTCTTCTTTTATGAACTAGATCAGCGTAGTTTACTACCGATCTTTTCTTTCTTTCTCTTTAGCACGTTTACTCTTCTGTTCTTATGTTCTAAACTTTAATAATTGCTTTCTCTACTTCTCTCTGTCTCTCCCCCTCGTTTATCTGATCCTTAGGGGTCTCTCCCCTAGATTGGTATCAGTATGTTCTAAACTATGTGATAAGTCATGAATTCCCGTAAGAAATCTTATGTTCAGGATTCACATATGACAGTATTTCATGCGGGGCACACTCGCCACTTTTGTGAGGCAGATCGCCTGCCACTCCTTGGGACTTACGGCCTTAGACATCCCACAACCATGGCCTTAGACATCCCACATAAGTATTTGTCATATGCAAAAATCGAACATAAAACTTCTTAGGAGAATTACTAGACTATGATATATATACTTAATTTTAATTTTTTTTTTTTTTTTTTTTTTTATATTGGAGCATAGATCCGCGGATCTCATAACTTCAAACCATATATCATGATTAAGCAACCTTACGGTCCGGATCTAATTAACACATCTCTACTTCCTCCGGCTCGATACCAATCTAGGGGAGAGACCCCTAAGGATCGGATAAACGAGGGGGAGGGAGAGAGAAGTAGAGAAAGCAATTATTAAAGTTTAGAACATAAGAAAGAAGAGTAAACGTGCTAAAGAGAAAGAAAGAAAAGATCGGTAGTAAACTACGCTGATCTAGTTCATAAAAGAAGAGAGTAATGGATGCAGATGCAAGAAGACATAAAGAAGAAAACGTTTATTGAAATGTAAACACACTCACATGGAAGGGAAAGGCAGAAGAAAGCTTAAAGAGAGAAGGGGAAAGGTTCTAGAGAGAAGGCAGAGAGAGGCTAGAGAGAGAGGAGAGTAGTGGTTTCGAACCCCCTGAAACAGACTGAATGTCTGCTTATATAGAACGGTTCGAGTCACTGTTTGTACAGTTCCGGTTAATGGTAACTCGAATCGCGCTTTGCTACGTTTCGGTTGGTGACCAGATCGTTTATTTATACGTAATCAACTACGGCAACATCGTAATTAACTACAAAGCAAATACTCTACGTATTACAATAAATTATCATAATACAAAGAGATTTATAATTCTACAACTTTATACATGGAAATGAATGTGTTTATTGTCTCCGTCAAAAGTTGCAAAAGTTCGTCTTCTTCCAAATTGACAATGAATTCATCTTCGTCTTCATCATCATTGGATTCAGATAGTGTTGATGGTCCAGCTTTATCTTCTTGGAGTTGTTTGAGAAGAAGAGTAAGTTGCTGGATACAATCTTGTTTATCTTTTGCAAAGAAGCAAAGTTAGTGGTATGTTGAACAAAGATTCTTTGATTCAAGAATCTGCTCGTTCAGTGGCACAAAGATACTTTGGGTTTTCTTCGAACCATTTATCAACCGCTTTGCAGTCAGCAAGAGTCGTTTTATAATTTCCCCACCAACGAACAAAGATTTGTCTTTGTAAAATTGGTAAATTTGGTACGGTTTTGTTTATATGAGAAAATCTGTATTGCCAGAAAAAATCCAAGATACAGACAGTTTTGAAAAATAATGAAGATCTATGGGAAAAGGATCTCCATTATTCTCGAATTTATGTTGAAAAAGAATCAATGCCTTTTGAAGCGTGGCGGGAGAATTTCGATATTGGTCCAAAAATTCGCCACCATTTCAAAAACCATTGGGGAAAGATATACTCGGTTTTATTTTTGAAATAAATAAACCAAGTATGTTTGAAAATTTTATTTTGATCCCAAAAGACATTATACCAGCAAGCACAATAATCCCAAGATGTATATCCTTCCGCATCGAAAACTCTTTTAGAAAAAGGTTTCCATTTATTGAGATTCTTACCCCGGTTTGTAGGCGTAAGAACTTTCAGAATTTGTAAAGTTGAATGAGTTATAAATTGTTGTTCTTGATCCTTAGGTTTAGAGATGTGTCTCGTCAACTTTATGGATCCGGAATCAACTAAGATTAACTCATAAAACTCTTGTGTTTTTTGTAAACTAGTAGGCACAAAATGAAATCCGAAGGGAAAACATTTAATGCTACTTGGTTAGGAGTTTCAAAGAAAAACTCGGGTTCAAACTGTAAGATATCCAATACAACATTTTGTTTTTCGATGTATGGAGTATCTATAGTATTAACGGTTGGAAGAAGCGCTAATGGGCGTGATACCCGAGGTGGTTTTTTTGGGCTAGTTGGAGAGCAAATTCTTTATTTCTTTGAATCATACTCTCCTTTTGTAATTGCCTGGGAAGAAGAGGCAATTAAAGATAAAGCCAATTTATCATATTCTAAAGCCTGGATTTTTGGATCCTTTTTGGTCAATACTTCATTCCAATTTTGAGAAGGAAGTTTTTTGACGTAAGAATCAATGGTTTTTGGTTCGGGCTTTAAAGATTTTTTAGAAATTAGTCCCTGGGATTGAGACTGGTTTATTGGAGTAGATGACTCCGGTTTTGGGGTAGATGACCCAGATCTTGTTTGTGAACGAGTCTGACGCATTCCCTGTGTTTGCGGGATGGGTTGACTTATTGATGAAGATGCTTCCGAGAAGTTGTTTGTTGTTGAAGCGGTTGTTTTATAATTTTGGCCAAATGCCCGGAAAGGGGGCCTTGAGCATCTTGGAAAATGCTTTGTTTATCATCCTCATCATGGGAGAGAGACAGATTTATTCTTTTGATCATCACCTGGTTTCTTTTTTCTCGTCATAGGCTAAAGGAAGAGAAAAATTTATGGTTAGGTTTCACTCATCTTAGAACTTCCTTGAAGGAATTCTCGGGTAAGGAAATCGGGAGGGAATTTGTAGTGCCTTTGATAAATTCAATATCAAAATCAAAAACACTCAAAATTGCTTGCCATCGGGCAAAAATTTGTTTTGATGCAAGGTTTTTAACATCTTTTTGTAAAACATCTTTTGCAGATTTACAATCAATGCGAATTAAAAACCTTTGATTTAACAGATCGGCTTGAAATTTTGAAACACATAAAACAACGGCCAAAATTTCTTTTTTGATCGTAGAATAGTTTTTCCGAGCGGGATTCCGGTGTTTGGATGTAAAAGAGATAATTTGCTCTTTATCTCCTACACGTTGTTTAAGAATTCCTCCATAGCCTAATTCGAAGCATCCGTCCGGACGATCTTAAAGGCCATAGGAAGAGGAAGGTTAAGGCATGGAAGTTCCTTAACCTCGTTTTTTGATTTGTTGAACAATCTTTGTATGAACATCCGTCCAAGGAGATGGATTGTTCTTAAGACGTTCATGGAGTGGTTTAAGAAAGTTGCTAAGTTGAGGAATGAACTCACCACATAATTTAAACAACCCGAAATCTCTCGCAATTGATTTTTATCAAGGATCTGATCGAAACTTATCTCGCAAATTGAATTGCTCTTTCAATTGGCGTAATAGTTCCTTGATTAATCCAATGTCCAAGAAATCGGACTTTTGTTTGAAATAAACTGATTTTTGGTTTTGAAACAACTAAACCATTTATTTCTCAGTTCTAATAAATTTATTGACATGTTTAAAATGATCTTCTATTGAATTTGAAAAGACTAGAACATCATCAATATATACAATGATATATTGACTTTGGTGCATGAATATGTCGTTCATAATCTTTTGAAATTCAGAAGGGCATTTTTTAAACCAAAAGGCATAACATTCCATTCATACTTGACCAAAAGGGACGATAAAAAAGCAGTTTTATACCTATCTTTTTCAGAAATTTGTATCCGCCAAAATCCAGATTTCATGTCAAATTTAGAAAAGATTTTTGCGAGAATGTAAATGTTTTAGTAAGTCGATTTATTTGGAATTGGATATCGAATCCATTGCAAAGCTTCATTAAGTGGTTTATAATTTATGACTAAGCGAGGTGTTCCTCGTTCAATCTCAAGCATTTTTGTTAACATAGAAAGCCGCACAAGACCAAGGGCTTTGGCTTTTGCGTATCAAACGTTTGTCAAGAAGATCTTGAATTTCTTTTTGCAAGTTTCAAGGATTTCTTGATTCATTTGAATAGCGGGCTTTTGTGGGAATATGTTTTTCAGAAAAGTTTGGTTCGTAAGGAAGATCTACCATATGTTGCTTTCGATTCCGAAAGCATTAGGTAAATCCGCACGTAGACGGTTTGGTGAATTTTATCCAGACAAGAATGAATTTGTTTCTCGGATAAAAGGTTGTTGAAGTTGATGCTCAATGCGTTTAAAGGAGACTTCTTCTTTAAGAAAATTGATCTGATTTTGTTTCATGAAAACAAGATTCAATTCTCTAGTTCTTGGTTTTTCGAAAAAGGAAAAAATATCTTTTGTCCAAAACCTAAATATTTGGTTGTAATCCCCTCGAAAGAGTTTTGTATGGCGTTATCATTGTAGCAAATGGTGCTCCAAGGATAATATTAGATGCCATAGTTTTCATAAGAATAAAAGGGGTTTTTACCTTCCAATTTCCATTTTGGACAATTGCCTTTGACACTTTATACCGAACGGGACAATAAGATGCGGAAACACCTACAAATCGTTCGTTGTTTTTTCAAAATATTTTGTAGGAACCAGGCCTTCTAAAATACAATTGACCATGGATCCGTGTCAAATAAAGCTGGTTGATCAAGAACATAATCACCGATTATAATCTTGACGTTTATATAAAATTTTTGTACAAAACATTGAGATACCTCATTTAGAAAGGGTGTTTCTAAAATCGGATTCTCAAGAGAATTTTCATCTTGATTCTCATTGTTTGAAACCGATCATTATTCTCATCGAAGGATTTTGAGAAGAAGATAAGATTTGATGGATTTGAAGTATGGCATCCTCATGAATTTTGTGAGAGGATTGAAGTTGTTGAACTTGATTTGAGTGTATTAATCTCGGCTGAAGATCATTTATAGTAACGGTTTTCTGAACGTTTAAATCTTTCCATGGTTTTGGTAAGATCATAATGGTTCTGTGGAATATTTATTTTGGAAGGAGTAGAAGAAGAGGGTTGGGAGGATTGTGATAAAATATCTTTCAACTTTGAAAAATACTCACCTTTATCACAACCGGAAGTTTGTTGATAACATCAAGGAGTAGATCTTGCTCCCTGGTGATCATATTTATTTGAGCAATATTATCGAGTCAGAGGATGAATAGTATTCATCATCTTGTACTTGATTAATATCCTCAGTGGAATTTGAGCTGGTTTCTTCCTCAGAATCAGAGGAAGTATCAAGAAGAATATTGTTTATTTGGTTTCGAAGAGAATCTTCGAGTTGGTCAATGTTGTTTATTTTGTTGGAGATTCTGCAGTATTTAGCATAATGACCAATTTTACCACATTTATAACAAGACTGATCTTTCAAAGGTTTTTTGAAAGATTTATTAGGTTTGGATTTAGATTTAAAATTTGGACGAAAGCCTTTTCTTGGTTTTTTATGAAAAGATCGAGAATAATCCTTAAAATAAGGACGTTTTGAAAAAGAAGATGATTTATAAGGTTTAAAAGTTTTTTGAAAATGAGAAGATTTGTGAGTCTTTGGCCTTGGTTTAGAACAAGAAGGTAGACCAAATTGTTCACAAAAAGTACCTAATTCTTTTTCGTTTATACTCTTTTCTTTGGCAAGTTGATGTTTGATTCCATCATCTTGACATATTTTTAAAGCAGTTTTCGAACATGGGAAATCAATTCACCATATGTCAATATATCATAAGGGATTGTGCCGTTATGTAAGGTTCTAAGTTTATCTCTAACTTTATCACCAAAAGATTTTGGTAATCCAACTAGAAATTTTTCTTTCCAAAAACCTTGGTTGGCATCATCTCTTGTCAATACCCGAGTCATGAAGGTATCTTTATACCATCTAAATTCGGATAATGTTCGACATTTGATGTTTGATAAAAGGTCGGAAGAGCGATCTTTCCAAATCTCGGGATCGCCAATAAAATGTTTAACTATTGAAAAAATAAGAGTATTAACGTAAGAATCTGGAATTGGTTCTCCATTGTGAGTTATCGGAGTTCCATCGACTCGGTTTTAACGAGATGAAAAAATTTGTTGTTTCTCGAATCAATCGAGATAAAAATCCCACCAACCTTTTAACCGTCGGAAAATCCGGAAATTAAAAGATCAGTAATATCACGATCTGTGTAATTCTTTGAAATGTAGTAAGCGAGCTTACCATTGTCATCTGTTGAAGAATTTGAAGAATATTAGTCTCACTCGACCATCTATATTCCATTCATAGATGTCATTTGAGTTAAAAGACTTAAAAGTTTGATTATGGCGTTCCTCAGCTAGAATATCCAAAGGACTAGCCCTAGGATAGTATAACTTTGAAGAACTTTGAAAAGAGGGGTTTTTCCAAGAGGGTTTTTGCCATTGTTGATGGTTTATTTGAAAATTAGATTTTGAATCGATTCAGAATCTTTTTCGTAAAGGTTTTTTAAATTCATGATCATTATCGTATTAATGAGATGATGAATCATGAGCTGATTTTGGGGAGTAGAAGGGGTTTTCGGAATAACCTTTCTTCTTAAATCTGTTGTTGGTGTTGAAAGATCATCCTTATTTTTTAACTGTTGTAATTGTTGGTCAATATACTTTGAATAATACTAGAATTTGTTTTTGTTTGAAGATCGATTTAACCCTAGGATCAAACTGAAATGGTTTGAATAAAGGTTGTTTTGTTTTTGTTTTTCTCGGATGAGAAAGAAGTTGTTTGTGAGGAAGAAGAAGAAGATGCATTTATGATATGACCTCCAAGAACTTGAAGATACCGATTTGTATAATTATTTTGCTCTATAATATTGACAATATCCCGAGCGTAGGATTTTCATCGAAGGTGTTTTTGCTTTGAAAGGGGAGGCAATAACAGGATTTCCTTTCTTGTCATTGATGTCAAGTTGAAATGATCTAATAGGTGGAAGTTGAGAAGAAATTGTTTGATTGTCACAAAGCTTCCAATCCTTTTTGATCATATTAATAGATTTGTAAAATGGATATTCTATTTTTTGTTGGAGAGTGTATTCCTCAAAACCGGTCAAAAAATAAAATATTTATTTCTTGCTTTGTAAGGAAACCGTAGAATTCTTCTTGGATCTCTTTGTGCAGTTTTCCTTTGAAGTTTTCTAAAAACCAGTTTCTTTTCAAAGTATTATGTTTCGAATAGAATTCCTTTTGCAAACGTTTTTTATCAATTTGAAATTCTTGTAAAAGAACTCCAATTGATTGAGGTTCACCTAATTCAGAATAATTTGCGGGTATTTGAATTTTGGTCATCTCTCTTTGATAGTTTGCATGAGGAATTGTACCGGAATTATCTATTCCTTGCATCTCGACATTAGGCTTATCCTCATCTTGCCTAGGAGGTGCAGTTGGTTGAGGAGGTGTTATAGGTTGTGGAGGAGGAGGTAAATGAATAACTGCAGGGGGAGGAGAAGCAGGATATTCAAATAACCTTCTGGAAGAGTTTGGAGATCTACAACTTTCATATCTTGAAGAAGTAGATCCGTAAGAAGAATTTGTTCTACTAGATCTGTCAAAAGAAAGAAGGGCAGTTCCGGTAGGTGTTTGTGTAATTCTTGTGATTTGAGGGACGGGTTTGGGTATAGCCTTAATTGACTTTATCCATAACCCATGTGTCCGGAAGATTAACATCTTTCCAATGGATTACCCTTGGAACCATGATGTTTGTGTTTGTATGATCGTGAGGAAAACAATAGTTTGACCATTGTCTTCGGATTTTGAAAGAGGTAGGAGGAAGAAGATTTTGAGACCTTGTACTTGTATCCTATAAATTAGGGTAACGGTATAGATCCTGGTTTCATGTTAAAGCCAAAGAACTTAAGATTAAGATCTAAAGCTTCATAAGCATGTTTATCGTTAAGATCAATGGTTTGATTAGGAAAACAGTTGAAATAGATCGGACCATTGTGCAGTCCAAATTCATTAACGCGCAAAAGAGAATCTTCGTAAATGTTATGTCTTTGATCTCGTAAGCAAGCAAGACCGAAACATTTAACCCTTTACGAGTAAGAGGTTTAAGTGCAACTGTACACAACCAATGTGTAAGAAATTGTACTTTTGTTTATGTTTTTCAATGGATTTGGTAGAAAGAAGATGAAAAACTTCTTTCTCGGAGATGGATAGGACAGATTCTTCAACAGTCTTGATTATGTAATCGATTTGGAAAAACCATTCCTTATTTTTATGGAAAAGAGTTTTTGGATCAATTTTAGGAAGAGTCCAATTATCAACATGTTGGTTTATGTTGTTAAATTGTATTTCTTCATTGAAAATGTTATGGGTTGAGGACGTTTGATCTTCATTATTTGTAAAAGTATTTATGAAAGAGTTTGGAGCGGGAGAAGTCGAAGAAGAAGAAGAAGAGGTAGAAGAAGAACGTTTATGGGGAGAACGGAAAAGAAAAGCCATAATAAAATTGCTAGGAAATAAAGCAGAAATTTAAAGAAACTTAACCAAATAATTTAAGTCTCCCTTCAACTGATATCTTCACCATTGGATGAAGTAGTGGTATGTTAATTAAATATTTACTGTAAATTACCAATCATAATATATAGTTGGTCATACTAGAGGGTCTTTAGATCATATGCTCCTTTAATAGTGAATATGGGTCTTATTGATCTGAAAATCTAAGATCATTCAATTCACATTAATCTAGATAGCTTAAGGATCGGCACTGCCAAGGTGCAACCATCTTAAACATCGAACATTACTATGAATGAATCTTATCCTTTTCTCGGATCGACGAAATCCCATAGTCGGGAATTAACCTAACCATTTCACTTAAACAAATATAAAAGTGATAACGAAATTAAATGTGATAAGTCATGAATTCCCGTAAGAAATCTTATGTTCAGGATTCACATATGACAGTATTTCATGCGGGGCACACTCGCCACTTTTGTGAGGCAGATCGCCTGCCACTCCTTGGGACTTACGGCCTTAGACATCCCACAACCATGGCCTTAGACATGGGGTAGATGACCCAGATCTTGTTTGTGAACGAGTCTGACGCATTCCCTGTGTTTGCGGGATGGGTTGACTTATTGATGAAGCATATATATATATATATATATTGTGTTTTCACTATGTAAACTCTTTTTTATCGTTAATATATTCATGGTACATTATTTTACTATTTGTATTCAATTTTTCTATTAAAATTTTTAAAAAATATAAATAAAAAAATAAAAATTTGCAACCGTAAAATAATTCAAAAATTTGCTACGGAAAATAAATCCGTAGCAAATTCTTGAATTTTTGAAATTTGCTACGGATTTTAAATCCGTAGCAAAATTTCAAATTTGCTACGGATTGTTTCCGTAGCAAATTGCTACGAGAAAACATCCGTAGCAAATTGCTACGGAAAACATCTCGTAGCAAATTGCTACGGATTGTGAAATCCGTAGCAATTGCTACGGATTTCACAATCCGTAGCAAATTCGCAACGACAGAGTTTCTCAAATCCGTCGCAATTGCGACGCCATATTTTGCTACGGACAAAATCCGTAGCAAAAACGTTTTGCTACGGATTTTTGGGTTTTTGCTACTGATTTTTTCCGTAGCAAAATCTGAAATTTCTAGTAGTGAAAGGGTAGATGAATGTAGGTTTGTGTTTGGGGAAAAATGGTTTAGAATTGAATGCCTCTTTCATTTTCATCACAATAACGCAAATACCGTTTTGAAAAAGAGTTGAAACAAGTTCTAGAAGGTGAAAACCCAAGTGAACATGCACACATGAAAAGACTTTAAGGCTCAAATATCCTTCCAACAAGGTTTTTCTCCAATGCTCACTTCAACATAATCAATTGCATAGTAAGTTAACCACAAAGCATCTACTTAACTATTCCAAGTGTCAACCTTACAAACACAACCAATCAAAACATTGCAATCAGCTATAATCATGCTTAACTCTTAAATGCACAAATGATTTATAAACTCTCTTTTTCAAAATAAGGAGTAAGCAAAAATCCAATTGTGGGTTAATTTCTCTTCCCATTCATTTGAAAAACAAAGCATGGTTTTAAAAAGTTGCCAAAACACTAGATCTCATGAAAGCTCAAAGAAGGGCATGCATTAGAGCAAGTCATTCTTGAAAAAAAAATTGAAAAATTTTCTAGTTTAAGGCATATTCTCATTTAAAAACAACCAATTAATTGGGACTCAAAATGTATTCTCCTCCCCCACACTTAATCAACACATTGTCCTCAATGTATAAAAATCACCCTAAAAAGAATGATAAACGAGTTGAAATTCAAGGCACAATGGTAATTAAGTAAGGTGGTGGCCAAAAAGATGCAAAGCATACATAGGGGTTCTTATTTTGCTTACTAAACTAAATTATTTCTACCTTTTCTCTTTGGATTGTGTCCCTCCCCCACACTTATCTTCCTCACACAACAATTAATCTCAAGTAACCAAAGGAATTAGGAAGAAAATAAGTGAGGAAAGAGACAACCTTTTTAGAGAATCTTGAGTCGCTTGAAGGAGAAGTTCTCATCGCTGATGAGAATCATGTATTTGTCTTTCAAAACATCTTCTCCCGCATTGAATTTCCTTTGTGGAGGTGGTTCAGAATCAATTGGAAGAGGTCCAAGAATGTATGGTGGATGTTGGTTCCATCGAGGACCTTTCCAAGAATGTGCTCGTAAAGAAGACAAGCAACCAGCAAAAAGTATCCCATCCAAAAATAGAAACATGGAGAGATTTTAAGTAAATTAAAGATACTTTGGGAATCAAACTCTCCAAGTAACTATCACATCCAAGGAAATCAATGCTACTCCCATCAGTAGGAGTCAAACAAAGAGTTATATTTTGAAAATTCTCTTGTATTTGCAAAGTGGAAGGTGCGGAATCCAACTTAGTGTTGGGGTACACCACATCATCATTGCAATCACAAGAGATGGAAGGCAAAAGAGTGGAAGAATGAAGAGAATTTTTCGAATTGGCATCACCCGAGGGTTCCAAAATTTCAAAGCTATCATTTTTCTTTTCTAAATCGGGTGGCAAATCACAAGAAAGTACTTGTTGGAAAGATTCACCAACATGCAAAATTTTATCAATTAAAATTTCAGAATCTTTGTTACCAACAAGACTACAAGGAAGTAATCCAATGGGAATTTTATGCTTTTGGCATTCTAGGCTTTGATCTTTCTCACTCACATCAACCACAGTGTCATCCATGCAAGATTCAACATTTTCACAATTGACATGCTTATTGTCATCAACAGTACAAGAGGGTGCATTATGATCAATGGTAGAATCAACCACTTCACTAAATGCTTTCTTTTGAAACTCAACAAGTAAGTGGCTTTTTTCATGATAACAGTCTACACATATTTGATATTCCGGACAAGAACATGCAAATATTTCAGTCAATTTATCACAATCATCCCTAGTACTATGAAGAGAAGCATTTTCAACAGTTGAAGCATCACACAAAGAAGTAAGAGCACAATCATCAACAAGTACAATCGAATCACTACTACTAGAGCTAATGGCTTGAGCAATTACATTTTCAAACATTTGAGGGGATTCAACAATAATTTCCTCATCCACCTCATCATCATTCAAATCATTAATTGCTTCACTAGCTAAAATAGTAGGAGAGTCTACTTCTATTAGGATAGGATCATTACCAAATGGTAGGGAAGACTCTTCAATGCTATTTTGTACTTGCTCCACTTCTTGTGTATGTGTGAACATGGGAAGAGGATTTTCTTGGAAATTTGTCTTTAAAACTTGTGATTGCTGAGTGAGACGCTCAATTTTCTTTTCCATTCTCTCATTCTCTTCCTCTTGGTGTTCCATTCGTCTCATTGTAGAGTCCATTTGATGGTCAAAGTTGGTCTTGTATGACCGCTCCTCGTCTATAGTCTGAGTCTCTTGATTTTGCAATTTTCTAAGGACTTCGCGAATGGTAGGTTTGGGAGCTTCCACTTGTGAAGTGGCATTTGACGACTTTTGTGCATGCAATTTTCTAAGGACTTCACGAATGGTAGGTTTTCTGTTTGGTACACATGGTTGAGAATGAGGTCCAGAAGGTGGCTCAAGTGGGTTTAGGAATTCAAGAGATGTATGAAATGGTTGAGAAGTGGGATGGAATGAAGGAGGCGGTTCGTGAAGTGGTTGATGGCATGATTGGAATGAAGGATTATGAGAAGGCTCATAATATGGGTTGTATGGTGGTGGAGAAGGCTCATGGTATGATCTATAGGGTAAGTGGGGTGAGTGATTTGGTTGAAATGGAGGTTGGTGGTAAGGTTCATGATATGGGTGGTGGAATGGACCATGACATTCTTGACCAATTGGACTCTTATCTTGAATTCCCAAGTTAGCTTGAATACCCCGTATTGTTTGTAGAATGGAATCGATGCTTTGAGAGATAGACTCTTCCCTTCTAGTTGAATCTCCTACAAAAGAGTGGGATTGAGAGAGTGAATCTTGATTACCATTAAGCCAAGCCATGAAAGTTCGATATAATAAATTCCCAAATGAATCACAAAATCACTATCAAACTATAACCTATATTAAAAAAAACTAAGAAAAGGAATCTAAGAAATTACAAATGCAAATGCAAAAGAAAAAGATTTTTTAAAAAATAAAATAAAAATAAAAATGCAAGTATCTATGAATTAACTTGGAGACATGGTGAATTTAAACAATTAAGCTCAACTTCATGTCAAATTTAATGCAAACACACCACACAGAAGCTACCAAGTCAAAACAATGCAATATGCAATGAATGTTATGCAAATTACCTAAATGCAAAAATCCTAAAATATATGCAATAAAAATAAAAATAAAAATGTAAAACTAACAAGCTTCACACGAGAAACCCCTTGTCAAAAATGAATTTGACAATTAGATTACCTAGGGAGCCAATTACTTAGCTCCCCGGCAACGGCGCCATTGATTGAATGGATTTTTGTCTCTTTAGCCTTGGGGTCCACAATAAAAAATAACCAAGGATTGCGTATAGGCAAACCTAGGATCGTTTCTCTCTCTCGAGGAACCTTTTATTGAATCCTAAGTAATCTAAATGTCATGCAAATGCAATATAAACAAGGGGGAAAATAGGTTTTGGATTTTTTGAATAAATAAACTAAAGAGAAATGCAATTTAATTAAATACTAAACTATTATTTTTGGTATTTTCTTTATAAAATGGTGAATGGAATTGATGAAGCGAAAATATGAATGATGAACGTTCTTGGTAATGAAGAAATGACTATCCTTGCTCACAAAAGATTATGGGAGTTAAATTCATCAAGTCTTAAGGAAAACCTCAAGATAACACCTGAGTCCAATATTCTCAATTAATAGTGACTCCTACAAACATAGCTAACCACTATCTCTTGAGAAATTGTTAAAAACCACTTGATGTGCAATTAAAATTGGAATAATGAAATATGAGTCTTCTTTGAAATTGAGCACATAACAGTCCCTCAAAGGTCACAAATCAATCACATTAACTAGACAATAACACGCTAATTAATATAATCTCAAAGCAACCACAAGAAATTAAAACACATAATTTTCATACTCCAAAATCCAATCTCAAGTACAATTATCAATCCAACAGAGACAATAAACATTAATCTCAGTTCCAGAATTTATACACAATAATCCCTAAAACTAGGCAACCTAAATATATAAATCTGGACTAATGAATTGATAGAAAAACTCCCCTCTGGACAATGAGATATATAGGAATTTTTGAAGATAGGCTTTGTTCACTAGATTTAAATCTGAACAGTGTTTGAAAACACTGAAACTGTGAATGATTCTTGATGTTTAGTTTCTGGGAATATTTTTCCTTAAAAATAGACATGTCAAGGGTCATGAGGATTTTTGAAGCACTCAAAAAGGATTTTTGTAGAATTAGTTATGGTTTTTCAAAGTTAGTGAAAAATCTGGGTATAATGCTGGAAATTGCGTTTTTGAAGAAATAAAAGGGCAAAATTGTAATAAAAAATTCATCAAGGTAGAAATGTCAAAATAGGTGAAAATATCCTTTTTGATATTATTCTAGGAAATATGATATTAATTATAATATTATGGAAAAAAAATAATCTGACGATAACGTTATAGGATATCCAGGAAGTCCGAAGTCGGATTCAGAGGTCGGGCATGTTGCTAACTACGCGGAAGGAAGGTGTGTTCGCGTACTGGTAACTTTAATCGCCTATAACTTGTATATCTGTATATGATGGAATGATTCATGAAGTCATGGACAAGACTAGGTTTTGGGTCATGCATCATGATTAAGATATGAGTCTTAGGTCACATGTTTATATACATTCATCTTTATGCGGGTTATAGTCATGATAATACCGTAGGGTTGTTTTCCTAGCGTTGAGAACACGTGGAGTTGTGGCACTGATGAGTGCAAATGTTGTTAACATTACATGTGTTGTGTGCTATTTATTGTTGTGTTGTTAACATTACATCTACTATGTGCTATGTATTCAGGGACGGACCTTGGGAGAAATATTTGGGGGGCCAAATGTATACTTATTAACTAATTAAAAAATTTATGATTATATAACATTTTTAAAATATTCAGATTTATAATTAACGTATTTTAACAATTCTAATGTATAAGATAACATACATATCTCTTGTATGGATGTCATATCAATTACAAAATAAGAAGATATCATGAAATTCCAGAAGATTGCCTGTTATATAAATATAATATATCAAAATATTAAAAGTTAACAATGTAATTTAAAATACAAAATAACTAAAACATTATACTAAATTAAACAATTAAAAATTATCTTCACTTAAAGTAATGCTCTTCGCTCTTTTAATGACTTGAAATCATCAATAATTGAATCAGTAGTGAAAGTGTCAGCTATTTTTCTTTCAATATGAATTACCATATTATCTACAACAAAATCATCTTCCATCTTGTTATGCAACCTTGTCTTAATTATTTTTATTGCTGAAAATGAGCATTATGAGGTAGCTGTTGAAACTGGAAGAGTTAATAAGAGGCAAATCAATCGATCAATCAAGTAATACACCTTAGATTTCCCTATTTTCATCAAAGCACAACATAATTCAGGTAGAGTTGATAGATTCTTCAAATCTAGATGACTAGAAGCATCAATAACAAAATGTTGAAGTTGAGGCTTCAAAATTATGTTCTCTTGCTAAGTAAAATCAGCAGGATAGTATTTTGCAACAAGAGTGAAAATGTTATCAATATTGAAAGCTTTATAAGCATCCTAGGAATCAAATGAGTGCTAAGTGTCAAAAACACCAAAATTTTGTCCTTAAACCTCATACTCAACTCTTGCAACTGTTTATCTATTGTAACTAAAAATATTTCCACTTTATAATGATGCTCTATTGTAATATGATCTTTTTGATGAGGGAGCGTCCTTGTCATGCTATATATGGAGCACTAAAGTTAGGAACACCAATCTCATGTTGCTCACAGAATAATGTCACATTTTTCAATAAATTCAACCAACCAACTTCTCTCAATTTTTGAGTGAGAACTTTTGTAGTACCAACTAAATTCACAGCATTAACTATATCTTGGGATTGTTCTTGCAAATCTTGGCAAAGGACATTTGTTATTCCCATGATTTCTTTCATCAAGTGTAGGATCAATATGAACTCAAATGAATTCAAAATATTATAAGCAGCATCAGCATCCCCTCTTTGAGAATAAGTTGATCCATCACCAATAATCTTTTCAACAACAGAACAAGTTGTTGCAAACATATTTATCATACTACAAATTGAGTAAAAATGAGAACTCCAACGAGTATCTCCAACCCGTTTCAAAGTACCAATTTGATTTGCCGTACCAATTTCAAGTTCACCAATCTCAAGCAAATATGCAATTTCATCTAACTTGGCAGCTTGTAACTCATCATGTCATTTACTAGATGAACATATGATATTAACAATGAAAGTTAAATTTGAAAAAAATTGATGGACAAGAATAACTTCTCTAGAAGCAGCAACCAATACAAGTTGTAATTGATGAGCATAACAATGCACATAGTATGCAGAAGGGCAATCATTGAGAAATAATTCTTGCAAACCATTCCATTCCCCTCTCATATTACTAGCCCCATCATAACCTTGACCATGAATGTTAGAGATATCAAGATTATGCTTAGAAAAGACAACACACAATTCTTTTTTTAGAGTTAATGCCATAGTGTCTTCAACATGTAAAAGATCAAAAAATATTTCTTGTATGCAACCACTTTCATCAACAAACCTCAAAACAAGTGTCATTTGCTCCCTTTTTGATTCATCACGTGCTTCATCAACAATTATGCAAAACTTAGAATCTCCAATTTCTTGACGAATGTGGTTACGAACTTTGCTTGAGAGGATATGCAAGATTTCCTTTTGAATTTGAGGTGAAGTATACTTGGAATTTTTTAGTGCATTTTCCAACACAACTTTTACAACTTCATCATTGTATAATGCTAACAACTTTATCATCTCAAGAAAGTTACCCCTGTTTTTTTATTCCAAAGTTTCATCATGGCCTCTAAAAGCGCATTCTTGAAATGTCAACCAACGTACTGTATCAATAGACGCCTTAAGACATAGTTGGTTCTTTAAAATTTGATTTGAACTTTGTACATTAAAGACATTCTGGATATGCCCATGTTGATTCAACAAGTCTTCACAAGCCTTCATCGCTTTGTTATGTGGTGAGCAAGGATCTTCTCCTATATGATTGAAAAAAGCACAATTTTTTCCACTAAGGACTTTTTTCCAGTTTTGAAATCCTTTAACAGTAAGAACATCTGCTCCAGAACATCCACTTGGTTTAGTAAAAGGAAAACATGGTAAGAAATAAGCAGCATTTGCAGTAGGAGAATACTCTAACCAAAAAGGAAATATACCAAACCAAGTGTACTGAAATCTTCTTGGATGATTCTTTCCTGTAAGAGGATAACATTGAAGTTTAGATTGGTATAGATCTCATTTTAAGTAAGCCCTTCGAACTTCATCCCTTTGATTTACATGATGTTGCTATATTTGAGGGCGTTTACCCTGATCACACTCTAAGGAACTAATATCAAATTCATTGGAAGTAACTTTAGGAACTTTAGAAGGTTGTTCCTCACAATCAAACCTTAGAGTATCATGGCAAGTCTTTTCAATTGATAAAGATGTAGAAGCTATGTTACCTTCCTCTATGTGATCACTGGCTTTCCTCTTGAAAAATAAATCAATTGTTTTATTCTTCATAATTGAGTTATTCTTAGATTTTATCACTTTCCAAATAACATATAAAGAATTTTAAAAATATAATTAACTATTATCATACTAAATATAAATATTTTTAAAAAAAACTCATTTTTTAACCTCTTTCATATTAAAATGCAGAAGTTCATTGTATCAAAAAAAAATGCAAAAGTTCAATATGTTCAATGACAATTGACAGGAGAGGATGTCATCATCAAACACATGGATGCAATTATGCAAAGTTTGTGCATAAGTGACAAATGGATAAAAAACAAACACATTAAAAAAATTATACCCTTAAGTCTTAATTACTTCGGTACCCTGGAAGTGACAAATGGAAATCTTTGATATTAGTCGCACCTTCTACAATAGATGAAGATGAAGTTGAAGAAGATTTTGATTTATCTGGACCGCTGCCATGATTCAGTTCGCAATTATTAGCAGACAAAACGACGAAGTGAAGATCCACTTGCAAATTCAATGGAAAAACTAAAATTGTCTACTCTCAACAGTCTGAACAAAAATTACAAAAGCCAAAGAAATCTCTATCAATTGTATAGAAATAATCTACTCTCAATAGTCTAAAGAAAGATCAGAGACACCCAAAAAAAAACCGGACGATGAAATCTCAACCACAACACGATGAGACTAATATGCGAGAGACAACGCGTTTATATTAATAATAGGTTAATAATAGATGAATCTTCAATGAAACGAATCTAGGCAACATACATTAGGTTAATAATAGGTTTGGGCTTTAGGTTGTTTATATTAAGTTTTTATTATAAAAAAAATGAACATTTTTTTGGGGCATATCTTGTAAGGTCTATCCTTGTATGTATTGTTGTAACCTTACATCTACTGAGTGCTATGTATGATTGATGTTGATATGTAATGAATATCTGTCATATATTGTTATATCTGCTATAGAGGTAAACTGTTACCTGAGATTCAATTCAATTAAATTTCAACCCATTTCAGCCCTAACTAAAGGTTCAAGAAAGGAACCTGGATCTGAGAAGGTGACGTAAACGGAGTCGGAAAGAGGCATCTGTCGACGGAACCATGAAGAGGCACTGATGGACGGAGCATATGAAGAGGCACCAGGTAGAGCAAATGCCGAAAGAAGTTCATCAAAGCGTAGTTTCTGGCATAAGTCTGATAGAGTTGTTTCAAACCGTTTGGTGCTTAAACTAAGGAAGGGTTGGTCAATGTGGTTTCAATAATTAGTCACCGTGAAAGACGAGGAGACTCCTACTTGATTAAAACACCGACCTGACCAATAGGTTTGATCAATTGTGTTGGGTTCCAAGCCATAGGTCTAGCTAAGAGCTGTATCTCAGTCTGTAAATTGTATCACGAATATTCCTTCAGGAAATTTTTTTAATGTAACCATCATATGTCGGGGCATATGTCATCATTCACTTATCGCCCAAACAATATGCATGCTCTCCGTTTTGCTTTACTCTGACTTGTAGCACCTCAAACTCTGTTGATTTTCCTTAAACTACGTGTCACTAGACACAATAAGTAGTATGGAATTTGGGGTGTTAAATGAGAGGAGTGTTTTAGATTGATTAGAGATCTTGATTAATTGATTAAGATTTTCTATCACTAGCACGTCCTATTTATAAACGATGGAAATTGATCAGATGGACTCAACTCTTGAGGGCGAATTGGCGCGACCGTGGTGAACTGACGTGACCAACGGTGACGAACGAGTACCTACTTCTTATTCATAACCCATGGAACTTAGACCCATAAATCCAACAGAAACAACACCAAAACAAATCATATAATAATCATCAGAAGGTAAATAAAAAACAAAAACTCCTTCAAAGACCATAAAAGTAACCGCCAATATTATCATCACAAAAAAAGCTACCAAGAAGAAACAACAATTAGAAACCAATTTTCCACGATTACACCGCAATGGAATCAATTTCTGAGCTATAAAAACACAAAATCAAGATTAAGCAGAACCGAGAAGCAAATCCTTACCAAAAGAAAAATCTCTAAATGCAATGAGAAAAGAAAAATCAGTAAGAAATCATACCTCAAGCTATTAGAAGCTTTCAGTGGGTCATTTTCAGTTTTCTTGCTTTGCAAATTCTGTGCCTTCGGTTTTCCTCTAGTCGCTTCTCTTTATATGCATAATCGAGTGCACAACAACCCAGAATATGCGTAATCTTCTTCGCCTGCGCAATGCGCCTCTTCCAAAAATGGAGTGCATTCGAGTGTTCAAATGGCACACTCGAGTGTGCCATATGTACACTCAAGTGCACTCGCCCTCTCTCATGTCGTAGCCTCAATTTTCGTTCAATAACACATCACACTCGAGTGTGACAATGTCACATTTGAGTTCACACTTGAGTATGCCATTTTCATACTCGAGTGAGTTGTTGTTCTCATATGTCCCAGCCTCAATTTTCGTTCAACAACAATAGCACACTCGAGTGTTCAAATGCCACACTCTATGAAGAGATCCTCTGTTTAACTCTGTTTGAAGTGACTTGAACAAGGGATTGTGGAGGAAGAGAAAAATATGTAGTTATGCGTGTTGTAAACTAAAACGATGAACTTTAACTGCTTTAGGTGATTACATACATGATAATGTTTGTCTGTTTGTCGTTGTTAATTGCAATCACATAGATTGCCTCTACAAAAATATTAATATATGTGGATGCACAATCATCGTTGAAATTCCACTCGTCGTTCTTCTCAGCTTTCTGTCTTTCCAGGGTAACATGCTCGCCCTTTTAAGCTCACCTTTTTATACAGTTTGTAACACCCCAATTTCCGTAGCATAAATCTTTTTATATAGGACTTCTCTGTGTTTTTAAATGGATGAGAAGTCCTGTGCTTTTAAATGGATGAGAAGTCATTTGTTTTTAAATGGACGAGAAGTCCTGTGTTTTTAAATGGATGAGAAATCCTGTGTTTTAAAACGGATGAGAAATCCTGTGTTTTTAAATGGATGAGAGATCCTGTGTTTTTAAGTGGATGAGAAATCCTTTGTTTTAATAGACGAGAAGTCATGTGTTTTTAATAGACGAGAAGTCCTGTGTTTGAATACTACACCTGAGTAGAGGGTAAAAGAAATCGTTAAGATACATGTTTAGTAAGAAATCCCCTATGGTTTGATAAATAGTTATCTTACTTGCCGCAAAAATTTTAGTTTCTGATGCGTATCTCTTAGTTACTACAACCGGACCGCGATCCTGTCATTGAGTAGGAGGTATCTTGTGTTGTCATGGTGTATGGGCGCCATGGAAACATGTAAGGTATCTTGTGTTACCATGGTGTATGGGAGTCATGGAAACATTTTGATATCCGGTATTGACGGGGTATATAGGTGCCACGGGAAATACTATATATCAAAGTACAAAATGACAAGATCTTGACGGTCAAACCCGAGCGAATTCTCGAACATCAAGCGGAGCGGCGACATATAGAGTAAAGTTCAGTGTCTAAATCCGAAGCTTAGATAATACGGAGTTTTGATAGTATAGAGCAAATTTCGAGGGCGAAATTTTGTTTAACGGGGGAGAAATGTAATACCCTGAAAATATTATGATAAATCTCATATGGCAACAAATATCGACAAAAACTTAGGAAGTATGTTGTCTCTAATTTTAGGAATTTTTGGGATTATTTCCTTGAAAAATAGAGAAGCATAAATATAATAATATTAAAAGCACTTTATGGCCCCAGTATTTTTAATATTTTACATGGGATATAAAATACCAATGTAAGTCAAATAGTTATGAGATAATAATTTATCCTCATTATGAAAATTATCAACAATTAGTAAGTGACTAATTAAGTAATTAGTGGCTAATTGTTTAGATTAAGATATAAGTAAATTAATTAGTAAATAATTAATTTAAGGGAGAAATTCGAAATTAATAATTAAATAAATAATAAAATATTTTAAGCTTAGAAAAATAAATAAAAAATAAAAGAAAAATAAATAAATATCTAGATATTTTGAATAAAATAATAATATATATGGTAAAGAGCCAACGGGACATTTGAGAATGGATAGAAATAAAATTCTAGACCAAGATATAGGGATATAGCCTGAGTCATCTGGACTTTTTATAAACAAGTGAAATTCTATCTCGGATTGAGCGGTCTCAGAAGTCGTTTCTGAAACCAACAGTGTAATTAGGAGTACCGGATAATTAAGATAAGGCAGATGGTGCTAAAAGTGACTTATAGAAAACGCACCGTGTTTTTCAAACCAGGGATATGGTTACTTAGATCGATCATATTACGAACCGGTGATTTTTCGCAAGAAAGCCGGTTCTATCGGAAGTTATTTCCGAATCGAAGCGGCGTTTGTCCGAAAATCTTCGGCAGAGATAACGGAATACCCTTAATGGGATCAAAAATATAGTGAAACCCAAAGTAGTTTTAAAGAGAAAGAATGGAACTACAAAACCTAGTTCCGGATTTTTGAGATTCGGCAAAATTACTCGATTCGGACACCGATCGGGGAAACGCTATAGGTAAGTCAGCACATGTGATGTCATGCATGACATCATCTTCTTCTAGAAGGATGATGTCAGCCAAATAGGTGTAAGGCCAAGATCGAGCCACGTGTCAAAGTGCGATCCGACGGTTGAAATCCGATCTGAAGACAATTGATGTAATTCCAACCTTGTCCCTCCTTGCTTCTATAAATAGCCAAGCCCCTTCTCCTCATTTCTTCACACCAAGAACCGAAATATAGAGAGAGAGTAGAGAGAAGGAGGAGCTCTTGGAATTTCTAGCCAAGCCAGAGTAAGTTCTTCGGTCCCTAGTCTTTAGTTTCGGTAGTTCTTTCGGTAGATATAGTAGGAATGCTAGATTTATCTTTAAATTTTCAAGATAGTCTAGATATCATATTTAGGGGTAAATATGATATATATTTCGAAAAAATGATGAGGGAAAAGATCTGTCAAAATTCTGGAGAGATAGAGCGAAAACAGCGAAATTCCGGCGAAATTCCGCCGATTAGGGGTTCAAGGGAAAAATGGTAATTTGTACCTAAAATGCCTGTTATACTGCTAGAAGTTGATAAATATTATCCTTATAGGATATCTGAGATAATCGTACCGCTGTTTCACCCGCTGTCAAAAAGTACCGTTTTTCGAAAAGTACCGTTTTCCGTCAACGAAGGTACGTTCGCGTACTGTAACACTAACTCTGATATTTACTGTATACCTATATGTGATAGACGACTATACGAGTGATTTGTATAGATAACTTTACATGAGATGTGTATTGTTAGCATAGATAACTTTACATGAGATGTGTCTTGTTAGCATAGATAACTTTACATGAGATGTGTCTTGTTGTTATATTAATCTTCCATCTCGCTATATACTTATGTGTTGATTAATGTTGTGTTTGATCTTCCATATGTTGTGTATATAAATATGAGGTTAACCGTTACCTGAGGTCCGATGTGCATTTGGACCTCAGCTCTTAACATAGCGTCAGGTTCAGGAGAACCGAGGACCGAGGTGAAAGGCAAGCAGGCCACACAGAGACTCAGCTGAAGACTATCCCTTGTCGCTACGGCATGAGTATTGCCGAAGAGACACTTTCCTCTACTGTTATTTACTTTTGGAAAACTCTCGGTCACTGTACCGTTTCTGTAATCAGCCAGACTTACGGCATTTTGAATATAAGTATCAGTTACTCTTACGCTCCGATGCTCTACTCTGATGAAAAAAAAATACTGCTTTTGAAAATGAGATGTTACAACAAGACTTATATAATTACAGGATTTTACATTGTAACTATACAACTTCAGACCAAGCCATTTCTGGACTTGGGGCATAGAACCTAACACGGTTACATCAACCCATTTGGCCAGGCTGGGTAAAGTCTAGTGGAAGTCTCCCCGAATTCACGGCGCGATCGATTGATCGAACCACATAGACGACCCTTTCTAGTTTAAGCACCAAATGTTTTGAAGTAACCCTATTAGTTTCATGCCGGAAGGTAGGCTCGTTAACCTTCTTCCGCATTTGCTTTGACCGGCCTTTCTTTCCGGCTTTGTTCTTTGATGTCCCGTTACAGCCCTATCTGCATGTCTACTTGTGCCTTCTCTTGGCTCCATCTACTGGTGCCTTCTATGATCCATGATCCTTTCCTGACTATTAGTTAAGACTGAGATCAAATGCCCATCAGACCTCAGGTAACGGTTAACCTCATGCTTATGTATGACAATATATATAAAACAGATATTCATGACAGCAACAATCAATACAAAAGCCTATAACAGATGTATGATTAGAAATACATAACCACGTATGTAAGATAATAACAACGTATGTAACATAACCATGTATGCTACAACAATAATTAGAACATAACCTCGTATGTGACATAACCACGTATGTAAGTCTTAGTCGATGAACACAACAATCATATATAATCATACAATAAGCATCAGAGCTAGTGTTACAGTACGCGAACGTACCTTTCACCGTGTATTGGCTAACTTTCCTGACTATTGATCTGACTCCGGACCTCCCGGATATCTTATATGTTATCGTCGGATTATTTCTTTTTCCCATAATATCACAACTAATATTCTACCTCTTAAAATAATATCAAAAAGGATATTTCCACCCATTTTGACATTTCTACCCTTGGTGTATTCATTATTACAATTTTGCCCTTACATTTTCTAAAAAACGCAATACTGAATTTCTGGGCAGAATTTTTGATTAACTTTGAAAAATCATAATTAAATCTACAAAAATCAAAACGAGGATCCGTAAAATTGGTCGGAATCCGTAGGATGTCTACTTTCAAGAAACAATATTGGTTATTGCCCAGATTTTATGAAAAATTCCCAGTTTTCGTATTTTCATCCTCTGTTCAGAATTTTCCAGAATTTCGTAGCCCATTTTGTATAATATTTATCTCCTAGCAAAAACCTCAAAATGACATACTATAGGTATATTTAGAAAGCCCTATATGTATGGTTTTACCATGAATTTTATCAGAATTTAAGCATAGCATCTTCAACATAAGATACCAGCGTTTTTGAAATAGCTTTCAGAAATCGCTAACCGACAAAATTTCGCTAGAGCTTCGCTACTTTGATTATAATCTTCCAAAAAAAAATCTATAACTTCTTCTTCATCATTTTTTCGAAATAAAGCCAATTATAACCGTAAAAACATAAAAATAACACTATAATTGGAAGATTATGAATCAAAACAACATTTAAGCTAAACATCACAAAGCTAGGGCATAAGAACTTACTTAGAACTTTGCTCATTCTTTCCCAAAGCTTCTCACTCTCACTTTCTCTCTATATTTCTGCTACTCTAAGCTTGTTCTTGCTTTGTGAATTGGTGAGGAATTATGAAGAGCTAAGGGGTCTATTTATACTAAAAGGTCATGGCACTCTTGGTAATTATTCCTAACCTAATTCATCTTGCATGTGAACCATGGGTTTACATTAAATAATCTGAATTCTTCTTCAAGCCAAGGCCAAAAACGTGGCCCTCTCTCCCTCCATCATTTTCTTCCAATTCCAAGAGGATATCCCATCCAAAGGTACCTCATCCTCTTCCAAAATTGGATATTATTATCATATGTGTGTTTTTGTTTATGTTAAACAATTCTTGGCTTGAAGAAGGCATTGGTGGCTTCTCCACCTTCATCCATTCTCCAAGCAAGCCTTGGTGGCCTCACCACCTTCATGCGTTTCCCAACTATGTGCTTTGATCCCTAGTTACTCCAAATGCTTATTTAGTTAGGTGCAAGTTGGTGATTTTATTCAAGATTCATTTCCACTTTTCAAATTTCCATTTTATGACTTGATTTAAGGTCTTTTTAGACTTCCATATCTCTTAAGTATGAATCACAAAAGTTTGTGAAAATCACTTTGGAGATAACCAAGTTCAAGCTTAAATTGTGCTTGTTCATAATATCTACTTATATTTGTTCTATGATCAATGGTTTTCAAGATACGATTTATTTTCTATTGGTTCTCATTTACTTGTGTCCTGAATTTATCCTAATGGTTTTTATCTTACCATTAATTAATTAACCACTTAATCCCTTTATTACCTATGCTTACATCATCATCTACCATTAAGTCTTCTTGAGTTTAATGTGAGATTAAGACACTTATGCCTTAAAAGTCTTCATGATTTTAATGCTCCATGTGAACCCTTTAATTACTAATTCAACTCATATACTTCTTAATTATGCCTTTTTAATTAATTAATTATGAAAATTATAATAATTATTGCAAATTTAATTGCCCAAAAGTTGTTGATTGTTTTTCCTAATATGTAGTCACATAATTAACCATTGGTTAATTAATTCCAAAATGAATTTTGGATGAAAATACAATTGATAAATTCACCTTTGTATTTTTAGTATTTATTTACTAAAATTCAATATTCATTTTAGGGTATATTATGATCCCTAAATGAAATCTCAAGATTCACACTTGATCCTTTTAAATCTCAAGGAGAAATTGCTCATAAATTTATAATAATCAAATTACAAAATTTGAGACAATATACTCTCCTTGAAGTATTTATCAAAATATATCATTTATGATAATTAGGGTTTTTAGGGTATTACACAGTTAGCCGTATCATCAAGGGTAAATGGGACTTTTGGCAATTTTCAAAAGCACTAGCAAATAGGTTCCCACCATTTTTTGTGGGAACCTATTTTCGTTTAAACGTGGGAGAATGGCGCCTGCAAGAAAATATTTTCCTATGAAAAAATCGATCCAAACGGTCGTCGCCAGCTGAAAATTTGAATTTTTCTTTTGCATCGCCCAATTTTCAATGATCCAAATAGGGCTTAAGGGTTACATAGAGGGGAGGGAGGGTGAGCTAGATGATGAGGTCGTTAGTGCTGGATGCCACATGTATAGTTGAACTTTAATAGTTAAATTTAACATTTTTAACAGTAGGCAAAATTGCCCTGTTTTTAAAATTTTTTGGGTAATATTGTCCCCTTGAAATCTTATAAGAGTTCGGTGCCCATTAGCGGAAACTTATAGAGTATTTTTGCCACTTAACCCTCTCATTTATTTTGTTTAACATTATTTAAATGGATGGTGATTTTGAAACATCTTGTTCTTTTTTTTTTGTCTTTTGTCCTTTTCTTTTAGGAAATTGTTCGTTTTTTTTTGGTTGCCCACCCGGTTCACCTGGGCTTCGCCCCGACTAATCCGGATTCGACCCGCGTCGCGCACCTGACTATGGTGGGAGAGTCTCTCAGCGGGGTTTTTTTTGCATTCACAAGGCTCGAACTCGAAACCTTGCTTAAGCGATACAAGCCGCTTACCACTTAAGCCAACCCCCGTTGGTAGGAAATTGTTCGTTTTGTCTTGTCTTTTATTTCCATTTGATAAGTATATATTTTATAATTAAAAAAGTGTAGATTCTGAGATATATTTGATTAATTTTATTAATATTTTATACTTATTTAATTATCCTTTATATATTTTTTGATCCTTTAATTAATTCATTCATTACTTTCAAATTATGACTAGTGTTGGCTTGAGGAATTTGATTAATTAATTCATTGCTTTCAAATTATCAAATTGCTCATCTTTCAAATACATTAGTGATTTGAACTTGAAATCTTTTACTCATTGCCTTTGTTCAAGAGTACAAAGGTCTAAGTGTGGGGGAATTAATTGAACTATATTTTTATATGATTTTTCATAATTAAATTGGTATTCTTAATGAATTTTTTGGGACATTGTTGTATGATTAAACACTAATTTGAGTTAGGGACATTTATATTGAATTAAGTGTAATTAAGAGTAAAATAATCCTAATTTGTTGATTATTAATGCAAATGATTTCTTGGAGTTTTAATGCTATCTTGTGCTTAATCTTGCATTGTATGTATTTAAGAAGAAAATTTGAGATTTTGGAAGGTCAAAATTAATATTTTGAGGAATGGGGAAAATTACAGAAAATGTCCCCAGAATTTCTGGAAATTGCAATCAATGAAGAAAAGGGATCAGGGAAAATTATATAAAATACCATAGTTTTTAAATTACATTTCTACCCTGAAAAGGTTTCATAAATTTATACTTGAGTCCCTCCTCTAAAAATTTTACTAATTACAAATAGGTCCCTGGTCAAAATAGGTTTTGACCAATACCTTATCCCACGCCATTTTTGACCAAAAAAAAAAAATCCCACGCCATGAGATACATAGACCCAAAAGGAAGAGTTGGGCGCCACGCAATAGAGAGAGATCACAGAGAGGTCTGGCGGAGCTTGAGAGGAGAGGGAAAGATACGGAGATCCACCACCATCGTCAAGGACATACTTCTTCACCACTACCGACATCTTCTCCGTCGTTAAAGCGTGGCGGACTTTGTTGGATTTCAGGAAGCTTCAATCTTCAAGAGACAAAGTCTAAGAGCTTGAAGAGGAGATAGACGAGACCACCAAACTAGAACCACTGCCACTGTCACCTTCATCTTCTTCACTTGCTCCGTCCTCCATTTCCGATGACCTCTCTTCAGATTCACAGGGCCGTCGTGAGTAGAGACAGAGCGAGAAATAGAGATAAAGAGAGCTCAGAACAGAGGTTCGAGCGCCACGAACAACCAAAGAAAGAGCTCAGAATCGAGAGAGACAGAACGGCGAGAGGGTTCGAAACTTTCGTGGGCTTATATTGGAGAAGGAGTAGAGGCTTTCACCATCCCCTCTTCCATGTCACCACTGTAATCATAATAGCACCAGCATCACTGTCAGCTTTCCCCTATCTCCACCGTTCGCCAGAATTTCAGACCACCATCACCTTTGTTTTCACAGCACCAAAAAATTCCAGACCACCAATGTTCTCCTCCTTCTCCGTCGGCTCTGTTCTCCTGTCACCACTCCTCTGTCATTCTCACTTACCATCATCGTTCTTTTCCAGCTACTCCCTCTTCGTTCATCGCTCACCATCAACTACCACTACAACAAAGGAACCACCATTACCACAGACCCTTCTCTCACTACTTCTAGATTCGATATGCAACTCGCGTGGGGTTCCCAATGAATATGTGTACCTGATTCCTTTCCTTTGCTTCTTGGTGATAGTTTCAGCGCGTAGTTTATTTTATTTTGTTCAATCTATTCTCACTAATTGTATTTGGAATTTTTAATTTTAGGAACGTTGTTTTGGATTGTTAAAACTTAGTTTACCTGTTTGGACAACTTTATGGATCAAGCTATGTGATTTGATTTTATAGCTAGTTGTACGTATGTACGTACGTACGTACATACATACATACATACATACATACATACATACATACATACATACATACATACATACATACATACATACATAGATAGGGGTAGGATATTATCACTACCAATGTCACTACCACCAGCACTCAGGTAGTGCAGTGGTATGGTTATGTGTTGAGTAATATCCAGATTGTAATCGTGATTCGGACTGCCTAGGGACCATTTGGTCCCCAATGATTAAAAAAAATGTCACTACCATTTTTTCACCATTAGATCAGAATCTCATATACCTTTATCATTTCTGTCTCTTATTGAGATTCTGATGTAACAGTGAAAAAATGGTAGTAACATTGATAGTGACAATATCCTATCCTATATATGTACATTATCTATATGTGTCTATATATATGTATTTGTATATATGTATATTGTAATAGCCCTAAAAATAGTGAGAGAAATAAATTATTTTCTTAAAAATATTTATTTTAGTAATTGTATTTAAAAAAAAAAAAAAAAAAAAAAAACAAGTTAAGCTTGTAATTAGCAGCAAAAGAGGCCGTTGCATGCTTTGGGCCACTTTGTGTTCGAATCCAAACCATGACATAAAATATCCCTTTGTACTAAAAAAAAAAAAAAAAAGAATAAGAAAAAAACCAACAGTTTTTCCCCTCTTCCCTGACTTTCCATAAGACCAGAGGAAGCTTCGCGATTCTGAAATTCTGAGATCCCCATCGCCCTTCCTCCTTTCCGATATGCCTCCTTTTTCTTTTTCCATGTTTGGCCAGTGGTGAACATGGGTGTGCAGAGTTTCAGCTTGTGTTTTTCCTTCCGTTCTTTCTTCTCGCTATTGGTATATGTATGTGGATGATCCTTCGTTCATTGACGTTTTCGGGTCGCCATCTGCTTTGTGTGAGTGCAAGAGAGAGGATGGAATATTAAGCATATTGGAAGTGCATTCAAGAGTTGAGTTCGGGTAGGTAAGCCCACTTACAATTGTTTTGGTTGCTGTAATTAGAAGAAGATTGATTAAGGTTCTGATTTTTCTTGAGTTTAAATTTATTCTAGGTAATAATTGAGTTTGGGTAGCTTTGTAAGTTTGATGTTTGGAAAATAATGGGTTAGGGATTTGGAAATTAAGAAGTTTGGTGAACTTGGTCAAATGTTAATGCACACAAGGTGTTTGTTGAAACGTTTGAGAGGAAATTATAACTCAAATGAGTAGTTAATGGTGGTAAGAGTAACATAGTGCATACATTTATTTGATTTACCATAAGAAGTGAAGTTGTTTCTTTATAAGTTAAGGAAATTATGGGTTAAGAATAAAACAAAATCGAGTTTAAATTGTATATATTGGAAAGGAGCTGTGAAGATGGGTTTAACTTTATAAATTCTCTATATAGGGAGGTATTCAAGTAAGGTAGTGAAGGAGCTAAAAAGGTATTTGGTTAATAACACAGATATTAATTTGAATGTTCTTGTGCTAGAATTTGTAGTGCATCTAAAGTATCTAATGTAATGTTTGAGAAGGGAATTTCATGGAACTGAACAAGCTGATGGTAACGTCAAATCAATTATAGTGCAGAAGTTATTTATTCTTATTGATGAGATATTTATTCTTAATAATAAGACTCAGAAGGTGTGAATATTGTGTGTATATTTGCGTTTATATTATAATGATGCATTGATTGGCCTTTTTTTGTCTCCTATGCGTAGAATGTTGAGTCATAATTTGTTTTCTTGATTTTAATGTTAAAAATGGAGATTGAGTTCATTGAGTCTTGAATTAAATCCTGAGTAAATTATGGAGATTAGGATGAAGTTCCAGTGCTTTATGAATTGGTAGTTACTACTGAGAATAAGAATTTTAGGAAATGATCATTTAAATTTATTTAGTCTATCAAGAGAAATAACAATGATTTTGGTATGGACATTAGGGAATTAACGAGTAAATATAGTTCCTGAGCTGATATATTGGAGAGTTATATATGTTTGGGAACATTGCAGATGAGTGAATAGCGTTCCATTATATCTTTTATTTGAATTATTTCATTTTTACATTGATATTGAAATAAGTAAAGAATAATAATAATATTTGATATTGTTTTCTCTTCTTGAGTTTTCTCAATAAATTTTTCTTGCACTTTGAATTTAATTAATATGTGAAGTATTGATAATTGTGGTTCATGCATGAAGATGGTGAAATATTGTTTCTAAATAGAAAAGATGCTGAATTGTATTGAAAAGAAAGAATTTGGAAGATGTAGACTCCATGCATGCTTGAAAGTAGTTTTGAGTTTTTATATACAAACCTTTATGTTGGGATCACTTATATGAAATATTCCTTTCGAGTTTTCAAGATTAGATCCTTTTCATTTATAAATGGTAAATCGATCCCACACATACTTGAAACATTTTAAGAGAATTGAATATAGAACGCTGGTTACTAATAGCAGTACTGTTAGTCCTTGATACACCATAGTTAACCTCGAGCTTGCTTGATATTCATGGGATTTGTTCTCACGCTTGTTATTCGTGGGTCTTGTACTTGCGCTTGTTTCATAGCCTTGTGTTGCGCTTGTTTCGTAGCCTCGTGTTACGCTTGATTGGTTACTTACCTTCGTGGACTGTGTGTCCACGTTTGTTTTCGTGGCTTCGAGCTACGCTTGGTTAGTTACCTTCGTGGACTGTGTGTCCACGCTTGTTTCTCGTTCTGTCTAAGTCCTCATTCAGAATGAGTTTTTCATACCAATTAATTTCATCGATAAGTTATTTGCTTACCTAGTATTTTCTTATTAATAACCTTTTATATAATGGCATCTACGTTTATGATTTAGCACTCAGAAATTGAATGTAATTCTCATTTCATTATTATGAAATTTTACTTGCTTAATTTATTCCCTTAGTAATTTATCTACTTATTTTAATGGGACGTTATTCACCAGAAATATTTTTGCCCTTAGATAGTGGAGCTGGTCATGTTCGTCTTGATGATCACTAAGGTCAATTTCGCTAGACTGAAGTGAAGCATCATTCGAACAGTTCCTAATTCAATGTAAAGCTTCAAGCTTTTTTGTACATGTGGTAAATCTTGTTTAAGTGCTCCACGTAGCCTATATAGGTAGGATCCCTATCTTCCCTTGTATTTTGGAATATATGTATGTGTATATGTTGTGGTCATTGTAGAATATTTGGGAAGTCAAAATTTATATGGGAGACTTTGCCCAAATTTTTTTCAATAGACTTAATATTTTGACTATATGAGGTATGCTTCTGTCTATAAACTTAAAATGGTTTAAGCATTTTTAGGATTATTGCACTAGTTTTGATGATGTTAATGATATTGTGAGTAGTATTTATTATCCATGTATAAGTTTAAGGCTTAAAAATTGTGAGTTCACTCACATTTCATGCCAATCACCCCTAAAATTTTCAGGGTGTGACATATATGTATATGTATGTATGCATATGTATTTCCCTTATTGATTCAATGATATTATGATTTCTACGTCTTATTGTTAGAAATTATGATTGAATTGGATTAATTCAGTGTCGTGTTATCGCATTCATATTAAGAGAGAGCAAGTTGCATTAATCTAATCCTAATTACACACTAAGTGCACTCCAATAGTGCCTTAAGATGTGATTACTAGCTATGTCAGTAAGAGTAATAACTAATTAAGAACACTATACTCAAGTGTTTGCTTGGGGTTTTTAATCAAAACTTAGTGAGAATTTACTCCTATATTTAATTGAACTATGATAGCTATTAGTCTATTACTTCATTTCCAAGGGCATTCATTGTACATTTCATACCCATTTTTACACTCAATTTCATTTTATAAAAAAAATACCAAAAACAATAGTTAGTATTTAATTAAATTGCAATCCTATTTTAGTTTATTAATTTGAAAAGCTAAAACCACTTTTTCCCTTATTTTCATTGCATTTGTATGAAATTTAAATTATTTAGAAATCAATAAAAGGCTCCTTGAAAATAGAGAATGATTATAGGTTTGTCTATACGCAATCTTTAGTTAATTTTTTATTATTTACCCGAGGCTAATGACAAAGGCCCTCATCAAAGGGAAGGCCGATGCCCCAAATTAATTGGTGTTGTCTGCCTATCCTGGAAAATATCATTTTTCATAAGGAAATTATTTAAAGTCATTGTTAGAGATGGATTCCAAGTGAAGCTAATCGAGTGGCTGATTGGGTTGCTCGTGCTTCATTGCAAGTGATTTTCCCTATTGATTGGGTTTCAAGAACCCATGCACCCTTATATTACTGAGAAAGGATTTAGAGCACAGGATTGAAGATTATGAAGCTGGATGATGGCTAGTGTTTGCTATGTTTTGTTTCTGTAATTTGGTTTTTTCTGAAAGTATTTATGTTTTTATGATTAGTCTGTAATGAATTTGTTTTGATTATGCATTAATGATATTACTTTTTTGAAAGAAAAAAAAAAGACACTTGAAAATCACAAACCATTAAAATGTACAATCCCTTGTTACAACTAATGAAAATCAACTTTAAGCAATAACCTTAATATGAGAATATAATACTAGTAAATATATCTTTGTTTTACTAACAAACTATCCACTTATCAATTAATTAAACTTCAAGTCAATCATAATTTAAACCAAATTCTATACCTAAATTAACTCTGTCAAGTCAAATCCAAGTGAACAAATCAATTTAAATAGTGACCAAATATTTAGAAGCATTAAGCAAGGGATAAAATCAACACATATATATATTATTAACTACTAAAAGAGATTAATATTCAAATCTTAATCTATAAAAGGTTTAAAATGATCTTAGAATGAGAGTTTAGTAACTCATATTCAGAAAATAGCTATAAATACACTTAATAGTTACAACCATATCAGAAAAATGAATAAAGGGAAAGGGATAAGCAAAACTAAGAACTGAACTTGAATCTCTTCAAATCTTCAATCTCCACTTGAATCTCCTCCAAGAGCACCAAACCCTAGCTAAGAAAATGCTCTCAAATTGAATAGCCCCAAGTCGCTCGAGAAGTGAAGGATCACGCTATTGTTTGAGTTTTTCAATAAATAAAGCCTTAGAATGGCCCCAAGAAGCATAGTTTCATTAATTTCCGTTGTCTACAACCAAGAACCAACAACTCTCTATCTCATCCCAAGCTGAGGCCAAGAACTTTTTGCCTGTATCTTTAGCTAATGCCAACAACTCTTCATCTTGTCTCTAACTGAGGCCAGAAAATGCGTTTGTTGAGGTCAAAAACTCATCTTTTTTGTTTTTTTTTGTCTTCAGATGGTGTCTTGACTTTCTAAATTCATTTCCAAAACAAGAAATTCTATATAAAAGCCAAAGTTGATAAAATATGGCAAAATATTCACAATTTAACAAAAAAATTTACTTTAACATAATTATCAACTAAGCACATTTCCCTTGCATATGTATCCTGAAATATGTATCAATTTACCAAAATGTGTGAGAAATTATAGGCAAATGTGCTGAAATGACATGAATATGGTGAGTTTAACAACACTTTTAAAATTTTTATTCCTCAATTAAGGAATTTGGAGGATTTGTTAGTTGGTACTGTAATGAAAAGATTTTTATTCATCCTAATAAAATAGAAAATATTAAAGACAAAAAAATATTAAACATTTGTGTTTTCCGTAAGAGTAGGGCAGGTAGATTACGAATTTTCACCTCAAATTTCAAAAAAAAAAAAAAAAAAAAAAAAAAGAAGAAGAAGGAAAAAGAAAGTGATTGTATTAATTAGGAATGTTTTGAGTAGGATACATTAGTTTCATATTGAAAGTTACCAATTTTTCGTAAAATATGTATTTTTTCCACAACGGAAAAGTTGAGCTCAATTTGAATAATGAAATTTCCAATACTCCCGGCCCTGAGCTATATAACTAATTTATATTATTTATCAAAATATTCATTGATTTATTAAGCGAGAATTATATTGAAGTCCCAAGAAAGATAAATTATTACTATTAGATCCCATGAAATCATCAAAATTATATGAAATCTCAAAGGACTTGTGGGTGATTTATTTATAATGTAAAAAGATGAGTTTACCTTTAATTGTCATTTGTGGCACATTCACCTGTCCATTGAGGTGTCCTGATTTGTTATTGATAGTATCATCACTTGTTATGCTCTGATTTGTTAAATGTTGCACCTTGAGTTATCATTAGTGACCTGTTGACTTGTCAATTGAGACGCTCTAACTTATCATTGGCAACACCATGACTTGTCAATTGGGGAATAAATCAGAGAAATATCCCTAAATTTATGCAAAAAAAAAAAAAAAAAAAAAAGTTTCAATAAAACAAATCTCATTTCAACTTACAACTTCAAATATTTTAACTCAAACAACTTCATCATGTATTTATAACAAATACGTCGTTTCAAATTATGATGGACGGCTTACTGTTTCTCCTACTATCTCCAAACCGTTAAGGAATCATGTTAAGAGAGTCTTAAAAAAAACATTATAATTTTTTTTTTTTTAAGAAAAGAGTACCGCACCTCCAAATTTTACTGATAACCCTTACTTATGTTGGGGGAATACCGTGCTTACATCAAATATTACTACAAACAATTTGCAAACAATAGAAGACGACTTTCATACACCTAAACTTCTAATGCCAAGGCAATAGTAAAAGTCTTACCGTTACAAAACTAGAAAACATTAAAAATAGAATGCATAAAAAGAGAAAGAAAGATAAACATCTTAAATAAGGCCTTATTGAACTTTTTTTTAATCAATTCCTAATTCAACTTTTTATATCAAGGAAATAACAAGAAAAACATCCAATGATCTTGACACTTTATGGCATATGAATTGAAAGCTCCTTAATGAGTGAGGCCGTAAGTTAATCCCTCTAATACATCCCCTCAAAATCAAAATAAAATAAAATAAATACCTATCTAACTTATCTTGATTCATCCTTTGAAAAATTTGATCATAAACCTTAAATTTGTCGGCAACTATGATTGTACCTGAAGTGTCAAGTGATATTTCTAGCAAGGAATGTTTGTAACCACTCACCTTAATTCAATTATACAAAGTAATGTCAGATAGAGCTGGGGATCAGGGTCGGCCCAGCCTGACAGAGCCTAGCCCTACAGGGCTGGGGGCCCGATAGGGCCGGCCCTACAGGGCCTGGGGTGAGGAAAACATATGTTTTTCAAAGCCCGGCCCGATAGTACCAAGGCCAAAGCTGGCCCTACAGGCCTGAAAACTACTATTTCAAATTTTAACTATTTTTCATTTGACTTTTTTCAAAGAAATATAATTAGTAAATTGCAATCATTAAAGTTCTAATCTATCAAATAAATGTTATTAATATTAATATCTAAACAATATAAATCATTCAACAAATAAACACATTCATTAATTCATAATAAAAAAACAAATAAACACAAAGAATATGTTTTTTCTTGTTTTTTCAAAAAATATTAAATAAAGGAATTGCTTTATGTATGCCCACGACAAAATGCATTTCCCTCTCGTAATTGTGTGTGTCTGTGGATTCCTTCGGTTTATGCATGATTTTATTGACAGATAAAAATAATTATACTTATTTTACACAAAATATATTTATAATTTATTACTTATATAATATTATAATACCAAAATATGTGTTTATTTAATATGAAAACATCCCTTCTTTAAAATTTATAATAACTAATTATATGTTTTAATACAGAATAATAATAAACATAAAAAAGGGTTATAATTTAAACTATAAAAATCTAAGTAATTACAAATAAACACATTCGTTAAGTGGAAATCTAAGTAATTAATTTTTTTAAGAAAAAAAGCTATAGTTAAACGGGCCTCTGGTGGCCGGCCCGGTAAGCTCGAGGTCTACGGGGCTAATTTCAAATTTTCTTTATTTTTCAAGTCGAGTCTGTAGGTCGAGCTTAAACGGGCCGGCCCGATGGACCTGGCCCGATTTCCCGGCTCTATGTCAGAGAGAGGGGGGATTTTCACTTTTAGAATTACCTGAATTGTTGTATCATTCATGTCTTCATCTTCAGAGGATGTGCCAAATTCCCACCAGTAACTGTAAAATATAGACAACTCTGAGTCAGTTGTATTAATTCAAATATGATAAATGTAATCACATGATAATTTGTGCTAGGGAATAATAAGTATACTCCCTTTTCAAAAAAAAAAGTACTTGAATAAAAGTAACTTACTGGCTTGGAAGGGAGTTCTAAAAGAACAATTAAATGAAACCATTTGTAGTAAGGCATTAAACAATTAAATAGGGAAGAAATTTTCGAGAAATAAGAGAAAGGCATGCTTCAAGTGGTTGAGAGTAAAGAAAAGTACTAAAAAAAAAAAAAAAAAAAAAAGAGACTAAGAAGTTTATTTCACATTTTTACTCAAATGAATCTGTCTACACTCTACACATAAGGGAGAAATAATTTCTGGGGATTAATTCAGCAAATCATGTGATTAAATACTGAGGAACATTTTACATGGAAGCATGTAATGAGCAAAATGTAATAATACTCCATCTGGTTCCTTTTATGTCTTTCATTTTTTGGTCATATTTTATACGTAGCATTCTGTCACTTAGGTTTTGTACTATATATAAGTAACAATTTGTGTTTGTCTAAAAATCTAATGCTTCATGTTTTTTTTTTTTTTTTTTTTTTTTTTCATTTTTACCCCCAATCATTCTCTTATTTTTTCCCCACTCATTCTCTCTCATTCACCATCTTTATAAAAAAGGGTATATTTTAAACAAATTATATCCCCGACACACTTATTATTTTAACTAATATTAAACAACAATTTAATTTGGGTGAATGTAACGTAAGGGCATATTAAACTAATAATTTGAATAAGGGATCATGTCAGTGCTACCTTGTATCATTCATGCCTTCATCATTCATGTCTTCATCTTCAGAGGATGTGTCAATTTCCAAGTAACTGCAAAAAATAGACAGCTCTGAGTTTGAGAGTTGACAGTTGTATTAATTCAAATATGATAAATGTAATCACTTGATGATTTGCGCTGTAACTTGGATAGACTTTTCAATGAAATATCTGGGAACAATAAGTATATACTCCCTTTTCCAAAAAAGTACTTGAATAAAAGTAACTTTGATCAAACCATATTTTAATATGATTTTACATGATTAAATAGGGATTTTTGATGTACTTTCTCATAGTTATTGGGCTTAAAATGCTTCTCTTATGATAAATTGAGATTAAGAGTAAATAGATTTAAGTAGGGCTAAAAAGGGCAAAATTGTCAAAAGAATGTAATTACTCTTAATTATTGATTTTTCGAAGAATATTTGATACTAGATTAATTATTTTGATTTTAGATTTCTGAAAAGATTAAATCAAATTTGAAAATGAAATTTTAATTCAAGTTTTAATCTTTGCGTTTAGGTCCCTCAGCAAATTTTTTTTTAATTTTCATTTAGGTCCCTGGTCAAAACTCTGCGTTTTGACCAGGGAAATTAGACCTAATTGAAGACCTGGGAGCTGGAGGCCGAGAGATTGAGGGGAGCTGAGGGAGCGCCGCATATGGAGAGAGGGAGCTGAGGGAAAAAAAAAAAAAAAAAAAAAACAAGAAGAGAACATTCACGCTGGGCAGACGCAGACAAGTCGACCTTCACGCTTGGCCCATCTTCAACCTTTCCTCACGCGTCTCCGTTCAAGGTCGCCGGCGACCTCCTGCCTTCATCCATCGTCGCCGGCGACTTGCAACACAGCACCTTCGTTTTCCTTCACCACCCGTTACCCAGAGACGCGACAGAACAGAGGGGGGATCTTCGGACTCAGCGACTTCATCTTCTTCCTTGGACCAGCTTCATCCCAGCTTCGACCTTCCCTTTTCATCATCGACCACCATCCTTCCTCCGTCACTCACCTTCATTGTCTTCAACGCAGAGCTTGGACCAAAAATCTCCACCTTCGACTTTCCATAGAGCTCCGACTACACTCCACCGTGGTTCTGCCTCCACACACAGCGACTTTCTTCGTTCCTCCTTCCTCAACCTTCCATTCTCACCAGCGACCTCCACAACCTCAACCACCATCACCCATCTTCTTCTCCACCTTTCTCTCTCACTCACACCATCCTCACACCTTTATCCTTCCTTTATTCATTATTTCATTGTTGCTCCCTCTGTTTCTATGCTGATTTCACCCATAAAATTCTGCATTTATCATTAATTTGATATTTTGTGTGGTGGTGTTCTTAATATGGCAGGGACTTTGAGAATATTTGGAGGAGCTAATTAATTTGATGGTTGGCAGTGGCTGATTCTTTACCTCTTGGAGATGGGGATTTGTGCTTGAGTTCCAAAGCTTTAACATGAGAGTATTTTGTTCAATTTATTTTCTTTTATTACATTTTAATTTCCTAGTTTTAGGAATATTATTTTGTAATGTTGAGGCTTAGTTTATCCGTTTGAAAAAGCTGTGTGGATTAGGCCTATGTGATTGGATTGAATTTTGTGGTTTGTGAATTTATAAATTTGTATTTCCCTATTGATTCGGTGAAATTATGTTTTTTTACGTGGTATTGTTAGATAACGTGATTTAATTGGATTAATTGAGTGGCGTAGCAGTATCGATTCATATCAAAAGGAACCAAAGTTGCATTAATTTAATCCTAATCACACACTAAGTGGTTTCAAACAATATCTTAAGAGGTAGTAGTTTCTACTGTAGTAGTAGAGCTTCTTATTAATTGAGAATATTGGATTAGTGGTATTTTGGGGTTTTCATCTGAAACTTAATGAAAATTTACTCATATATTTAATTGAATTTAGGATAGTCACTATTCCAATTCCAAGAAAGATTCATATTCATTTTTCATACTCTATTCCATTTTATTAAAAATATAAAAAACAATAGTTTAGCATTTAATTTATTTGCATTCTTATTTTAGTTAATTAATTTGAAAAGCAAAAACATATTTTCCCTTGTTTTAATTACGTTTGCATTTATTAGCGTTTAGATTCTTAGGATTGATAAAAGCTCGCTCGAGAGAAGAACGATCCAGGTTTTGTCATCTGCAATCCTTGGTTTATTTTTGATTGTGGAGCCCAAGACCTAAAGACGAAAAATCCACCCATCAAACTTATTGGCTTGGAAGGGAGTTCTAAAAGAACAATTAAATGAAACCATTTGTAGTATGTCATTGAACAATTAAATACGGAGAAATTTTCGAGAAATAAGAGAAAGGCATGCTTCAAGAGGTTGAGAGTAAAGAAAAATACTAAAAAAAAAAAGAGAGACAGAAGTTTATTTCACATTTTTACTTAAATGAATCTGTCTACACTCTACACAAAAGGGAGAAATAATTTTTGTGGATTAATTCAGCAAATCATGTAATTAAATACTGAGGAACATTTTACATGGAAGCATGTAATGAGCAAAATGTAATAATACTCCATCTGGTTCCTTTTATGAGCAGTATTCTTTCATTTTTTTGTCATATTTTATTAGCAACATTCTGTCACTTAGGTTTGGTACTATACATAAGCAACAATTTGTGTTTGTCTAAAAATCTAATGCATTTTTTTTTCCTTGCATTTTTACCCCCAATCATTCTCTCTCATTCACCATCTTTACAAATAAGGGAATATTCGGGAAAAAAAAATATCTCTGACACACTTAATATTTTTAACTAATATTAAACAACAAATTAATTTGGGTGACCTAAGTAAAAATATACCGAAAGGGAGTATTGAACTAATAATTTGAATAAAGAATCATATCAGTGGTACCTTGTATCATTCATGCCTTCGTCATTCATGTCTTCATCTTCAGAGGATGTGCCAATTACCAAGTCACTGAAAAAAATAGACAGCTCTGAGTTTGAGATGTGACAGTTGTATTAATTCAAATATGATAAATGTAATCACATGATTTGTGCAGTAACTTGGATAGACTTTTCAATGATGTATCTGGGAATAATAAGTATACTCCTTTCTCTTTTTTTTTTTTTTTTTTTAAAAAAAAAAAAAGTACTTGAAAAGAAGTAACTTAATGGCTTGGAAGGAAGTTCTAAAAGAACAATTAAATGAAAGCATTTGAAGTAAGTCATTGAACAACTAAATAGAGAGAAATTTTCGAGAAACAAGAGAAAGGCATGCTTCAAGAGGTTGAGAGTAAACAAAAGTACTAAAGATAAGAAAAAGAGACTTAGAACTTTATTTCACATTTTCACTCAAATGAGTCTGTCTACACTCTACACACAAGGGATAAATAATTTCCATGGATTAATTCGACAAATCATATAATTAAATACTGAGGAACATTTTATATGGAAGCATGTAATAAGCAAAATGTACTAATATTCCATCTGGTTCTTTTTATAAGAAATATTCTTTCATTTTTTTGTCATATTTTATTACCAACATTCTATCACTTAGGTTTGGTAATTTGTGTTTCTCTAAAAAGCTAATGCACTTTTTTCATTTTTATCCCCCAATCATTCTCTCTAATTTTCCCCCACTCATTCCCTCTCATTCACCATCTTTATAAATAAAGGTATGCTGAAAAAAAGTTACATTTCCGACACACTTATTATTTTTAACTAATCTTAAACAACAATTTAATTTGGTTGACCTTAGTAGTTATTGCTTATAAAAATGTACTAAAAGGGAGTATTAAACTAATAATTGGAATAAGGGTTCATATCAATGCTACCTTGAATCCGTGTCTGAATGGTTGGAGTTTTCGTCGCATTGTTCTAATATAAACCCATAGTCACAAATGTGAAGCCTTTGTAGAGAAGGAGGCATAATTTCTCCTTCTATTTTCTCAATGTTGGGAGAATCCAAAATTTGTAGTTCTTGAGAGGTTACATGTCGAAGCCTTGTGCAATGCCATGTCATAGATCGAAAATAGACGCAAAGCTGAGTGATAGTTGGAAGGTGATGCAATTCTGTAAGACATGATAATAACTTGTCACACTCTCTTATCTCAAGTCGTTTTAAACTTGACGGTAAGGTTATTGAAAATGGCTCTAAGTCTGGACATCCTTTTATATATAGCTCTTCTAAATTTGGGAGAAGACGTTTCATATCATCAAAAAAGGACCTCAGAAACTTGCAATAATAAATGGAAATCCTTACGAGATAATGACGAGGTGATTTTAAAACCAAATCAAACTTGAGATTCTCACAATCTGCTATAGTTAGCCCTTCCACTAAAGGTGGCATATGAATCACTAGAATTGGCACTGCACCAGGACAATCCCGAACAATTAAATCTTCAACATGCATCTTTTCAAATAGAGGCTCCGACATTTGCGTACCGGAAATTGTTAGATGCCTTAGGAAAGTTGGCAATTGTTGCTCTTGCAGCACTACATTTGGACTTTTTATTATAACTAACTCGTTCAAATGTGGGCAGTCTGGGATAGAAGAAGCAAGCAGCGGACATCTTTCAATCTCTAGATTCTTTAAAGAAAGAAGTTGACGAGGTAAATTTCCAATAAGTTTGGGACAATCATGAAAGCGAAGAGTGCGGAGCTTAGGAAAAGCATCCATATCTATTGAATTCCATTTTTCCCATGAGATCATCTTTTCAAAATGAAGAGTTTCAAGGGATGGAAATGGTACAAAGGAAGTTGAATCATCTCCATGGAAAAACTCAGACCCGATAGCCTCCACACTTTCTAATCCTTCAATAGTTAAGGTCCTCAGAGCAAGTAGATGCCCAAGGGCAGAAATTCTCCAACAGTTTTTGCAATTAACTTGGTGCAATTCAATCAAATTGTTGTAGGAATGACCATCAACTTTCAAAATTTCTAAATCCCAATAAGGTCGAAGCTTCTCCATAATATCTCTCTCTGTCCATGAAAATAGAAATGATGTTAAAAATATAGAACAAAACTCAAGTTTTGAAGGCCACAATTGTAGCAACGTTAATTAATAGTAATGATATACTATAGAGTACAATCCTCTAGTCTCTCACATTAGCAATATATGATGATGAATAAAAATGTGTTTTCAACAAATGTGATGAAAAATTTAAATTATGATATTTAATTATAATAATCATCAAAATTAATTAATTCTATAACATATTAGAAAGTTTGAAAATATATGTATTATAATTATTATAAGTTATATAAAAAATTATTTTTAGCAAATATAAATGTTTAAATAAATATTATGTTAAAAAAACAGCATATCTCTTCACCTTCGTTTGTTGCTATGGTTTCACGCATGCTGCTGAAAATTAGTGGTGAGATCCTTTTTTCCTTCAATTCGGTTGATGCTTTAACTTGGCCGGCGGTTTGGTTAGCTGTTACAGTTGTATATGGAGTTTTTATGTTTTGTATCGGGTTAAACACCAATTTTGCCACGAAAGTATTGACTCAAGAGTATTTAGCACCCGAAAGTTTTTTTGATATCATTTTTTCCCCAGAAATTTAAAAACATTGCAATCTTGCCCATCGGTTGATCTTGACCGTTGAATTGTTCTTCTTTTGTAAACTTTCGGGGCAAATTTGCTTCTACAAAAAACTTTCGAGGCATATTTGCTTCTTTTTGTAAACTTCCAAGGCAAAAATAATACCAAAAAAACTTTCAAGTGCTGAATGCTTCCTAGCCAATATTTCCGTAACAAAACTGATATTTAACCCCTTTGTATTCTCAACTTTTATTTTGTTTTGTGTTTGATGTGTATTGATGTCCTTGTGTCTTTAGTCTTTACACTTACCCTTGTTTATGAAAATATTAAAAGAATGGTGTTTAGGCCAAAACATAAATTTTAGAGTTAAACTTAATGGTCAATTAATGAGTTAGGGGGATGAAAATGAAATATTAAATTTATGAGAAATGTTTGTGTAACATATATTTTAATTTCAGTGGAGGTTTATACATTTTCAAAATAGAAGGGTGATTTCTATAATGTAGATAAAATATGAAGGTGAATGTATTTTACTCTAAACTATAAAATGTAAAATCTTGCCGTAACTGAGAAATTGTGAATAAATTGTATGCTTCTACTAGATGTTGCTTAGAAAATTCATTATATTTGCAAAAGAAGCCAAGCAGCTAACTATATGCAAGGGCTTACAAAGAGAAGCCGAGTTTGGCACAGCCCGAAACAAACCAAGTTAGGCTATCATAGAAGACAAGCTATTAATTGATTTCTGGACTTGTCAATTTTGATACTTGTCCATTTCTTTTTCATAAGATACAAATAACTCAATTATGTAGATTAAAATATCGGTTAAAATTAGTTAAATATTTTTTCCCATATAAAATTAGTTAATAAATATGTTAAGAATGAAAATTATTTTTCAAATATACCTCTATCTCTCTCACGTAGATAATGGGTTAGGCCCACTTGGATAGCTATTGGAGTTTCAATAACTTACATTGATACAGTAATTAATGAAAAATGAAAAAAAAAATATTTTCCATAAGTTTTTGGAGTCTCTTATAAATAAGAACAAGTAATCTCCCAAAAATTCCCTTTAAAAAGGGCTTTGACCAATAGACTATTAGCTTGTCAGAAAAGTGACTAAAGTTTCTCGGAAAAATATAATCTAATATCATTTCCTAACAAAATAAATTATTCCATAAAAATTTTTGAAACTATATTGTGTGTATTTGAAGAATATATATATATATATATATATATATATATTTGTACATATATAGATATATATGTGTGTCTCTGTGTGCGTGTATGAGGATGTATATTAAAAGAAGTAATATTATGTTATGATACAAATATATATTGGTAAATATTACAAATAACATTAAAATAAGAAATTTTTCTATAAGAAGAGAGTGAAATATGCACAACTTAATTAGCATGAAGGAGTTTTGGGGGGGGGGCCTAATATTATTATAATAAATTCTCTCTTGTGCCCCAGGTCAGCAATCATTATATACAGGAAAGACAGGTCTTTAAGTTAGGGATTTGATTTTATTTTTAATCAAGTTCCTGTAGTTTCAAATGTCTGATAAAAGGAAAAAAAATAAGTCAATGATGAAATAATAGAGTCATAAGTGGTAAAAATAAGAATATCAATGGTAGAATAAAAAGGCAGATGAGGGAAAAAAATACCTTGATAATGCATGGGGTTGTCAAGTAAGCCTACATATTTTGTTGAGTTTGAATCCAAATTCATATCTTCCTCGACATCTTTCCCATCTTCTTCTTGTATTTTTTGCAACAAGTTGGCAACAATAATGTATCTTCTAGGGTTCATGAATTGAATATTTTCTAAGTTACTTTCTAGATTGTATATATGAACACCAAAATAGGTTTTCTTTGCTTTTCTCCCAAAGGAAATCTTCACTTGATTCCACTCATTCACACGGAGGAGTTCAGTATTGAGAATTATGCTTTGCATATCACATATATATATGTGATCAGTCTCTGTTGGTGATAGTAAAAGCCACATAGAAGAAATATCCACATTGGTGTCATTGATGCTCACTGAGAATGCATAATGGTAGACATGATGCTCTTGTTCTTTAAAAATAATCCAAAGAGAAGCCATTGGGAATGCATTACGAACCCAAAATGATACAGAACTTCCTTGACTATAATAATGGAGCCCTTTTGGAAGTTCATTTCCTGGCAAAATAAAGTTTCTTTTCCCAGGTTGAATGTTTAATGCCTGCCAATTGTGTATTGCCAAAAAAAGAAAAGCTAACTAAGATGTAAGAAATAAAAGAATATAATTATAGGAGAGCTAAGGGGAGGGAGGGAGAGATACCTTCTTGAATACTTTTCTTTTGGATGACTCAGTCAATGATGTGCAACATATGGCACTAAATTTATCCAAGTTTGGTGGCATCCCTCCAATGTGCTCAAGTTGAATGCAATGATCCAACAAAAGACATTCCAATTTGTGACATTCTTCGATGCCTTTGGGAAGAATTGTGAAATGATTAAAACTCAGATCTAAACGCTTCACATTAGTGAATTGGGAAAAACGAAAGGCAAGAGAGTCATCTGATATATTGCAATTTGAGAAACAAAGGCGCCACATTTTCAATGACATAGCTGAGCAATACAAGCTTGCTTCATCACCACCTTCACACATCTTAAAATGACTCAGTCTTTCACAATAATTTACTGTTAGTTCCCAAAGTTTTGGTAAAGTACCAATGCTAGAAGGTAGCTGCTTAAGATTAGGACAATGCTCCACCCTTATGGTTTCAAGTCCAACAAGATTGCAAACTGAAGATGGTAATTTGGTAATTGCTATCTTGTACAAATGAAGTGTTTGCATTTCTTTCATCACGATTGGTATTTCTGGAAATGTCCGAAGACTTGAACAATCATCAAGGTTGAGATGCTCAAGAGATGTCAACCTAAGGCAGGAAGGAAAAATCTTCAAGTTTTTGCATCTCTTTGCACTCAATTCCCTCAACTTATTTAAACATCCAACTGAATCATGAATTTTAGTTAAATTTTTGCAACCATCAAGCCACAATTCTATTAAATTAGAAGCTCCAGATAAGTCTGGTATTTGTCGTAGAAATTTGAAATTTCTTAAATTCATATGACTTAAATTTAGAAACTTCTGCAAAACAAAAATCAATTTAATATTGGAATTAGGCAAAGAAACAAAAAAGAAAAGTACCATGGTACTTGTACATATACTCACCTTATCAAGTGGTAAAATTTTGAATGGATACCCTTTCCATTCCAACCACTTTAAACTATTTGGAAGATATTTGGGACATTTAGAAAAGCATGCTTTCCTTATCACAAGCATTTTGAGATTTTTCATCTTCACAAGTTCCTCTCCGCTCCATTGTATTTCTATACTTTTAGGCAAGTCTAGAATTATGGCTTCAACTTTATTAGTTCCCTTGCAAAATGAAAAGCAGATAATAAATTTCAAAACTTATACATTATAAATCATGAGGAACTTTTTAGAGAAAATGAACATCATGTTGGTGATCGTACTGTATCTTGCTGTAAGACATGAAGAATGTCTTGATGGAACCACAATCTGCTACGTTCACCAGGCTCATGTAATGATTCTTGTCGAACAATATCTTTACCTAAGTCTTCTATCAAGTCATGCATTGTTATACAATTTCGTTCAATCTTTATAAGGGATTTATCAACAAGATTTCTAATAGCATATTCTGGTTGGATTCCATGAATACATAGCAGCATATCATTGATACGTGATGATTTCTCACCATTGAAAAAACAAGCCAAGTCAAGGAAAACTTGTTTCTCTACTTCTTCTAATATATCAAAGCTTAATTTCAAGGCATTCAAAATTGTTCTATCTGGTATGCTTTTAAATTGATCCAGTGCGGAACTCCATTGACGGACTTCTTTACCGTACAAGTAAGAACCAATAACTTCTAAAGCTAATGGAAAGCCACAACAGTAGTGTGTTACATGTTTGCAAACCTCCATATAGTTGGAATCCACATTTTCTTTTTTAAAGGCATACCAAGTAAGCAGCTTTAGAGATTCCTTGCCATTTAATTTCTTGACATCATAAATGCTTTCAATACCATGACTTTTTAATAATTGCTTATTTCTAGTGGTGATGATGATTCGACTTCCATAACCGAACCAATCACAACTTCCAGCAAGTGCTTCTAATTGGTTTGATTCGTCAACATCATCAAGAATCAACAGAATCTTCTTTTGACTAAGCCTGTGTTCTATTATAGGTATTCCTTCATGATAATCACCCAATTTGAGATCTTTCTCCATGACTAATCCACCCAATAATTTCACTTGAAGATCTGACAAACCATTTGGCATTTTAGATTGTTTTCTTACATCAGAAAGAAAACATGAGCCTTCAAAATCATGGGCAATTGAATTATATACTGCTCTGGCAATAGTTGATTTACCTATTCCACCAGCTCCCCAAATTCCTATCATTTTAATATCCTCAGTGGACCAAAGGTCTAAACAAGAGATGACTTTCTTCACTCGAGAGACAAGTCCAACTGGATACTTTGTAACATGTATAGGCTTTAAGTTAATCATAACAGCCACTTCACTAGTGATCCTCATAATACACTCTTGTTCGTTTGCAATCCTGGCCAATTAGTATGAAGCTCACTTTTAGTTCCAATAAGATAAAGTTTAAATATTCCTCACATAGTAAATAATAAAATATGAAAGTGTTTTAAGCATTATTTTAAATTCAATCCCGCTTATCGGAAAAATAGCAAGTTTATTATAGAAATGATAAATATAATTAAGTATTGTTACCCACCTGAATATGGCGTGCTTGGTTACTGTTTCCTTTTAAAGGAAAATAAAATTAAAAACATGTTTTTAAATGAGTTTTCTAAGAAATAATCAACATATTTCCCCAAAATCGGGTTAGCCCGACGAAAATGGAACCACACTGACCAAGCCTTCATTTTCTTGTTGGACATCATATAGTATGTGTATGTTGTTGTCAAATTGAAAAATAATAAGAAAAAGAGCCAAGAGATAAATTACTTGAATTTGAGATGATAGCCTTTGAGGTCAGCAGCTTGAGACAGAGCCTGCCTCCATTTTTCCACCTTGTGCCTCTCATCTTTGAATCTTTCTTCCAGTCGAGCCAACGCTTTTGCATAGCTTCTTTTGGGACATCGTAGTTCTGAGGGATCCACGTAGTAAAACACTGGATATATCAACCGGCTCTCCTCCTTGAAGCAATCAACAATCTTTTCAAGTTCTTGCAAACAAAATGTTGAGTTTGCATAGTTTTCTGAGAAAACTATGATGGCTATTCTTGATTCTTCAATAGCTTTGAAAAGTGCAGGTGTGATGTGTTCTCCGTCCCTGATTTTATAATCAATAAAGGCGTGAATTCCTCTTTGATGCAGAGATTCATGGAGATGACCGATGAAACCTAAGCGAGTATCATCACCATAAAAACTGAGGAACACATCATAAGGCCATTTGTAAGTAATAGAAGAGGATGATGATCGATGTGCCATGGTTACCACCACGCGAAGAGTAAAGCAAGAAGAGAGAGATCCCACGCTCACAGGGACTTGAAAGAATGAAGGGTTGAAGTAGTAGTAGCGAATATGGCACCACGAAGCTTCGTGGGAATTTCCTTGAGACAAGCATCCGTGGGAACAAAGGGAAAAATTTGCCAACTACTGGATCGAGGCTACAGTAGATGACAGCTGTTTTGGAAGCATATGCCGACGAAGAAAGAGAAAATAAGACGAAAGAAAAGTAAACCCGACATGACATGGTGAAAGAAAGAGAAAGATATATACTTTTCCCTTTAGAACCCCTCTTCCATTGCTTCTATCCTTTTCTATGATAAGGTTGCGCCTTCAATTTTAGTAGTTTTTTTTTTTTTGAAAGTTCATAGCCTCTTAATAATTGAGGCTTGAAGTCGATAACTCTGAAATTATTTGAATTATTAATATATATTTTTTTGTACAAAAAACGCCCTATGTAAAAAAAAAAAAGGTGAAAATAATGTGAGGTGGTATACGAAGGAGGAAAGAGAGATAGTAAATAATTGAAAATGAGGAGAAATAATGAGAGAAATTTCCTTGAATGATGGGACTATGGGAGAGAGAAAAGTGGAAAGATGAAATTCGGAAAAAGGTCTGGAGACAGAAGTTCAAAAATGGGAAAGCACGAATGCATATTCACACGAATGCCACTTTGGCTTGACTATTTGACCATACAAGTCTTTATTAGTTGGAGGTGGATCTTTAGGACTGTTTGTTATAAAGAATTGGTGGGGAAGGAAAGGGAAGATGTCAATCTTCCCGTGGATTTTTGGGTGTTTGGTAGAGAGAAAGTGGTCAACAAGATCTTCCATTTAGTCTTATCTTCCCTTATTTGAGGGAAGATGTTTTCCATCGAAATGGAATGAAAGCGCAATCTTCTCGGGGAAAGTTCTTTTTAATGATTTATTCTGCGAAATTTAAACTTGGCGGGAAGTTCAACTTGACGGGAAAGTTTGAATTTGCGGGGGAAAGTTCAAATTTGGCGAAATTTTTTTCTCACGAGTTCGAACTTAACAAAAATATTTTTAAAAAAATATGTTTTAGCAAAAAAAAATATTTTCCTTTTTTATTTTGAATTAATTTTTTTTGAAGGTAAAATACGTTTCTTAATTCTTTACCAACTACTACCTCTTCATTTTCTTCCTACCAAACAATTTAAACCATCTTCCCTCTTCTTCAAATCTTCCCTTCCTTTCCATTCCTTTCTTTCCCCAAATCTTCTTTATAACAAACGGGGCCTTATGCCCAAAAAGGAAGTAAATCTGGGTTGGCGGAGAACCAATTTTGTAAATGAAATCATGTTATACGCCTCCTAATATTGATATTAAATAATTATAACAATATAACAGGATATTATATGCTCCTTTTGTTTTATATATAGAGAATCCTTTAAACCACTTTACAACAATTAGGAAAATTAGTTAATTTAGGCGGTGACATGAAATTTGTCAACAATTTGTATTTGGTATGATGTTTTCAAACTTATCCTTAAAAGTTAAAACCACTGGGCAATTTCTTTATACTTGATTAATTAATGAATCTCTAATTCTTGAGCAATTAATAGAACCATTCTTATATCAATTTCTTATAATAAGGCAATAAACATGGCCCTTTCGTCTATTTTTTTATGAGTTTATAGTTAAATGATAATATTTTAAAAATATGTCACATGACCATATATGATGGGAGAAATTGAAATAATGGATATAAAGAACTTAACGTCAATATTTTCTTTAATTAATAATATGCGTAAAAAATTGATACAATGGATAATTTTGTAAATTTTAGCCTGCAACATTAAATTCACTAAAAGAAATTATCCATTGTATCAATTTTAGTCTGCATAATTTTTTTCATGATCAATTTTCCAAGCTTCTTTTTCTTGGTGGCGAGATAGGGGGGTGAGAACGGGGCGGGCGAGGCTGCGAGGGGTAACCCTCAGCCCGCCTGTTTAAATTCCACGGGGACGGGACATCACGGGTACGTGGACGGGCTTAACGGGTACGGGGCATTACGGGTCTGGGTCAAACGGGGACGCCTAAACGGGTACAAGGAACCCGTTTAGGCGCTGGGCTTTTTTATTTTTTTAAAAAAACATTTTTGGGCCCAGTTTGTTTCTGTTTTTTTGCTCATAACCAGAACAGTTTTTTGGGCCCAATTTTTTTTTATTTGATGTGTTTTTTGGACCCAGATTTATTTTTTTTTGGCCCAAAACTTGACATTGTAAACCTGTACATTTTTTTTGGACACGGTAGTGACTAGTGATGATGCTGAATTGCTGATGCATGATATTGATAATCAACAAAAAAAATACCCCGACTTGGCAGTGAATCCAGTGATGATGCATGATAATCAACAACAAAAAAACCCACAAATTGACAATAGCAAATTGACATTCGCTAATTTCCGAACCATCATCATGGTTCCAGACATAGCAAATTGACATTCACACTTGATGACTTGAAACATCAAAAATTCATCATCAAAACAATAATTATATTCACTTATCGATTCGCTCCCCCTCACGCGCATCTACCTCTACAAAATGAAAGAAGATAAATCCTAATTAATATGTATTTATTAACTAATACGAAAATGAAATGAAACATTAATAACCAAAAATAGAAAATGAAAATTAATATACCGCTAACAATAGCTTCAGTCTCATCAAAATTATCATAATCAAAGTCATTGCAATTGGGTGGTTTCACTGATAACCAATTTTGTGCACATATGAGTGCCTCAGCCATGTTTGAGGATAAAGAGCTCCTAAATGCATCTAATACTCGACCCCGGTGCTAAAAGCCGATTCCGAAGAGACGGTAGAGAGACCGGAATGCCCAATATATCCCGTGCCATCAAGCTTAACACTTTATACTTACAAGCATTGCTCTTCCACCATGCTAAGAGGTCAAATTTTGAATCACGATAACCGACCAATTCGGCTCGAAGGTATTCATCTACTTCGAAATTTTCTCAACATTACTCGCATCCGCACGGGCCAAAAACTTTTGGAATGTAGCATCACCGATTCCAAGGGCACTTCAAGTTGTAACTCAACATGATCCCTTGCTCCGATGTTGGTTGAGAAGAAGACTCACCAACATGAACAGTAGCTGCATAGTGGTCATATAAACGATACAATAAACTTGTAATCTTCCTCAACATAGCTTCGCACTTGACATCTATCCATAAATTTTCAAAACAACTATTCACACACTCATACAAGTGGGCAGTGGCAGACTGGCAGTGGGGTCGAGTGAGATGTCTCAAGTCTCAAAAATCAATCCAAATTTCCAATATATAACAGACAGAAAACATACAGTACTGAGAGAGGGAGAGTGAGAAGTCGATGGTGAGAGCTGAGAGGGAGAGGGAGAGGAACATACAGAAACAGTGAAAGGAAGCAAGAATGAAGAAAACATCAGGCGTATGGCAAGATTCAAGACAATTCCACGGTGCTTAAGTTTCATAACGGTGAAAGGAAGCAGCCAGCAGGATTCAAAAAAAAAAAGCAAGATTCAATTTTCTGAACTTACTGAGTTACTGGTTGTCGGCTGAGGGCGAAAGTGAGAAGGAGAAAGAGAGGAAGAGGCAGACGTTAAGACTTGAGATGGCGGCGAGAGACAGTAACTCGGTCGTCGACTGCGACGGTGCTCCAGCTGCTGCGACGGTGCTCAGGCTGCTACGACGGTGCTCAGGCACTGTGTGGTGCGACCGTGCGACGGTGTGCTAGCCTGCTAGGGTTTGAGTTTGGGGGTTGAAAATCAAAACCTCGCTTCTATCTCTCACTTTGGCTCTCTGCGATTGGAAGAAGGAAGCATTCCGGAGTCGGATACGGTTCTTGGGGCTGGGATCAGGGAGTGGGCTCTGTGTCGTGGTGACTGGTGAGACTCGTGAGGTGAGGTGAGGTGAGGCCGTGAGGGATTGAGGGGAAACCAAAAGAAAAAAAGCTATAAACGGGTATGGGCGGTCACGGGTTCCCCGGGCCTCAACCCGTGACCCGCCCGTATTATCTAAACGGGTACGGGGCAACCCCGTACCCATGACGGGCCCAATCTGGACGAGCTTAATTCGGGGAAATTTCTACGGGGTGCGGGCGGTTGGGCGGGGTGCGGGTCACTTGCTCACTCCTAGTGGCAGACATGACTTTTGAAATGGACGGGACTTGTCACAGTACCCCATATTCTCTCTCTCTACAAATTAAATAAACCCAATAATTAATTTATTTTAGGATGTAGAAATTTTTTTTTGGGGTTGAGTATCTCTCATTATCTTTTTTTCATCATCCTTCATAATCTCTAAATTATAATCAATATAGTACCACTTTGATTTTTCTCTCACTCTCCCAATCAAAGGCCCAAATGAGACTAATGAGAGAAAATGAGAAATAAGATAAGGAAACAAATCTCTATTCCTTTTTTCTGCAGCATTCACATAAAAATGAGTGGGTTCTATTATAAGAGATGAGAAAGAAAATATTAGTGGGACCCATTCACTTTTATATAAGTATTGCAGGAAAAAATTTTCTACAGGAAATACAAAAACATTAAACCCTTTATTTAAACTCCAGATAATGATTAGCTCTCCCAACGATGGATTCACATTAGGTGCTATTCTCTTAGGTACTTCTTATGTGCTATTCCCTCTAATTAGAGGGATTAGACATTTTTTTATATTTTTTTTTATTTAGATTAAATTGTATCTTTGCATCTTGAAATTTTTTGCACCCAGTATCTCAAATTAATTAATTTCCAGGATATTGGGGTTACAAGAAAATATTTCTGAATGTGGGACTGGAAATTAATTAATTTGAGATATTGGGTGCAAAAAAAAAATTCAAGATGCAGTATACAATATAATCTAAATAAATAGAATATATAAAAAATGAAAAAAAAAGTCTAATCCCTCTAATTAGAGGGAATAGCACCTAAGAAGCACTTAAGAGAATATACCTAATGTGAATTCCCCAACGACAAACAGACCGGTTCCATAAAGGTTAGCGTTTTCAATATAATTAATTAATTAAGACTTGCATGGTCAAATAGTCAAGCTAAAGTGGCATGGGTGAATATAATGATGAGTTCTGTTCTAAGCAATTAAATTACACGTACGGCACCCTACCTTTTTCTGAATTTCATCTTTCATCTTTTCTCAAAATGTTTGAGAAGGGTGTACATTATATTTTTTTGCCTTTACATGAGGGAAGGTGAATTTCTCTCCTGCGTGAGGGTTTCTCTCTCCTGTGTGAGGGTTAGCTAGGTTCCTAGTGTTCCATCTCGGTCGCTGGTCTTGGAGTGGTGATCGTCCTTGGTATCTGTCTACTCTCCCGTCTATGCATTGCTTGGGGAGCGCAAGTGGGTATCTTCTTCCCATGAGATCATATGTTCAAAATGAAGAGTTTTAAGGGATGGAAATGGTACAAGTGAAGCAGAATCATCTCCATGGAAAAACTCAGAACCGATAGCCACCACTCTCAAATCCTCCAATAGTTAATATCCTCAGAGCAGGTAGTTGCCCAAGGGCAGGAATTTTCCAACAGTTTTTGCAATTAATTTGGTGCAATTCAATCAAGTTGTTGTAAAAATGACCATCAACTTTCAAAATTTCTAAATCCCAATAGCTTCGAAGCTTCTCTATAATGTCTCTCTCTCTGTACATGAGAATAGAAATAATGTTAAAAATATAGAACAAAACTCAAGTTTTGAAGGCCACATTTGCAGCAACATTAATTAATAGTAATAATAAAGTATAGAGTAAAATCCTCTAGTCTCTCACACTAGCAATAGATGATGTTGAATAAAAACAAGTTTTTTCAAATTAGTAAAGTAAAATAAGGATGCAATTAAATTAAATGCTAAACTATTATTTTTGGTATTTTTAATAAAATGGAATGGAGTATGAAAATGAATTATGATTGTTCTTGATAATGAAGAAATAGCTATCCTCGCTTCATAAAAGATTATGGGAGTTAAAATTCAATGATCTTAAGATCAACCTCAAGATAACACTTGAAATTCAATATTCTCAATAAATAGCATTTCTCCTACAAACATAGCTAACCACTACCTCTCGAGAAATTGTTAAAAACCACTGATGTGCAATTAAAATTGGAATAATGTAATATGAGTCTTTTTGAAATTGAAGACATAACTTGATCCTCAAAAAGACAAATTAATTATATTATCTAGACAATAACACGCTTAATTAATATAATCTCATTGCAACCACAAGCAATTAAAACACATATAATTTTCACACTACAAAATCCAATCTCAACTACAATTATCAAATTAATAGAGACAATAAACATTAATCTCAGTTCCAGAATTTATACACAATAATCCCTAAAACTAAGCAATCTAAATATATAAATCTAGACTAATAAAATGATAGAAAAAACTCCCCTATGCATTGAGCTCAAGCATAAATCTCCATCACCAAGAAGCAAGAGAATCAGCCACCCATTGCTTTAAAATAGTCACAGTTCAGAATCAGGGAAATCATGATCTCACCCAAACCAATGTCAAAGAAGGCTGTGGAATTAGAGTTGGAGGCAGAGAGTGTAAATAGAGCTGGTGGTGGCTAAAACTGATGGTGGTGTGGGAGATAAGAGTCAAGGTCGCTGGAAAAGAAATGGAAAATGGAGGAAGGAAGGAGCGAAGGTGGTGGTCGCTGGCCTTGATGAGTCTGAAACAGAGGATGTCGATGGTGAAGGAGTGGAGAAGGGAAATAGCTCGCCGGCGTGGTGAAGCTATGGAGGTAGTCGCCGGCGACAGTGGAGAAGGGGAGGTCGCTGGCGACAGAGGTTGAGGAAGGAATGAGGTCGATCGTCCACTTCCAGGTCCAAAGGTGTGAAGATCAAGTCCCTGGCTCGCGGCGCCCCCCGTGTATTTAATCTGTCGGGTCTTTTTAATTTGTCCCGTAGTGAAGACGATGCAGGTCCTCTTTCTTTCCTTCGCGGCGCCCTCCTCTTTAATTTGTCGGATACTCTTCTTTTAATTCCCCCCAGCTCCCCATTTCCTTTCAGCTGCTGGACGCGTTTTTTGGGTCCTTCTTAATTGCCCAGCGTCCTCTTTTTTTGATCTGTGTATCTATTGGGTTATTAATTCTCTCTTGGGCAGAGAGTTGTGTCACTAGGCTTCATCCCTTTTGTTAATTTCTTTATGGCCCACTCCAAATCTTCCAAATCTTCAGCTTCAACCACGTCACATGCAAGATCCTTCCATTAATTGTTGATGCTTTGCTTCTTGCGTTTCCAGCTGAAACAAATTAATTGGTTCCTGGTCAAAACGCAGAGTTTGACCAGTGACCAATATGAAAAGTTTAAAAGTTCTTAGTGAGGGACTAAATTGAAACTTTTGCAATTTGAGTTCAAACTTTCATTTTCAAATTTGATTTAATCTTTTCAAGCATCTACAATCAAAATAATTAATCTAACATCAAATATTCTCATAATTTAATGTTTTTTTTTACTCTTAATCACAATTTATCACAAGAGACATATTTTAAGCTTAATAACTATGACAAAATGCATTAAAAATTTCAAATTAATCATGATACATCAAAATATAGTTCGATCAAGCATATTTTAAGCTTGAGATAGAGTGTCTTCATAATCTTTTCCCAAACTTTTTCAATTAATCTTAAAAGGATTAAAAAGCAATTAGAAACTTCTAATTGAACCATAATTCCTGTTATCCAAGTACTCATCAGGAGACTTGCATAAACTTCAAAATTAACCCCTAAAAATATTTGTGATTTACAAGCAACAACTATGGTTTTCATCTAACAAACTAAAGCACCTAATCAAACTAGTTCTTGAAGCATCTAGTTATAAAAACAAAGGGAGAGGGGCACGGTTTAGGTGAGATGAAAGAGGGTCCAAGAATTGTTTAATATATAAATAATTAGCACATGCAAACTAAATATTAATGAGGGAACAAATTGGTGAGAGAATGTGGTACTTAGGAAAAGAGTCATTAAGAAAAAATGGAAGAGGATAGGGGAGAGAGAGAGGGAGGACGGTGGGAGAGTGTGGATGGTAAGGATGAGAGCTTTTGAGTTAACCTAGATCTAAGGGTGCAAAATGAAGAAGAGAAAGTTCAAGTTATTTACCAAAATTGACACCACAAATTACTATAAATAGAGGGCTTTGGCCTTCATAATTTCTAACACCAAAGAAAGCTATAACATCTGGTTCTAAAGAGTGAGAGTGAGAGTGAGAGTCTTGGAAAAAGAAGGAGCAAGGTTCTAGGTAAGTTATTGAGCTTAAGCTTTCAAGTTTTTAGTTATTTTGTGAAACAATATGTAAGGTAATAACAAAACACAGCCCCTGCAGTATGTATGTTATCCCAGTCTGTACTATTCACCAGTGCCACGATGTACGGTCGTGTCCTCAGCGCTAGGAAAACTTAACGGTATTATTATATCCATAACCTGTATATATTTGAATGTATAAAGAACAACTTAAGATATAGTCTTTGTATATGAACGCAACTATCATATATAGGCACACAATAAGCATAAGAGTTAAGGTTACAATACGCGTCCATACCTGAGTCGATATTATCAGTACGCTTGACGGTCAAAATGCGGTCACGGATATCCTATAAGGGTAATATCGTATTTATTAATTCATAATTAATATTCTAATAAATATCTTAGTCTCAAATGACCATTTTACCCCTGGTGTATTTATTTTTCAATTATTTTTAAATTTCGTAAAAACGCTGTTAACAGCATTCGGACTGATTTTTCGCTTAAATTTGAAAAATCATAACTAATTCTAAAAAAATCAAAACGAGGATCCGTAAAATTCCTTGGAATCCTTAGGATGTCTACTTTTGAGAAAAAATACTGGTCCTTGCCCAGATTTTAAGAATAATTCCCAGTTTTCACATGTTCATCCTCTGCCCAGAAAATTTCCAGAAACTGTAGCCCAACTTTGGACATTTTTATCTCCTAGCACAGAACTTGAAATAATTCACTCTAGGTATATTTGAAAATGTCTATATCTCTAATTTAACCATGAATTGTCTCAGAATTTTAGAACATCATCTTCAACATAAGATACCAATTTTTTTATAACTGCTTTCAGAAATCGCTAACCGATAAATTTTCGCCAGAGTTTCGCTACTTTGATCATAATCTTCCAAAAACTTTGCTATAACATCTTCTTCATCAATTTTTCGAAATAAAACCATTTTTAACCATAAAAACATGATAACAAGAATATATTAGAAGATTAAAGATCAAAACAACATTTAAGCTATAAACTTAAAAGTTAGAGCTCAAGAACTTACCTAGAACTTTGCTCCTCCTTTTCAAGCTTCCAACTCTCACTCTCTTCACTCTATAATAAGATGCTATGCTTGTTTTTGGTGTGAAGAATAATGAAACCTAAAGGCTCTATTTATAGGAAAATGTTATGGCATCTTGGTAAATATTTCAAACCTAATTCATCTTGTTTTTAAGCCATTGGATCAAGGTAAAAATTGAAGCTTCTCATCCTAGCCCTTAAACACCCAAAGCCGTGCCCCCCCCCCTTCTTCTCTCCTATTCTCATCTTTTTTTCTCCTTCAACAAGTTTCCTAACTTAGTCTACAAGTTTTCCAACTTCTTCTATAAGTTTTCAATCTTCTACTTCCTTCCTAAGTTTTCAACAAAAATCGCCCCCCCTTCATCTTTTAATTTGTTTTATGTTTTAATTTTAGCCTATTGGATAATATTTTGAGCTCCATTATTGGTTCTTTTTAATTCACTTGTATTTTATTAATTAAAGCCCTTAATTTTAGATTAAATCTTGGCTTCATTAGACGTCCCAATTAATACTTTAATCACTTTAAGATTAATCACAAAAGTTGAGAAAATGATTTTGGAGATAACCTAATCCAAGCTTAAAATACGCTCGTTCATAATAAATCCTTATACTTGATCTATGATCAAAACTTCTCAAGATACAATTTATTTTCTATAGATTCTCATTTACTTGTGTCTTGAATTTATCTTAATGGTTTTTAACTTTCCATTCAATAAATTACCCACTTTTCTCTCTCCTACACTTGGCTCACAACACACACACACTCTCACACTCAATTAGCCGCCCCTCCCTCTCTCATCTTTATTCAATCTTATCCTCTTCCATTGCCTCAAAAGTCTTGGAAGTACATTATCTCTTTATCTTGAATTAATTGCTTTGTTTGTGATTCATTTAGGCATGTGTTTTTGGTTAATTGTTAAACAATTGAATTCTTCTTCTTCAAGCCATATTAAACCGTGACTTGCTTCTTTGTTTTGCCTCTTGGATTTGTGTTTTATTTGTCTCCCAATATCACACACTAGGTCTTTCATTGGTTGATAAATTTTCACAAGGATTTAGCTTTATGGTGATTAATTAAATTGATATATTCCTAATTATGCCTTTTTAAATTAATTATTATTTAATTTCAAAAATTAATATAAATATTTCAATTATTGCAATTTTAATTGCCCAACAATTGTTGATAATTTTCTCCAATTGATTTAGGTATTTTGATGATATTTAATTACCTTTTATGACATAATTAAGATTATACTTAATTATGATAATCTTAGGATATTTTATGATCCCTAATAGGATTTAGAAAATTGTCATTGGTCCTTCTAATTCTAGGAAAAATTGCCTAGAAAACAAAATAAATATCATACAAAAATTTGAGACCACATATTCACCTATTTCTAATAGGTATTATTTATCCAAATATAGTATTTAAGATAAATAATTATTTGGGTATTACATTTCTCCCCCCGTTAAATAAAATTTCGCCCTCAAAATTTATTCTAGTCGAACTAGATTACGAGTCATAAACTCCGGGTACTTCTTTGTCTTGTCTTCTTCCGTTTCCCAAGTCGCTTCGTTAGTTGATAAACCCTTCCAGACCACCTTCACTATTGGAATACTCCTGTATCCGAGCCGCCTCTCTTGATGCTCAAAAATTCGCTCGGCTCGACTTCGAAAGTATTATCATGTCGCAATTCGAAGTTTTAAGTTTATCATGATAAAAAGCTTAAGATAATTACTAAAGTTATTTTTGGACCTTGAAAATTTAGGGAGAAAATATAAAATATTATTTTGAGGATCTAGAAATTCTATGAAAGGATTAGTTACGAAAAATTTGGGCCTGAATAGTTAAAAAAAAATTATTTGGAATTTAAGGCCTATTTTCCTTGAATTTTTGTAAAGAGAATAAATTTAAGGAAAACTAGTAAAGGATAATTTATGGCCTAGAATAATTTCTAGAATTTATTTGAAAATCTAGTAAAATGGTAATTTTACCATTCCAAGCCCATAAATGAATTTGGGGGAAGTCATAGTTTAATTTGAAGAGTCAAGATATGCCAAATCTAAATTTTAGAGGAAAGAATTATTGTAGTCAAATGGTCGAATATTAGAAAGAAAAGTAGAATATAGGAAATAGTGGTATTATGCGTTGGAGCTTAGTGCATGCAGAACACCCACTTTCTCACTTCAACAATAATCATATTTGGACATATCCTATTCAGCCCAATTCTTTTAATCAATTCGGACAGTATTTCTTCAACTCATCGCGTCATTATTTCATCCAGCCCAACTATTCCAATCTTCATTTAATCCTTTTCGGTCCAACACCAGGAAAAGAAATGGAGAATGAGATATAGCGAGAGATCACACCTGTCACACGCATTTTAGGACAGCTCAGCGTTCAAGGACAGCCCATACCCCACTATTCTCTACGTTTTCATCAGCACCCATGTTTAACCATTTCTCTTGAACTCAGCGTGTTATTTGCACATACTCATTCGGACAGAACCACTTCGCTCTCATATTTCTCTTCTTTATTCCCATTCCTTCATTGGCCTTTCTACGGAACGCTGAGAGAGCGAGACAGAAAAAGAGGCGGAGAAAAATGCTGAGAGTGAGAGACAGAGAGCACTGGAGAAGGAAAATAAAGGAAGAGACGGTAAAGGCAAAAAGAAGGTCTGAACGATGCATGCACTTGGATTCAATTAAGGTGAGGTTTTTCCTTCTAGCTTCCATGGTTTCTGCACGTCAGGTTTCTGAGTTTGAAGTTTAAATGGGTTGGTTTCGCTTCTGCATGTTCTTATTCTCAGCACCGAAATAGAAAACTTTGAAAGCTTAAAGTTGCATGCATGTGTGCTCTGTTTCAATGGGAGCTGAAACAGAGCATGTTTCTTAAGTGTAAAATTCAGATTTGTCTTCTAGCCTCACGGACCATTAAAGAATTCTCTAGGATGCTTTAGTTGATGATAGAAAGTGTTATTTGGGTTACTTAGGTAGTATTTCAAAAACTGGAAAATAATTTCCAGACTCAATATGAAGGCCAGTTCAAAATTATTTTGGAAGTTAGAATAATTGTGTGATAGGTGTGATTGAAGGATGTTTTGGCACTTAAGGATTTTTAAAGTCAGTAGGTAAATTTCATTAGAGGTTGATATGTGAATTTCAATATTTATAGGAATTGGCAATTTTCCAGAGCTTAAGAGAAAAGCGAACAAAAATGGATTTTGGTAAATGTATAGTTTTAAAAGGAGTAACAGGTGAGTGGAAAGCGTCCTAATATTTATAAATGATAATTTTATTGTTAAAATTTTATGTTAATTTTCATATTTAAAAATTATGATTTTGTGAAGGAATATTTGTTGATAGTATATAAGAAAAGAATGGTGATTTTATTTGTTATTATGTATTTTCTTTCAGTTGTTTCAAAGCATAATTCATGCTTATGCAGTTAAATGAAAATGAGACTTTTGAGAAAATTTTCATAAATTTTATATTGAAATGATTTTAGATTTTGGAAAGTTTAGAAGTGAGAATTTATTATTTGAAATGGAATGTTTTTATGCGAGTTCTTGATGTTTTAAAAAGATTTATTGATAGATTGAATTTGGAGGAAAGTTTTGAAATATTGTTTATGAAACTTCATGCTGGGGAATTTGATTATGAAATATGAGATAAAGTTGTTATTATCTTGAAAGAAGAATTATTATTAGGGTTAAGGGTCTTAAATGCCATGGAAGTTTTCGATCAGGAGCACTGGTAAGACGAAAGTTTTTTTTCGACAAAAAATGCCACGGAAGTTCATAGGAAGTATCAAAAAATGCCCCGGAAGTTCACTTTTGCCACGGAAGTTTTCGCTGAGGAGCAATTTTGCCTTGGAAGTTTTCACTAAGGAGCAATTTTGCCCCGGAAGTTTACAAAACGTAGCAATTTTTCCCTTCTGTCCCCAAATATTAAATTTGACTATTAAATTAGTCAAAGACCACACATGTCATGCCTTGAAAAGGTCGAACTTGGAGTCAGAGAATGAGATCTTTCAGATGTTGAACTCAAGACGGCCAGAATTTGTGAAGCCGAACTGGTCGAAGGGATTTGAAAGGTCTCGTTACAAAACGCAAATGAAACGCAAAACGAGAAATGAGTTGTTCCAAAACTGGTTTAGTAAAACAAATCAATAGTGATAATATTTACGTTTGTATAGACTGATAATTTGCTTAGATCATAAGTGATGCTTCCTCTGGGTTTTGTGACAGTCGACCTTTCAATCCCTTTGACCAGTTCGGCTTCACAAATTCTGGCCGCCTTGAGCTCAACATCTCAAGGATCTCCTTCTCTGGCTCTAAGTTTGACCTTTCCAAGGCATAACATGTGTGGTATTTGACTGATTTAATAGTCAAATTTAATATTTGGGGACAGAAGGGCAAAATTGCTCCTTAGTGAAAACTTCCGGGGTAACATTGCTCTTTAGTGAAAACTTCCGGGGCAAAATTGCTCCTCATCGACAACTTCCGTGGCATTTTTGGTCCAAAAAAAACTTCCGTCTTACCAGTGCGCCTGAGTGAAAACTTCCATGGCATTTAAGACCCTTATCCCTTATTATTACTTTAATAAATTGACCCCAAGCATGCTTGCAAATGTTTTAGAGAGGATTGAATACAAAACGCTGTTTACTAACAGCAGTACTGTTAGTCCTTGGTGCACCATGGTTAACCTCGAGCTCACTTGATATTCATGGGATTTGTTCTCATGCCTGTTTCATGGACTGTGTGTCCATTCCTGTTTCATGGACTGTGTGTCCATGCCTGGTTAGTTACCCTCATGGACTATGTGTCCATGCTTGTTTTCATGGTTTCGAGCCATGCCTGGTTAGTTACCCTCGTGGATTGTGTGGCCACGCTTGTCATCCGTTCTGTAAGAAGTTCTACGGAAAGATGTGGTTTTGAAAATTATGTTAAATCAAAGGTTTTATTTCGTATATGAAATTATTTGAATAACGATATTTATATAGAGTTCTATTTTATTCATGATCGTATGGTTTAGAAATTGAAATTTATTGTTATATTGTTATTGTCAAAAGATAAAGATGTTTAAATTATTTTGCTTATATTTTATTAAATTATAAGAACGGGACATTATTCACCGGAAAAATTTGTTTTGGTTTAGACGATATTGCTGATCCTGTACCTCCGGCTTGCCGAGCGGTGAAGAGCCTTCTAATTAGTGCCTTAATGCTTGCGGTCTCATTTGGTAGTGCTACTAGATGATGCAATTATGAACCTAAACTTTTTCTATTATTGTTAATGCTAGATGCTCCACGTAGTCTATAGGTAGGATCCCTACCTCCCTTTTGTTGTATGGAACACATGAATATTCTAGATTAAGATATTATGAGTATTAATTAGCATTCGTATATAAGTTTAAGGTTTAAGGAATGTGAATTCTCTCATATTCCTTGCTGGTCACCCCTTGGGTTTTTAGGGCGTGACATATTCTATGACATGATCAGGGTCGGGTTGGTATTTCTTCAGTTGGCAAACATGGAAAACATCGTGAAATTTACTCAGGTTTGGGGGTAAGGCTATTTGGTACGCAACTGGTACACGTTTTGCCAGGATTTCGAATGGTCCTATGTAACGAGGACTTAGGTTCCGCCTTTTTAGTGTTCTACCGACACCGGTTACTGGGGATATTTTCAGAACACATGGTCTCCGACTTCGAATTCTAGTGGTCTTCTTCTCTTGTCTGCGTAACTCTTTTGTCTGCTCTGTGCTGCTAAGAGTCTCTTTTTGATCAACGCGATTTGTTTGGAGGTCTTATCAACTATATCTGGCCCAAGGAACTCTCGTTCCGCTAGTTCCGTCCAGCAAATAGGTGATTTACACTTCCGCCCATATAACGCTTCAAATGGTGCCATCTGTATACTCGCATGATAGCTGTTGTTGTATGCGAACTCGGCTAACGGTAGATGTTGGTCCCAATGGCCCTTGAAGTCAATTACACATGCTCTAAGCATATCTTCTAACGTTTGTATTGTCCTTTCAGATTGACTATCAGTTTGAGAGTGATAAGCCGTACTAAATCGTAACTTAGTACCCAATGCTTCATGCAACGCTTGCCAAAACCGGGATGTGAATCGTGGATCTCGATCAGAGACAATGCTCTTTGGCACACCATGGAGTCTCACGATCTCTTTGATATAAATCTCCGCCAATCGTTCCGGAGAATAGTTGATGCTAATGGGGATAAAGTGTGATGACTTGGTGAGTCGGTCCATAATTACCCAGATCGCATCGTGATTCCTGACCTTGGGCAATCCCACCACCAGATCCATGGTTACACATTCCTATTTCCACTCTGGGATTTCTAGTCCTTGAAGAGGACCAGCGGGTCGTTGATGTTCAATCTTAACTTTCTGACAAGTCAAGCTTTTGGCCACGTATTCGGTCACGTCTTTCTTCAGTTCGGGCCACCAGAGCTCGGACTTAAGGTTTTGGTACATTTTGACCATTCCTGGATGTAAAGTATACTTACTCTTGTGAGCTTCATCCAGTATCTTCCGCCGTAATTCATCGATCGATGGTATGTCGATTCGCTTCTTGTATCTGACCAAACCACTAAGTGATAGGTCGTAGTCTTGAGTTTCGCCTTGAGCGATCAACTCTCGCATAGCAATAGCTCGTTCATCTTGTTTATGAGCTTCCTCGACCTCGTCTCTCAAATCGTATTCCCCTTGACTAACAAGAAGACTTGCAAGATAGGCTTCACCAGGTGCATCGAAATTTCCGCAAATTTGATTTGACAAATTCAAATCCCTGAAGTCTTCAACTAACTTTAGTTCTTGAATCATCATGTACGCTACCTGCACCGATTTTCTGCTAAGAGCATCTGCAACGACGTTCGCTCTACCTGGATGATATTTAATCTCCAGGTCATAGTCTTTGAGTAACTTCATCCAGCGACGCTGCCTCATGTTGAGTTCCTTTTGATCAAAAAGGTATTTCAGACTCTTGTGGTCGCAGTACAATTCTACAGTCGCACCGTATAGATAATGCCTCCATATCTTCAAAGCAAACATGACAGCCGCAAGCTCTAAGTCATGCGTAGGATAATTCGACTCGTGAGCCTTTAGCTGACGAGAGGCATAAGCCACCACTCTGCCCTGCTGCATCAGGACACATCCCAATCCATGCCCACTGGCATCACTATAGACTACATAAGTCTCACTCGAATATGGGATTATCAATATTGGTGCTGTGGTCAACCTCTCCCTCAGTCTCTGAAAGCTATCCTCACAGTCCTCACCCCATAAAAAGGGTTGGTTTTTCCTCGTGAGCTTTGTCAATGGTAAGGCAAGACGTGAGAAGTTCTGAATAAATCTGCGGTAATATCCTGCTAGACCTAGAAAACTACGTATCTCCTTCACTGTCTCTGGTCTTTTCAGGTCTAGAACTGCTTCCACTTTGCTGGGATCAACAGCAACTCCGTCGCGTGATATGACAAGGCCCAGAAATCTAACTTCCGGTAGCCAAAACTCACATTTGCTTAATTTAGCAAAAAGTCGGTTTTCCCTGAGTATACCCAATACTAGTCACAGATGTTCTTCATGTTCCCCTCTACTTTTAGAATAGACAAGGAGATCGTCAATAAACACTACAAACTTATCTAGGTGTTGACGGAAAATACGGTTCATGTAGTCCATGAACACGGTAGGTGCATTTATCAAACCGAAAGGCGTCACAAGGAATTCGTAATGCCCATATCTGGTTCTGAAAGCTGTCTTTGGAACATCACTAGCTTTAACTCGCAGCTGATGATATCCCGAGCGTAAATCGATCTTAGAGAATACACAGGAACCAGACAGTTGATCAAGTAGATCATCGATTCTGGGAAGTGGGTACTTGTTTTTGACTGTCACTTTGTTCAACTCACGATAGTCGATACAAAGTCGAAGACTTCTGTCTTTCTTCTTCACGAATAGCATTGGGGCTCCCCATGGTGAAACAGAGGTTGAATAAACTCTTTCTCAAGTAGCTCTTCAAGTTTCTTCTTCAACTCTTGCATCTCATTCGGTGCCATACGATACGGTGCTTTTGATATTGACCCTGTGCCAGGTATCAATTCAATGGCGAACTCGACTTCCCTTTCTGGAGGTAGCTCAGTGAGATCCTCCGGGAACACGTCAGAAAATTCTTTCACAACAGAGATGTCTTGGAGTGAAGGTTCGGCTTCCGCTTTGATTGAGAAGAATACCATATACGCTTGGCATCCATGCTTTAAACATCTCTGAGTTTCCGCAACGGAGAGAAACTTTAGGTTCACATCAGTCTTGCCTCTGCCGCGAGAAGGTGCAAACAAGATCTTCTTGCTTCCACAATCAATTATTGCATTGTTCGCAGACAGCCAGTCAAGACCGAGAATAACGTCGATGCCATGGAGTGGCAACCGGATAAGGTCTATGTTTGAATCTTGTCCGTTTACACTCGCAACACAATTTAAACATGCATCAGAAGCTAAAGACTTTACACCAAGTGATGTAGCTACTATCAAATCATAAGGCAATCTATAGGCATGCATTCCTAAACGTTTTGCGCAATCATAGGAAATAAACGAGTGACTAGCACCCGAGTCATACAATGCCTGCAGTAGATTCCCGTTAAGAGATATAGTACCTTGGATCATTTCTGGAGACTTCTTGGCCTCTTCGTTCGTCAAAGCAAAAACCCGGCCTGGGTTTTGTGGCTTTATCTCTGCAGCTTTCAGAGGACAGTTTATGCTAATGTGTCCTGGCCTCTGACACTTATAGCATATTAACTTCCCCTCGCAGTTAGCTCCTTGATGGTACTTCCCACATTTTGGACACGGTCGAGACCCCTGTATCCTTGGAAAATTCTGCTGTCCAGGTTGGAATGGCCTCTTGTTCCCTCCTCGGAAGTTACTCCAAGGTGCTTTCCTCTTCTGTGTGAAGTTTCCGCGGTTAAAACCGCTTCGATTTGGGCCACTACTATTGAAGGGTTTGGACTTCCGCAATTCTTTCAAGTTCTGCTCGATAAGCCGACATGCTTCCACATCATGAATCAATTCTTGAAATTGCTGGGACACAAGTTTCTCCCTTATCTCGTACTTCAGTCCGTAAACCTGTATGTTTGCCATACTGCTCCTGTCATCATTCCTTCTCAGGTGTGAAGAGTATCGAGACAGGTTGGTGAAACAGGCAAAGTAGTCATCAACTGACTCTTCCTGGCCTTGCCGGATATGTAGAAATTCCGACTCCTTGATTATCTGCACAGATGCAGGAAAGTACTGCTCGTTGAATTTTTTGAGAAATTTTTCCCATGTGATGGGACAATATCACAATCGTAGTGTTGTCGCAATGGTCCTCCACCATCGGTCTGCATCTCCCTCCAGTTTGTAAATTGCCAGTTGAGCTTTGCGATCTTCAGGGCACTCCATTACTTCAAAGATCTTCTCCAGCCTCGTAATCCAGTCCTCCGCCGAGTCAAGTTTACCTCGGAAAGCTGGTGGTTTCAGTTTACATAATTGAGTTACCCAATATTGCGTATTTTCTACTACCCTGCGGGGTTGAGGTAAATTCACCATTGCTCTTTCGAGTCTAGGTGGTGACTGGGATCTTTCTGGTCCCTCAGCTTCCTCCGAATGTCTCTCGTCTTCTTCTTCCTCATCATCTTGTTCCTCCTCAGTCTGTTGTTCCTCAGCTTGTCTCTCTGCTTGTCGCTCTGTACGTAATTCCTCAATCATAGCCCGTTGCTCGTGCAACATTGCCACGACTTCCTGCCATGCATTTTGGTTTGGCTAATTTTGTCCTTGAGCTTGTTGCTTAGGTTCTTGTATCGGTATTGGAATTATTCGAGGTTGTCGGCCTCGGCCTCGGCCTCTCCCTCGGCCTCGGCCTCTGGGAGCTCCAGCTCCTCTTAAGTTTTCCATTTTGTTCTAATCCCTTTATTATGGAAAACGTTAGTTTATAAATATTTAGAGAAGACAACAAGATTTAACATATACACAAACATTTATATTAAGTCATACATTACACTCATCTAGATCCTATACTTATGCATCTATTGACATAATACAAACCCTTTATTTAGTGGGCTTTATACACCTTGGTTTGTAAGAAAACTAGTACATACTAGTAACTACGCTTACTTATATCATGTATTTTACAATGTTACTATATAACTACTTTTATATTTTCCTCAGCTTTCTTGTTCTGGTTCTGGTGTTTCCTCTGCCCTTCGGCTTACATGTTCCAATACACCCAGCGTTTGAGATGCCAGATGCATGAACTAACATCATCCAAATTCCCTTCGTTTAGGAGCTTGTTGGTTTCCTGTATCCAGAAATGGGTTTGGGGAAAGTGGTAAAGGATGGATCGGATCCAGAGTGCCGGAAGGATATTGAAACGAGGCAGTCAAACTTATGAGATAAAACTCCTTGACACGGGTCAAGTAGTGAAGGTACTTGTCTTTCAGAGTTCCTGTAGTCAATTCCGCGTTTTGAAGGTCTAAGAGCAAGGTGTGGGTGAGAATAGTGTTGTCATTTAGGACAAATTGTAGGTCATCCGAATCTGCATTGTTGGTGTTGGCAAGGTTTTGTATATCAGGATAATCAAAATTATCACCCACAGAGGAGTGATGGGATCCGTCAGGGCTTTCTGGCAAGGGGTACACAAAATTCAGGGGGTCTACTTCAATAGGTATTGGGTCATAAATTTCATCAGGGTAATAGGGTGTAGAATGGTATTCGGGTTCTGGTTCTTCTTCTGATGCTGGGAAATATTGTGGGACATATATAGGGTCGGGAGCAGGATGGAATGGTTCAAACATATGCAGAGGGTCAGGAGGTGGGTACTCAGGTTCAGGGTTCAATCTCAAGCTAGTCATCTCTGGAATGACAGATCGTCTAGCAACGCGTCTACGGCGTCCATGATAATCAATGTAGGGAACATCGTTCCTGTCCATCTCTAAAACAAAACACCAGGGTTATATCAGTACTCATTTTTCAAAATATGCTTTTTCCAAAAAGGCGTAGAGCCTAACTCCGTTACTCAAACCAATTGGCCAGGTAGGTGTCTATCATGGGAGTCTCACCGAGTTCAGGGTGACTGATTGATTCACCCACATAGACTAGCCCTGCCTTCGGCACCAATGGTTTGTTTATAACATAGTCAGATTCTTGCCAGGCAAAATGCTCTGATACCAAAATTGTAACACCCCATTTTTGTAAACGTTTTCACAGCGTTTTGATCAGAGTTGAGCTTTAGAAGTATTTAAATTGAAGAGTAACTGATAAACATTCACTGTAATGTATATGTTTGCTTTTACAGCGATACAAAAATTTTGAACATTTAACAACGTTAAGTACATATCAAAAGAATTTTTTCCAGCCGATCCTCATGCCTGCTGCTTACCCTTGTCTTCGATCTTGTTCACTCCAGATCCTGAAGCTATGGTTAGAGATGAGATCCAATGCCCATTGAATCTCAGGTAACGGTTAACCTCATGCTTATGTAAACAGTATATGTATGATAGATATCCATATCATTATAGCAGTACAAAATCACATTTTCAAAATAGTAACAATATGTAAGGTAATAACAAAACACAGACCCTGCAGTATGTATGTTATCCCAGTCTGCACTATTCACCAGTGCCACGATGTACAATCGTGTGCTCAGCGCTAGGAAAACTTAAAGGTATTATTATATCAATAACCCGTATATATTTGAATGTATAAAGAACAACTTAAGATAGAGTCTTTGTATATGAACGCAACTATCATATATAGGCACACAATAAGCATAAGAGTTAAGGTTACAATACGCGTCCGTACCTGAGTCGATATTATCAGTACGCTTGACGGTCAAAATGCGGTCACGTATATCCTATAAGGGTAATATCGTATTTATTAATTCATAATTAATATTCTAATAAATATATTAGTCTCAAATGACCATTTTACCTCTGGTGTATTTATTTTTCAATTATTTTTAAATTTCGTAAAAACGATGTTAACAGCATTCGGACTGATTTTTCGCCTAACTTTGAAAGATCATAAGTAATTCTAAAAAAATAAAAAAGAGGATCCGTAAAATTCCTTGGAATCCTTAGGATGTCTACTTTTGAGAAACAATACTGGTCCTTGCCCAGATTTTAAGAATAATTCCCAGTTTTCACATGTTCATCCTCTGCCCAGAAAATTTCCAGAAAACGTAGCCCAACTTTGGACATTTTTATCTCCTAGCACAGAACTTGAAATAATTCACTCTAGGTATATTTGAAAATATATATATCTCTAATTTAACCATGAATTTTATCAGAATTTTATAACATCACCTTCAACATAAGATACCAGCGTTTTTATAACTGCTTTCAGAAATCGCTAACCGATAAATTTTCGCCAGAGCTTCGCTACTTTGATCATAATCTTCCAAAAACTTTGCTATAACATCTTCTTCATCAATTTTTCGAAATAAAACCATTTTTAACCATAAAAACATGATAACAAGAATATATTGGAAGATTAAAGATCAAAACAACATTTAAGCTATAAACTTAAAAGCTAGAGCTCAAGAACTTACCTAAAACTTTGCTCCTCCTTTTCAAGCTTCCCACTCTCACTCTCTTAACTCTATAATAAGATGCTATGCTTGTTTTTGGTGTGAAGAATAATGAAACCTAAAGGCTCTATATTTATAGGAAAATTTTATGACATCTTGGTAAATATTTCAAACCTAATTCATCTTGTTTTTAAGCCATTGGATCAAGGTAAAAATTGAAGCTTCTCATCCTAGCCCTTAAACACCCAAAGCCGTGCCCCCCCTCTCTCCTATTCTCATCTTTTTTCTCCTTCTTCAACAAGTTTCCTAACTTAGTCTACAAGTTTTCCAACTTCTTCTATAAGTTTTCAATCTTCTACTTCCTTCCTAAGTTTTCAACAAAAACCGCCCCCCCCTTCATCTTTTAATTTGTTTTATGTTTTAATTTTAGCCTATTGGATAATATTTTGAGCTCCATTATTGGTTCTTTTTAATTCACTTGTATTTTATTAATTAAAGCCCTTAATTTTAGATTAAATCTTGGCTTCATTAGACGTCCCAATTAATACTTTAATCACTTTAAGATTAATCACAAAAGTTGAGAAAATGATTTTGGAGATAACCTAATCCAAGCTTAAAATATGCTCGTTCATAATAAATCCTTATACTTGATCTATGATCAAAGCTTCTCAAGATACAATTTATTTTCTATAGATTCTCATTTACTTGTGTCTTGAATTTATCCTAATGGTTTTTAACTTTCCATTCAATAAATTACCCACTTTTCTCTCTCCTACACTTGGCTCACAACACACACACACACTCTCACACTCAATTAGCCGCCCCTCCCTCTCTCATCTTTATTCAATCTTATCCTCTTCCATTGCCTCAAAAGTCTTGGAAGTACATTATCTCTTTATCTTGAATTAATTGCTTTGTTTGTGATTCATTTAGGCATGTGTTTTTGGTTAATTGTTAAACAATTGAATTCTTCTTCTTCAAGCCATATTAAACCGTGACTTGCTTCTTTGTTTTGCCTCTTGGATTTGTGTTTTATTTGTCTCCCAATATCACACACTAGGTCTTTCATTGGTTGATAAATTTTCACAAGGATTTAGCTTTATGGTGATTAATTAAATTGATATATTCCTAATTATGCCTTTTTAAATTAATTATTATTTAATTTCAAAAATTAATATAAATATTTCAATTATTGCAATTTTAATTGCCCAACAATTGTTGATAATTTTCTCCAATTGATTTAGGTATTTTGATGATATTTAATTACCTTTTATGACATAATTAAGATTATACTTAATTATGATAATCTTAGGATATTTTATGATCCCTAATAGGATTTAGAAAATTGTCATTGGTCCTTCTAATTCTAGGAAAAATTGCCTAGAAAACAAAATAAATATCATACAAAAATTTGAGACCACATATTCACCTATTTCCATTAGGTATTATTTATCCAAATATAATATTTAAGATAAATAATTATTTGGGTATTACAGACGCATTCAAGAGAATAAAGACATTTAAATTATCAATATATAATTACATGGAAATCATGCTGGGGAAAAATTAAAACACCATATTCTCTTGGACAGTTAAGATATGAAATTAAAAACAATTAGTATTTTTAATATATCTTTCCAATACGTTATTGAATATATAATAAAATTTTCAAAACACAAATATAACTTGATATTACCAATCTTTGAAGACCAATTAAAATCAGTATGCTTTTATTGCAACAGACTTATTGTTAAATCGGTGGACGGTGGGAGGTTAGCACTTAATATGACCATATTAATCACTGGTACTTTATTTAATTTTTTAGATCACAACTTCCCATTTACATTATAATGAGTTTTTGTTTTAAAGAATCTCTCACTTCCTATGCCTTTCATCTACTTATCCTCCATATTTTGATTTCAAATTCAAATGTCATATTAATCTCACTTTCCATCTCTTTTATTTGGATCATTATTTCAATTCCTTCTGATGATCTTGTAGTGTCATCAGTATCATGATAATATTTTTATATATATAATTTTTATATCACGGGGATGGAAAGTGAGACTAGTTAATTTTTATAATTTTTAATTCTTTTCTATACATAATTTTTATATCACGGCGTCGATTCCTTCTAATCTTGAATTCGATAATTAATCTCAATTTCTAGTTATCATGAGAATTCTCTCTTATTTTCACATCTCTAATTTTTTTGTGTGCACTCATACGAGATAAAAATGATAAATTATTTTCTCTTGAAATCAAATTCAAATTTTAAATCTCCTAATCGATTAGAATCGTTATCAATATATATGTTAATAATAATAATAATAAATAGATCATCCATAAATGAATATTAATAATAAGTATAATTATAATTTACACCAAAATTATAATCCTCGAATCCTGTAAATAATAATATTGAATTCTTGGATTCCTTATACACGGATCAAGTAAATTGCAAAAGGTGAGCAAAAAAATTTATTAAATTAAAGAGGATTATAAACTTCAACATATTTACATCATGTCTCTCATTTTGATTGATTGATTTAATTTTTCAAATCACAACTTTCAATATATACCATAATGAGTCTTTGCTTCCCAAGAATCTTTCACTTCCCATGCCTTTCCTCTACCTATCATTTTGTGTTAACATTATGTAAATTGTAATACCCGAATAATTATTTATCTTAAATATTATATTTTGATAAATAATGCCTATTTTAAATAGGTGAATATGTGGTCTCAAATTTTTGTATTATATTTGTTTTATTTTCTAGGAAATTCTTCCCTAGAATTAGAAGAACCAAAGACTAAAATTCTAAAAACCTATTTGGGATCATAAAATATCCTCAGATTATTATAGTTAATTATAATCTTGATTATGTCATAAAAGGAAATTAAATATCATCAAAATACCTAAATCAATTGGAGAAAATCATCAACAATTGTTGGGCAATTAAAATTGCAATAATTGGAATATTTATATTAATTTTTGAAGTTAAATAATAATTAATTTTAAAAGGCATAATTAGGAGTATATCAATTTAATTCATATCCAAATAATATCTTTTTTTTGTCAACATATCCAAATAATATCTAAGGGCCATGATTAGCACATAATGGGTATTTAATCATCAAGATTAATATAGTAACCAACTAATTAAGCCTAACAACATCTAAAACACTATGTTATTAGTGGAAACCAAGATCAAAATTTGACCTTCCCTAAATTAATGAAAGTGGCGAAATTGTGCTCATGAAAGGAGAAAGATGATGACACTAATCTTAATCACAAAGAGCATATTAATTATGTACAAAATTATTATTAATGAAGGTAGGACTTTTTCAAACATAAGCTAAGGGTTTAGATTAAATGTAATAAAGCTAATCTAAAGGCTTGAAAGTGGATTTCATAAAGCAAAATCCATGTGAAACTTTAGCCACCAATGAAAGGTTTTTTCTCTTGATAATATGAGACAATTAAAACACAAGTCCAAGAGTAAATAGAGGAGTGAAATTTCGGTGCATATCAAGTTGAGAAGGAGAATTGAATTGTTTATATTAATTAACAAACACACACATGCAAAAATCAAGCATTAAAAAGATGAAGACTTTAAAGGTTTTGGAAGAGGATAGAGTGTACTATGTCATTAAGAGACTTAATGACTTTGGAAGAGGATAAGCAAGAGAGAGAAAAGGTGAAAATTCAATTAATGGTAAGTTAAAAATCATTGAGATAAATTCAAGATACAACTAAATGAGAACCTATAAAAAATAAATTGTATCCTGAGATACGTTAATCATAGATCAAATATAATGATTTAGTTTGAACAAGCATATTTTAAGCTTGAGATAGAGTGTCTTCATAATCTTTTCCCAAATTTTTTCAATTAATCTTAAAAGGATTAAAAAGCAATTAGAAACTTCTAATTGAACCATAATTCCTGTTATCCAAGTACTCATCAGGAGACGTGTATAAAATTCAAAATTAACCCCTAAAAATATTTTTGATTTATAAGCAACAACTATGGTTTTCATCTAACAAACTAAAGCACCTAATCAAACTAGTTCTTGAAGCATCTAGTTATAAAAACAAAGTGAGAGGGGCACGGTTTAGGTGAGTTGAAAGAGGGTCCAAGAATTGTTTAATATATAAATAATTAGCACATGCAAACTAAATATTAATGAGGGAACAAATTGGTGAGAGAATGGTGTACTTAGGATAAGAGTCATTAAGAAAAAATGGAAGAGGATAGGGGAGAGAGAGAGGGAGGATGTAATACCCTGAAAATATTATGATAAATATCATATGGCAACAAATACTGATAAAAACTTGGGAAGTATGTTGTCTCTAATTTTAGGAATTTTTGGGATTATTTCCTTGAAAAATAGAGAAGCATAAATATAATAATATTAAAAGCCCCTTATGGCCCCATGATTTTTAATATTTTACATGGGACATAAAATACCAATGTCGAGTGCAAAAGTTGTGAGATAATAATTAATCCTAATTATGAAAATTATCAACAATTAGTAAGTGGCTAATTAAGTAATTAGTGGCTAATTGTTTAGATTAAGATATAAGTAAATTAATTAGTAAATAATTAATTTAAGGGAGAAATTTGAAATTAATAATTAAATATTAATAAAATATTAATAAAATATTTTATGCTTAGAAAAATAAATAAAAAATAAAAGAAAAATAAATAAATATCTAGATATTTTGAATAAAATAATAATATAATCGGTAAAGAGCCAACGGGAGATATGAGAACGAGATAGAAATGAAATTCTACCTCAAGATATAGAAATTTAGTCTTTTACCACCTGGACCTTTTATGAACCGGTGAAATTCTATCTCAGATTGAGCGGTCTCGAAGTCGTTTCTGAAACCAACATCGTAATTAGGAGTACCGGATAATTAAGATAAGGCAGATAGTGCTAAAAGTGACTTATAGAAAATGCATCGTGTTTTTCAAACCAGGGATATGGTTACTTAGATCAGATCATATTACGAACCAGTGATTTTCTGCCAAGAAGCTGGTTCTATCGGAAGTTATTTCCGTAACCGATAGCGTTTGTCCGAAAATCTTCGGCAGATAACGGAATACCCTTAATGGGATAAAAAATATAGTGAAACCCAGTAGTTTTAAAGAGAAAGAATGGAACTACAAAACCTAGTTCCTGGATTTTTGAGATTCGGCAAAATTACGCGATTCGGACACCGATCGGGAAACGCTATCGGTAAGTCAGCATGCATGACATCATCTTCTTCTAGAAAGATGATGTCAGCACAAGAGGTGTATGGACAAGATGAAGCCACGTGGCGAAGTGCGATCCGACGGTTGAAATCCGATCTGAAGAACTTTTATGTAATTCCCACCTTGTCCCTCCTTTCTTCTATAAATAGCAAGCCCTCCCCTTCTCATTTCTTCACCCCAAAAATGCAGTCTAGAGAGAGGTTAGAGAGAAGGAAGAGCCCGGAGAAAGTCTGGCGGAGCCCTGGGTAAGTTTTTCGGTCCTTAGTCTTAAGTTTTAGTAGTTCTTTCAGTAGAGATAGTAGGAATGCTAGAATTGTCTTTAAATTTCCCAGATAGTCTAGATATCATATTTAGGGGTAAATATAATATATATTTCGAAAATATGATGAGGGAAAAGATATGTAAATTTTTTGGAAAGATCGGGTCAAAGTAGCGAAGCTCTGGCAAAATTCCGCCGATTAGGGGTTCAGGGGCAAAATGGTAATTTGTACCTAAAATGCCTGTTATGCTGCTAGATATTGATAAATATTATCCTTATAGGATATACGAGATAAACGTACCCATTTGTTGTACCGCCGTCGTATCATTTGTTTCACCTGTTGTCGAAATTACCGTTTTCCGTAAAAGTACCGTTTACCATCAACGAAGGTACGTTCGCGTCTTTGTAACACTAACTCGATATTTACCGTATACCTATATGTGATAGACGACTATACGAGTGATTTGTATAGATAACTTTACATGAGATGTGTCTTGTTAGCATAGATAACTTTACATGAGATGTGTCTTGTTGTTATATTAATCTTCCATCTGCTATATACTTATGTGTTGATTAATGCTTTTGTGTTTGATCTTCCATATGTTGTGTATATAAATATGAGGTTAACCGTTACCTGAGGTCCGATGTGCATTTGGACCTCAGCTCTTAACATAGCGTCAGGTTCAGGAGAACCGAGGACCGAGGTGAAAGGCAAGCAGGCTGCACAGAGACTTAGCTGAAGACTATCCCTTGTCGCTACGGCATAAGTATTGCCGAAGAGACACTTTCCTCTACTGCTATTTACTTTTGGAAAACTCTCGGTCACTGTACCGTTTCTGTAATCAGCCAGACTTACGGCATTTTGAATATAAGTATCAGTTACTCTTACGCTCCGATGCTCTACTCTGATGAAAAAAAAATACACTGCTTTTAAAAATGGGATGTTACAGAGGACGGTGGGAGAGTGTAGATGGTAAGGATGAGAGCTTTTGAGTTAACCTAGATCTAAGGGTGCAAAATGAAGAAGAGAAAGTTCAAGTTATTTACCAAAATTGACACCACAAATTACTATAAATAGAGGGCTTTGGCCTTCATAATTTCTCACACCAAAGAAAGCTATAACATCTGGTTCTAAAGAGTGAAAGTGAGAGTGAGAGTTTTGGAGAAAGAAGGAGCAAGGTTCTAGGTAAGTTCTTGAGCTTAAGCTTTCAAGTTCTTAGTTATTTCTGAAAGCAGTTGTAAAAACGCTGGTATCTTATGTTGAAAATGATATTCTAAAATTCTGAGTAAATTCCTAGTTGAAGTAGACATATAGGGCTTTTCAAATATACCTATAATGTGTTATTTCGAGTTCTGTACTAGGAGATAAAAATTCCCAAAGTTTGGTTATGGTTTCTGGAAAATTTCTGGGCAGAAGTTAGAAACACTGAACCTGGGAATGACTCACACAATCTGGGAAAAAATGAGTATCTTTACTTAATACTAGACATCCTAAGGATTCCGAGGAATTTTACGGATCCTCGTTTTGATTTTTATAGAATTAGTTATGATTTTTCAAAGTTAGGCGAAAAATCAGTCCATATGCTGTCAAACAGCGTTTTTTTACGAAATTTGTGGAAAGAAATTGAAAAATAAATACACCAGGGGTAAAATGGTCATTTGTGACTAAGATATTTACTAGAATATTATTTATGAATTAATAAATGAGATATTACCCTTATAGGATATCTGTGATCGCATTCCGACCGTCAAACGTACCGTAATCATCAACGAAGGTACGAACACGTACTGTAATACTAACTCTGATGCTTATTGTATACTTATATGTGATAGGTAACTTTACATGTGATGTGTACTGTTAACATAGATAACTTTACATGTGATGTGTACTGTTGATATATTAATCTTACATCTGCTATGTACTTATGTGTTGATTAATGCTGTAATCTCATACATATATTGTTTACATAAGCATGAGGTTAACCGTTACCTGAGGTCCAATAGACATTGGACCTCAGCTCTTACCTTAGCTTCAGGGTCCAGGGGAAACAGGATCGAAGACAAGGGAAAAGAACCAGCGTGAGGATCAGACGAAGAAACGTTATTTTGACATGTACTTTATTAAATACTCAGATGAATGTATTGCCGTATGAACAATCAGATACACCAAAATCAATGTTAATTAGTTACTCTCTATTTTAAATCATTCCAACGCTCAACTCTGATCAAAACGCTATGAAAACGTTTACGAAAATGGGGTGTTACATAAATATTGAAGGTGTATATTGGAAGTTGTCATTATTTAATGGTGATGAAGATTTGGAATAGTATATAAATGATGATTACGACAGCATTTTAATCAGTGATTAAATTACTGTTATGAGGAACGAATCTAACGCAACTTCATTTATAAACTTCTAGTTGTTATTCGTTGCTTCTTCCCAACATGGAGAAGCCACCAACAATGGGTTAAATAGGCTTGCCGAAATGGGACGTTCGGAGATGATGAAAACCCATTTCTGACGTTTAATTAGGGTGGCCGATTATTCAGCCAATGTTCGAAGACTGGTGATAAATACTGATGACAGTCGGGTTGGTGAAACATGGGAAATTGGATTAAAGGGTTGGAAATATACGAACATTAAATGGAAGAATGGAAAAAAAAGATTCACATAGCCAACGGATGAGTTATTCCGTTTGAAATGCTGGATGAATCATAAATAGGATTGCTCTGATGAAGACGTGGATAGTTCAGTAATTGATCCAACTAAGAGCCATTAAAACGGATGGAAATCGCCATGTAGATGTAACATGTGGACCAATTACTGAATGGCTAGGAGGTTTAGAGGGATATATTTGATTGATTGATTGCTTATGAAATAGTGTTAACAGGTGTGAAAAAGTTGACAAGAGGAATAAACTTTGTTGCTATTTATAGGATAAGAATACAAACATTTGAGCACGAAACATCACACTGCAGAGATCTAAGTTCGGTTGTCGGCCACTGAGTTGTTCACATTATGACGTATGCTAGCTGTATAGGTAATCTACCTTAGTCATGCCACTGCACACTCGGCAGATGTTGTTGGACTAAACAAACTGACGGCAGATGTTGTTGGACTAAACAAACTGATATAAGTATATTAATGGTGATTTAAACGCTAACCAACAAAAACTCAAGTGTTAGTAAATGATGAGTACTAACTCTTGCGCAGACTACCAGAAGTAATAAATGATTTTGGAGACTTTTGGTGTGCACATATTTATACTTAGCATATTTTTTTCTCCAAACATTTAATTCCGAGATTAGATCCCAATGTCGCAAAAAGGAATATAGCTTTATATACACACACACACACACAAGACTGATGTTTCTGTTCAACAGCCAACAAACTACAAATAAGTGTATCTACTTCGAATGATAAATATAAACAAACCGAAACTCAGAAATAAGATATCCATCAAACACACTGGCGATGTACTTCATTTTACAATTAAAAAAAGTAGTTAGAATGCAAAAGAAGTTCGTGCACATAAACACACGTTCATATACCAAGGACATGTCTCTTTGGCAAAGCCACTTCAGGGAAATCTTGATCTATGAAAACGTGAGTTGCACCGAGCACAAAAGAAATCTCCACACCTACGTTTATAATAGAAGCATAACCAATGATTAATGAATAGCAACAGTTAAAATACAAAAGATAATCTGAGAAAACCAACCTTGGAAAAAGTACATCATTTCCTACCTCTTGGAATCTTGTGCATAATCTGAGCATACTGTGTAACATCCCATTTTCAAAAGTAGTATTTTTTTTCATCAGAGTAGAGCATCAGAGCGATTGAGTAACTGATACATATATTTAAAATGCCGTAAGTCTAGTTGATTACAAAAGCGGTACAATGACCGAGAGTTTTCAAAAGTAAATAGCAGTAGAGGAAAGTCTTCAGCTGAGTCCCTATCCGTGTTGCTTGCCTTTCTCCTCGGTCCTCCTGCACCTGACGCTATGTTAAGAGCTGAGGTTCAATGCCCATTGAACCTCAGGTAACGGTTAACCTCATGTTTATTTACACCACATAGACAGTATATGAGCACACTAACAAGCATACCCCAACATCATATAAGCCCCCTGGCAGATATGTCGCACTTAGCATACGGTTCGCACTTCACAATAGTGTTTGCACTTAGCAATGGTATTCACACTTAGCAACGGTATTCGCACTTAGCAACGGTATTCGCACTTAGCAATGGTATTTGCACTTAGCCAACGTATCCCAACACCCAGCAAGCATAATAACAGTACAATAAGCATACCACAGAGCTATTGACTACTTCACATAGACATATCATACACATAGCACATATTTGCATACAATAAACATCAGAGTTAGTGTTACAGTACGCGAACGTAATTTTGTTGACGGAAAACGGTACTTTTTGACAGCGGGTGAAACAGCGGTACAACAGCGGTCCGATTATCTCAGATATCCTATAAGGATAACATTTATCAACTTCTAGCAGTATAACAGGCATTTTAGGTACAAATTACCATTTTGCCCCTGAACCCCTAATAGGCGGAATTTCGCGAGCTTCGCTACTTTCGCTCTATCTCTCCGAATTTTGACAGATCTTTTCCCTCATCATATTTTCAAAATATATATCATATTTACCCCTAAATATGATATCTAGACTATCTTGAAAAATTAAAGATAAATCTAGCATTCCTACTATATCTACCGAAAGAAACTATCGAAACTAAAGACCGAGACCGAAGAACTTACCCCGACTTTGCTCGACTTTCTCCGAGCTTCTCTCTCTAAAACCTCTCTAGGCTGCGTTTTGGGGTGAAGAAATGAGAAGGGGAGGGCTTGCTATTTATAGAAGAAAGGAGGGACAAGGTGGGAATTTTATCAAATGTCTTCAGATCGGATTTCAACCGTCGGATCGCACTTCGCCACGTGGCTTCATCTTGTCCATACACCTCTTGTGCTGACATCATCCTTCTAGAAGAAGATGATGTCATGCATGCTGACTTACCGATAGCGTTTCCCTGATCGGTGTCCGAATCACGTAATTTTGCTGAATCTCAAAAATCTGGGAACTAGGTTTTGTAGTTCCATTCTTTCTCTTTAAAACTATTGGGTTTCATTATATTTTTGATCCTATTAAGGGTAGTTCGTTATCTGCCGAAGATTTTCGAACAGACACCAACGGTTACGGAAATCACTTCCGATAGAACCAGCTTCTTGGCAGAAAATCACTGGTTCGCAATATGATATGATCTGAGTAACCATATTCCTAGTTTGAAAAACACGGTGCGTTTTCTATAAGTCACTTTTAGCACTATCTGCCTTTTCTTAATTATCCGGTACTCCTAATTACGCTGTTGGTTTCAGAAACGACTTCTGAGACCGCTCAATCCGAGATAGAATTTCACTGGTTTATAAAAATTCCAGATGACTCAGGCTATATCCCTATATCTTGGTGTAGGATTTTATTTCTATCCATTCTCAAATGTCCTGTTGGCTCTTTACCGATTATATTATTATTTTATTCAAAATATCTAGATATTTTTTTATTTATTATTTATTTTTCTAAGCATAAAATATTTTATTATTTATTTATTATTTATTTAATTATTAATTTCGAATTTCTCCCTTAAATTAATTATTTACTAATTAATTTACTTATATCTTAATCTAAACAATTAGCCACTAATTACTTAATTAGCCACTTACTAATTGTTGATAATTTTCATAATTAGGATAAATTATTATCTCATAACTATTTTACTTACATTGGTATTTTATATCCCATGTAAAATATTAAAAATCATGGGGCCATAAAGTGCTTTAATAATATTATATTTATGCTTCTCTATTTCTCAAGGAAATGATCCCAATAATTCCTAAAATTAGAGACAACATACTTCCCAAGTTTTTGTCAGTATTTGTTGCCATATGATATTTATCATAATATTTGTAGGCCATTTCATGCCTCATAAATGCATTTTAGAGATTTTAGCTCTTTATTCACCCTAATTTCAATAGAAATTACCTTAGAAAATAAGGTAATTATTACTTATTATTTGAGACCACATATTCACCTATTTTCAATAGGTATTATTTACCAAAATATAATATTCCAAATAAATAATTATCCGGGTATTACATTTCTCCCCCCGTTAATCAAAATTTCGCCCTCGAAATTTGCTCTATACTATCAAAACTCCGTATTATCTAAGCTTCAGATTTAGACACTCCGGAACTTTACTCTATATGTCGGCCGCTCCGCTTGATGTTCGAGAATTCGCTCAGGTTTGACCCTTAAGATCTTGTAATTTTGTACTTTGATATATAGTATTTCCCGTGGCACCTAAATACCCCGGTCAATACCAGATATCAAAATGTTTCCATGACTCCCATACACCATGGTAACACAAGATACCTTACATGTTTCCATGGCGCCCATACACCATGACAACACAAGATACCTCCTACTCAATGACACGATTGCGGTCCGGTTGTAGTAACTAAGAGATATGCATCGGAAACTAAAATTTTTGCGGCAAGCAAGATAACTATTTATCAAACAATAGGGGAAAACGTTAGATTTAGGAAGACAATGATTAGTCTATCGCAGACTTTATCGCACTAGTATCTACACTACATATAGACTTTATCGCACTTAGTATCTACACTGCACATAGACTTTATCGCACTTAGCATTCACACTACAATTGAACACCCATATCATTTTTCTCATTCAGAATTTCGTTGATTCGATCTACTCATAAACGTGTACGGAATATCGTATCAGGAGTTCCTCTACATGAGTCAAATACTGCATGTACCTATCCTTGTTGGTCTCAGAGTTTCATCCGGCGTGGCCCAGCTCCACATATAAGCTCTGCGCTGGGACAGAATAGTCGTCTAGTACAAACTGACGATTATCAGAATTATCAGAATTATCGGAGTTATCAGAGATTGATATCAAGGTTATCAGAATTATCAGAGACTGATATCAGGGTGGTCAGAATGATCAGAGACGGATATTAGTACAGACGATGGATTTGCTGATTCTGGGTTAGAATGATGCACCGACAGAGGGGTGGTACACCGGTTCAGATTGGTATACTAGTGCAGACTGGTACACCGACTTAGGGTTATATCAGTACTCATTTTCAAAACATGCTCTCTAAAAAGGCGTAGAGCCTAACTCCGTTACTCAACCAATTTGGCCAGGTAGGTGTCTATCATGGGAGCCTCACCGTGCTAGGGTGACTGATTGGCTGATCCACAACCGGTGAATCCATCATCGGTACCTATATCGACATCAGTCCCTGATAATTCTGATAACCCTGATATCAGCTTCTGATAACTCTGATAATTCTGATAATCGCCAGTTTGTACTGGACAGTAATTCTATCCTAACTCAGAGCTTATATGTGAAGGTAGGCCAAGCCGGACGAAACTCTGAGACCGATAAAGATAAATACATGCGGTATTTGACCCATGTTGAGAAGTTCTATCAGTTTTTGGGTGGAAAGAACCAACGAAACCCTGAACGAGGGGAAATTGTACGAGTGTCCGTTCGTTTGTAGTACTAGTGTGATAAAGTCTACGATAGACTAATAATTGTCTTCTTAAATCTAACGTTTTCCCTAATGAAGGAAAAAGAACGAGACATGGCGAATTTAAGAGGAGCCAGAGCTCCTAGAGGCCGAGGCCGAGGTCGTGGTAGAGGACGAGGTAGACAACCTCAGGTGAAATCCATACCAAATCAACCTGAACAAAAAGAGATGCAGGAGATGAGGAGAACTCTGCAAGAACAGAGGGCTCTGATTGACGAACTCCTGGCAGAGAGACAGGAAAGACAAAGGCAAATACAAGAAAGGGAAGCTGAAGAAGAAGAAGAAGGCGACCAGAGTGAATCTGAGGAAGCTGAGGAGTCTGCAGATCGCGGTCACCTCCTAGACGAGAGAGAGCTGGGCTGACCACACAACACTGGGTCACGCAATTTTGCAAACTCAAGCCGCCTAGTTTCCATGGGAAGAACGATTTGGCTGAGGATTGGCTGATGAGTCTAGACAAAATATTTGAAGTCATGGACTGCCTGGATAATCGGAAGGCTCAACTTGCGATATATAAACTCGAAGGCGATGCACATAGATGGTGGAAAAGCGTAGCTACAACGTTGCGAACACGTTATTGCCCTGTTACTTGGGAGAAGTTCCTGGAAAAATTCAATGAACAGTATTTGCCTCCCTCAACTCAAGTAATCAAGGAGGAGGAGTTTCTCCATATCAAGCAAGGTTCCGAGGAATCCTTTGACAATTACTATGCCCGGTTCACCAATCTGTCGCGATATTCGTCATACCTAAAATGTACTGACAACGAAAGCTGGAAGGCGAATAAGTTGATTTACGGGTTAAGATATGAGATAAGGGAGAAGCTGGTATCTCAGCAGTATGCTGAAATGGCTCAAGCTGTGGAGTCTTGCCGACTGATTGATCAGAACTTGAAGGAATTGCGGAGGGCTAGACCTTCCAACAGTAGCAGTGTGGGTCGTAACGAGGTCAACCGTGAAAATTTCTCGCGGAAGAGAGAGGCACCATGGAGTGACTACCAAAGAGAAAGTAAGAGGCCACTTCAGACTGGGCAGCAGTACAACCCTGGAATGTCGGGACCCCGATCATGTCCAAAATGTGGGAGGTATCACCCTCGAAGTACTGACTGCGATGGGAAGCTGATATGCTTTAAGTGTCAAAAGCCTGGACACATTAGCACGCACTGTCCGGAGAAAGCTGCAGTGTCAAGGTCACAGAACCCCGGTCGAGTGTACACATTAACATGTACAGAGGACGGAGGACTTTCGGAGATGGTCCAAGGTACTATTCCATTTAGTAAGGAATCCCCTAGGAATGCATGCCTATAGATTTCCCCTATGGTTTGATAAATAGTTATCTTACTTGCCGCGAAAATTTTAGTTTCCGATGCATATCTCTTAGTTGTTACAACCAGACCGCAATCATGTCATTAAGTAGGAGGTATCTTGTGTTGTCATGGTGTATGGGCGCCATGGAAACATGTAAGGTATCTTGTGTTACCATGGTGTATGGACGCCATGGAGACATTTTGATATCTGGTGTTGACGCGGTGTGTGGGCGCTACGGAAACACTATATATCAAAGTACAAAATGACAAGATCTTTGTGGTCAAACCAGAGCGAATTCTCGATCACCAAGAGGAGTGGCTGACAGATAGAGTAAAGATCCGAAGTTAATAAGTCCAAAGTTTAGATAGTACGGAGTTTAAATTGATATAGAGCAAATTTCGAGGGCGAATTTTTGTTTAACGGGGGGAGAAATGTAATACCCGGATAATTATTTATCTGGAATATTATATATTAGTAAATAATACCTATTGGAAATAGGTGAATATGTGGTCTCAAATAAGAAGTAATAATTATCTTATTTTCTAGGGTAATTTCTATTGAAATTAGGGTGAATAAAGAGCTAAAATGTGTTTTTAGGGCATTAAATGGCCTAAAAATATTATGATAAATCCCAGGAGGCAATTAAATATTTGTTAAAAATTAGAAAGTATGTTGTCTCTAATTTTAGGAATTTTTAGGATAATTTCCCTTGAAAAATAATGAGGCAAAATTAAGTATTATTTTGGGATCATAAGTGACCTCATGATTTTTAATATTTTACATGGGATATAAAATACCAATGTAAGTAAAATAGTTGTGAGATAATGATTTATCCTAATTAAGAAAATTATCAAAAATTAGTAAGTGGCTAATCTGGTAATTAATGGGATAATTAAGGTATAAAGTAAATGAATTAAAAATAATTTAAATAATTATTTTTAATGGAGAAATTCGAAATTAATAAATAAATAAAAAAAATAAAAAATAAAATATTAATAAAATATTTTATGCTTAGAAAAATAAATAAAAAATAAAAGAAAAAAAAATCTAGATATTTTGATTAAAATAATATTATATATGGTAAAGAGCCAATAGGACATTTGAGAATGGATAGAAATTAAATCCTACACCAAGGTATAGGGATTTAGTCTAAGTCATCTGGACTTTTTATAAACCAGTGAAAATTCTTCTCGAAGTGACCTGTCTCCGGTTCGGACTGGTACACTCAAATAAGGTGGTACACCGACTTAAGCTTATATAAGTACTCATTTTCAAAACATGCTCTTCAAAAAGACGTAGAGCCTAACTCCGTTACTCAAACCAATTTGGCCAGGTAGGTGTCTATCATGGGAGCCTCACCGTGCTAGGGTGACTGATTGGCTGATCCACATATCATACACATAGCACATATTTGCATACAATAAACATCAGAGCTAGTGTTACAGTACGCGAACGTACCTTCGTTGACGGAAAACGGTACTTTTTGACAGCGGGTGAAACAGTGGTATGACGGCGGTACAACAGTGGTCTGATTATCTCAGATATCCTATAAGGATAACATTTATCAACTTCTAGCAGTATAACAGGCATTTTAGGTACAAATTATCATTTTTCCCCTGAACCCCTAATCGGCGGAATAGACTTTCTCCAGAGCTTCTCTCTCTAAAACCTCTCTCTAGGCTGCATTTTTGGGGTGAAGAAATGAGAAGGGGAGGGCTTGCTATTTATAGAAGAAAGGAGGGACAAGGTGGGAATTTTATCAAATGTCTTCAGATTGGATTTCAACCGTCGGATCGCACTTCGCCACGTGGCTTCATCTTGTCCATACACCTTCTTGTCGACATCATCCTTCTAGAAGAAGATGATGTCATGCATGATGTCATGTATGCCGACTTACCGATAGCGTTTCCCCGATCGGTGTCCGAATCGCGTAATTTTGCCGAATCTCAAAAATCCGGAACTAGGTTTTGTAGTTCCATTCTTTCTCTTTAAAACTACTTTTGGGTTTCATTATATTTTTGATCCTATTAAGGGTAGTCCGTTATCTGCCGAAGATTTTCGAACAGACACCAACGGTTACGGAAATCACTTCCGATAGAACCAGCTTCTTGGCAGAAAATCACTGGTTCGCAAAATGATCTGATCTGAGTAACCATATTCCTGGTTTGAAAAACACGGTGCGTTTTCTATAAGTCACTTTTAGCACTATCTACCTTATCTTAATTATCCGGTACTCCTAATTCTTTTGTTGGTTTCGAAACGACTTCGAGACCGCTCAATCCGAGATAGAATTTTTTTGGTTTATAAAAATTCCGGATGACTCGGGCTATATCCCTATATCTTAGTGTAGGATTTTATTTCTATCCATTCTCAAATGTCCTGTTGGCTCTTTACCGATTATATTATTATTTTATTCAAAATATCTAGATATATATTTATATTTATTTTATTTTTTATTTATTTTTCTAAGCATAAAATATTTTATTATTTATTTATTATTTATTTAATTTGAATTTCTCCCTTAAATTAATTATTTACTAATTAATTTACTTATATCTTAATCTAAACAATTAGCCACTAATTACTTAATTAGCCACTTACTAATTGTTGATAATTTTCATAATTAGGATAAATTATTATCTCATAACTATTTTACTTACATTGGTATTTTATATCCCATGTAAAATATTAAAAATCATGGGGCCATAAAGTGCTTTTAATAATATTATATTTATGCTTCTCTATTTCTCAAGGAAATAATCCCAATAATTCCTAAAATTAGAGACAATATACTTCCCAAGTTTTTGTCGTATTTGTTGCCATATGATATTTATCATAATATTTTCGAGCCATTTCATGCCTCATAAATGCATTTTAGGGATTTTAGCTCTTTATTCACCCTAATTTCAATAGAAATTACCTTAGAAAATAAGGTAATTATTACTTATTATTTGAGACCACATATTCACCTATTTTCAATAGGTATTATTTACCAAAATATAATATTCCAGATAAATAATTATCTGGGTATTACATACTGAACTACCACAAAAACACCAGATCGTCCGTTCATCTTTTCCAGTTGAGGTAGTGTACTTTCAAGAGCTTGGCCTTGCAAAATACGGATCCCGCTTTCCTCCAATGCATTTGCCATCCGCTGCATTAAAACGTGGTCGTTTTGTCCTAAAATGCTGAACATGTGGCCCTTTAAAAAAAAAAGGATATTGACTGGTACTAAAAATATACTTCAGGATACTGAACGGTCCTTAAAAAATACTTGATGATCTTAAAAAATTATTTTAGGATCGTGAAAAGAATATTTCAGGTACTGACTGGTACTAAAAAGATACTTTAGAATACTGACAGATAGTGAAAAAAAATACTTTAGGATCTTGAAAAATTATTTTAAGATCTTGAAAAAAATATTTTAGGATATTAAATGACTAAAAATATACTTTTAGATACTGAAAAAATATTTTAGAATATTTTTTTAGGTGAATGATACTAAACGGTATTTTATGGTACTAATTGTTACTAAAAATATACCTCAGTATATTTTTTCACGATCCTAAAATAATTTTTTAAGATCATCAAGTATTTTTTAAGTACCGTTCAATATCCTGAAGTATATTTTTTAGTACTAGCCAGTATCCTGAGTTTTTTTTTTTTTAAAGGGCCACATGTTCAGCATTTTAGGACAAAACGACGACGTTTTAATGCAGCGGATGGCAAATGCATTGGAGGAAAGCCGGTTCCGCAAAATACACCTAACCACACATTGCTTCCTGCAATGTTGTGGGAAGGGAAATGAAAAGAAGCATTTTGTAATAACCCAGATATTTCAGGATTTTTTTAATAAATTAAATTAATTGATTAAATTATAATATTATGAGCTAATTATATATTTACTATTTACTGTAATTAGGCGTCAAGGTGAAACTTGTAGCTTGATGATATTAGGGATGGACAAAGGTCCCTTGAGTTCTAGATTCAAATCCTCATTAAGGGGAATGTGCGATTTTTATTTTTTGTCTCAGTTGAGTGGTAATTACCAAAATGCCCTTATATGTTATTAAAAAAAACAGAGAACATCAGTTTTTTTTTTTCCTTCATTGCCATTGTATCGTTGAAAATAAGGGTTAGAGAGGAAGCTTCATGAAAATTCCAGCCTCCTCCATTTATCCCTATCCTTCTACTTCTCCTTGCCACTGAAATCACCTCTAGCCGTCGTTCATTGCTGAAATTTTTGTTCATTGGAGTCGTGATTTCTGGCACCAAGAATACCACCACACTGCCGTTGCTCTGCTCCTTTTCCCTTCTCATAACAGATCACCACCTCCGTCGCTCTTTAACTCTGTTTTGATTGTCGTCAGAACCACCTCCACGGTCACCATCTTCCTTCCCTCTGATTTTCCGACGCCAGAATCGACCAACACCAACACTGTCGCCTTCTCTGTATTTTGTCTTTATTTTGGGTATTTCTTTGCTGAATGATTGAGAGGGAACAGAGCTTCTACAGAGAGGTATTTTTATAGTCATTTTTTTTCTCCTGATTGTCTCCTCATAGAAGCTTGAAGAATATAATTTGTTTTTTCCCAAATCTGATTTCTTTGTCTATCTAGTTGCTGTCGTGATGTGTAGACTATGGAGTTAGAAATTGAGTTCTTTTGCCTTTCTTGATGGACATTTTTGGTCCAAACATATGAATGGTTCTTAGTTATTGTTATTCCATGCATGTCCTGGTAACATCTTTCTTCTTTCTAGAGTTGCGTTTGTTCTCTATTACTCTCCTTACACATGCTAATTAATAAATTTGTCTAATGTTGTGTGCTTGAGTTTTAACTAGCAGTAGGGGTGTTAATCTCTGACATTTACGCAAGGTTTTATTTTTCTGATATTGTTTTGTAAGTGGAAGTTGTTGATTGATTTGAATAATCCAACATTAGGCCTATTTCTGGAATATGAACCACAAAAGAAAATACAAATTAAACCAATCATAGGAATTCACCATGAATAATGAAGTGTATCCAGAAACATGTGTTGTCATGTGCATTCTATATCTGGTCTGTTTTGTTAGAGAATTTATGTGTTGTAGAAAGTTGTGGAATATAAAGCTTGTTTTATTAATTATAAATCATATGATTATATAGGTGATTAATTAAAGGTGTAAAAGATGAATTTGGTTGGATTAAGATTATTTAAATTCTTGATCGTGCTTATTCAAAGGTTGGAAATTATTGATGAATAACTTAAAGAACATAAGGGTAGGTGGATGGATGGTTTATAAATTCTGTAAACAGATTATGATTTTATTTGATTCTTAATTGAAATGTTGATGAAGTAAATGATGATAGAATGAAGAATCTTATTGAATAAGATAGAATATGTGGAAAGCATATGTAAGTTATTATTGAAGTAGTAATATTGTGTTATGGATATTAGGAGAGTTAAGAGTGACAAAGTCAGGAGCTGATAAATAGAAGAAATGACATATTACAGAGCACAACATGTGAGTGAATAACGTCCCAACTAATTTATGAATAAGTTTTCTTTTATCTCAATATACGGTTTTTAATAGATTCACATGTATTTTAATATAATTCTTTTTGTAATCTTAATTATTGTGTCATTTAAAATATTTCAATTATTCTAGTCCGCATTTTAAAGGAAGTTGTGTTTATTAATACTCCTTGTATCTTAATTATAATATTTGAATCTTTAACGTAGTTAGCGAAATATTTGATCAACATGTTTCATGCGTGGATACGGTGAAAAGATTTTCCAAATGAAAAATATGACAGATTATGTTGAAGAATAAAGAATGTTTATGTATGGAATTTGGAAAGGTATATTTTTTGTGAGATATCATTTGCAAACCTTTATGCTTGGGCATTCTATTACAAAGTATTTGATACAATATATCTATAGCTTAAAAGAAGACATTTTCATTGCTTTTGATAAATTATTCCTAGGCATGCTTATAAATGTTTTTGAGAGGACAGAAGGAATACAACCATCGTTTATGCTCCTTTTACGTTGCCTATTTTCATTCAACGAATTTAAAATAGCAATCAATCCATCTTGTATGGAAGACAAAGAATTCATCTCCTTATCAATATTAAGACCTTAGTTGCCAATTGAAATCCATTTTTTAAAAAAATTTCCTATATAAAAAAATAAAATAAAATATTTACGAACTCAAACTTAAACTACTAATGCTCAATCAATTCTAACCAAGACAGTTGTGGCACACAAGTCCCTAAGAACGCCAAAAACTTGATAGGGCAAAACTTTAAGCCTATAACTCCGCAAGTATACGGGCCATATCAAGTAATAAAGTGATAAGAAAAGTATCGTTCCCACGAGGAATTTAGTACCAAAACTTCAGTTAAGCATTAATTTTACACCTTGATTTAAGTTAAGCAAACCAAATTGAATTTAATTAAAGGGAAAGAAAATAAAAATGAAATTAAAATAAACAAACTACCAGAAATATTAAATGAGCAACCCAGAGTCACTAATCCCTTATTAGTTTTATAAACCTTGTTTTCACTAATTTAATTAGCCTTAATATCAATTTTGTTAATCTCGAATATAAATAGCTGTAAGTGCCTGTCGATCCACTTACAACCCTCTCTTGAGTATAACTTGTTATGTCTAACATAGTTACTCAAGAGGAAACATAACTTGGACACACTCTTCAACAATTATATGGGGCCATTAGGTATATGTCTATCCTAATTACAAATTAAATCATAATTTAATCCCATATTACTTAATCTCAGAGCCTAATTAAAATTCCCTTCGTCAAGGTAAATCCTAATTCTCAAATTCATATTCAATGATGGCCAATCACTAAATAGATAAAGCTAAAACAAGATTAAGTAACCAAAATTAATATTAATCATAAATAATTAATAAAAACAAAGTCCAATCCACACCTATAAGTTCAAAGTTGCAAAGAGAAATTAGCCAAACATGGCTTTAACAAAAACCATCACAGCAACACAAAATTCCAGATTGAGGACCATAATGAAAATCAAAGGGAAAGGGAAAAACAGAGTATGGAAATTAAGAAATGATCTCTCCCTCTGGTTCGACGTTCTCGCTCCTACTGTGTTGCGTTCTGATTTGTCGGCTAAAAAGGGTGGTGGTTACGTTGTGGAGGTCGCCGGCTACGATGGAGGTGATGGTAGAGGTTGCCGGCGACGGAGAAGCGACGGTGAGGTGATGAGAGCGTGAAGGTGGAGCTTGTGTGTTTGCCGCGGCGATAATGCTCTGTTTCTCTCTTTCAAGTCCTCCTCACTGTACAAGGCAATTGATAATTTCCTCAGGGTTTGTTTGGTTTGAGGGGATCGAAGGGGAGGGGAGGAGGATGGAGGGATTTTAGCCCCCTCCCCTCGTTTGGCTGGTGATATTTTTTAGAAGGGGAGGGGAATTTCATGCCACATATATTTCAATATTCCCCCTCGCTGTCATAACATTTTTATTATGTTATTTTGTGGTTTATCAAGTTTTTAATTCATATAAATCTGCTTGTGTCAGCAGATGACATGGTTCTCTTCTTTATTTTAAGTTTAGCACCCATGTAAATTATTATACTCCGCTAATTGTAGAAGCATGATGCGATAGAAGATAGTGCTCCAAGAGGTGATAGAAGTGAGGCAGCTCAGGGCGAGCTTATAAGAGATGCAATAGCTCAACAAATGTGGACTAACTATGCAAATAATGTTGAGAACTAAACTTTACTTGTTCCTTTGTTGTCATGTTATTTAGTTTTATTTCCTTCATTGAATTATTGTAATGTTGAAACTTTGTGCAATGTTATTTGGTTTTATTTCCTTCATTCAATTATTGTAATGTTGAAAATTTATTACAATTTTATTTGGTTATATTTGTTGCTTTGCTTTAATGATCGTAATTATTCATTATAAATGTTTCTTGTTCATTGAATGTGCATCAAGTTTTTCGAGATAGATATGCATCACAAATTTCGGGGGAGGACACTTATAAGCTGATTGAAGAGAGTGGATGTGATGAGGATAAGATCGATATCATCTACTGCTTCCTCATGAACGATTTGAGCAAACTCAGAGCATTAATTCAATGCCCCCTCATCGGCGCAAGAAAGTCATTATGCAAATAGTTTTCAGTGATTAGATTAGCTCATTTGCTTTGAAAATAAATTTGAGGACATTTTATTTTGCCTATGATGGATGTCTTTTGTTAGATTTTGGTGCTACCTTACTTATTTTAATTTGCTTTGTGATGGCATTTGATGCCACTATTCATTTTTTGGTATGAAGAACTTCTTATTTTGGTAAATGACAGTGTTTGGTTTTATTTTGGTATGAAGAACATTTTTTACCCATTTAAAAAAACCCGTGTATATTTTATCTATACACTTAATTTGTCAAAAGTATGGTATCATATGCATGCCACTGCTTAGCTTGGTGGTTGATTTGTATAGCTTGATAAAATATTGTCTTGATTTTCAATATATACATCTATATATGTTTTAAATGTTAATTTTCATTTTAGGGCGTAAAAATGTTATTTATAATTAAACGTTATTAACATTTAATAAAATTTGAAAAAAATCACTTCTAATGTAAGTAAAGTTGAACGTGTGAAGATAATTTTCCTCCCCTCTCCTCCTAAACTAAATAAGGTAACATTAAAACCCCTCTTCCAATATAAGGGTAAAGTTGTCAATGTTAAAAAAAATCCCTCCCCTCCCCTCCTAAACCAAACAAGATAACATTAAAATCTCTCCCCTCCCCTTCCTTCTGATCAATCAAAACAAGGTAATATTAAAATCTCTCCTATCCCCTCCCTCCCCTCCCCTCCCCTCCCCTCCATTAAAATCCCCCATCCCCCTCCCCTCTCGTCGAACCAAACAGACCCTGAATGTCTGCCTCCTCCTTTTAGATTAGGTCTTTATTTTTTTCATTCAATTTTGTTTAATTGGTGGGGCCCAATCATCAATCCGGTCAATTCAATCTCCATCAATTGCCAAAACGGTTGCGTATGTGGCTGTGCAAACAAAAAGAAGAATTAATAATAATAATAATAATAATAATAATAATAATAATAACTGAATTTTATTTTTAAACTTCCCATTACTATTATTTATTTCCTAAACTCAAAATTTTATTTTAATTTGAAAACCCCCAAATAATGCATCCAAATTGATATCTCTTAAAATCTCAATAAAATCTCTTTAAATTAGTAATAATGACTTTTCAAATATATCAAAATATATCTTAAATCTATTAAAAATGAGAAGTCATCAACAGAATACAGAACGTTGGTTACTAACAGCAGTACTGTTAGTCCTTGGTACACCATGGTTAACCTTGAACACGCTTGTTATTCGTGGGTCTTGTACCTGCGCTTGTTTTGTGGCTTTGAGCCGTGCTTGTTTACTTACTCTCGTGGACTGTCTGTCCACGCTTGTTTTCGTGGCCTCCATGCCACGCTTGGTTATTTCCCTCGTGGACTGTGTGTCCACGCTTGTTATTTTGTTCTGTTGAGGTCCTATGGAAAGATGAGGTTTGTGAATTACAATTTAAATTGGTTATGTTAAATCAAAGGATTTACTACGTACTTGGAATTATCTCGTTAACGATATTTTATATAGTTTCACTTATGTTTATGATTGTCGTACTATTATGATTCAAAGTTAAATTTGTTTAAATTACTTTCATTAATATTCATTTAATTTTATAAATGGGACGTTATTCACCGAAATTTTTTTGTCCTCAGATGGCATTGCTGACCTTGCAACTTCAATTGAACAGTGAAGATTGTCATCGCTGACCAAGCTTGTAGATATATTTTGGAACAACTGCTGGTGAATATAAAGTTTAGTTCTCATTTATGTATTAACATCTGTAGTTTAGATGCTCCACGTAGTCTATAGGTAGGATTCCTATCTTCCCTTGTAATTTGGAATATATGTATATGAGTATTTAATATCCGTTTATAAGTTTAAGACTTAAAGAATGTGTGTCCGCTCATATTTCGTGTTGGTCACCCCTTACTTTTCAAGGCGTGACACATTTAGTAAAAAAAATGTGGGTTGACAAATATAAACTTCAATAAAATAATAATCATACATTTGTCCTCCATGTCCAAAATCAGTGTCATTAAATATATTCCCCTAATTAGGTGATCGACTGTATGCTTTCAGGATGCCGCAAACATCTGATTAGTTAAGTTAAAAATGAATTATATTAAATCGACTGGAGAAAAAGTTCAGAATCTTATAGGTGCATAAAAAAGCCAGATTAAATAGGTAAGACAGTTAGACTTTTAAGGGTTTGTCGGTTGACCCCACCAGTTCGTATCATCAACACTATTAAGGATAAAAAAACGCTTTGGTATATCATCACTGAATGAAGGAGCTATTGTGGATATGTTTGCTACGACTAAGTGGATAGATTGATGAATTCCTTCTCTCCCCCCCTCTAAACTAAAAAACGGGAAATCTCATAACATCGACCCTCACCTAGTTTCCAGCAGTGCTTGTCCATAAGATCAAGAGACATAATTCTAACCATGCACCATGCACGAATCGTTCTGAGAAAAAATATAGAAAATGTCACAAAATATGGTAGGAAAATAAAATAGAGAAGAAAAAGGGGGAAAAAGTGAAATGCGTTAAGATAACATAACCGTGTTATGAAAGACAATCATATCGACAAACTCAAGTTCTAGTGTGGGACGTTTATGTCTAGTGCAACCACTTTTCTGATATCTATGAACAATGCGATCTGTCACACCCCTTCGGTACACCGACATTCGTCAGAGTACAAGCGCACAACTTAATAAACAAACTAGTTCCAGCATAGTAATACTGATCATAAAGTCTGGTTACATAACTGAAAATCATAAAAGGTTCATACAAATATTACAAACTTCCACAACAGACTAATACACAACACAGAAAATACCTGCACCATCAATTACCAGTTTCCACTGCCTTACCACGTAAGCCACGTCCACTATTATGTTCTCATCCTGAACCTTGTGGGATATCTGGGATTCAAACGAATCCCAGTAGTAACGTTAATTACTCACATAAGATGCATGCACAGTACATGGTAGACAACCAATTGCAATATATTCATATTCAAAATAAATTCAAAATCAGATTCAAAATGTAGTTCAACAATATTCAAGAACCTACTGGTTCATTCGCACAGCGCTGGATATTCAAATGGGCATTTATCCTTCTTTCCACAAATACAACAATTCTCTTATCGGACTACCGCCCCCGGCCTCAACCGTGATGACATCCAGGGTTACCCCACATTCTAGGGTACTACCTCCCGGCCTCAACTGGCGATAAGGTTAGGTGTTCACAATTCAAATATCACAATGGTTCATACATGCATATAAAGACATACAAAGTATGTGAGAGAAAAGTTACTACTTGAACTCCAATTAGCTACAAGTAATTCACCGGTGCTTAAACCACTTGGAAACCAATTCCTAAAATAATATCATCAT